>OX104070.1:36941688-36971300 GCA_944474145.2 Dicrocoelium dendriticum
GGTTTTACTCAAACTCATGACCCACCAGTTAACTGAAGCAATAGATGAAGTTCTTGCTGCATGCAGCTCATTTGGATTTATTATTGCTATGACCCATTGCATGCGTTGGAATCGGTAAGACGCTTTGAATATTCGGTTGAATCCTTGGTGCAGAAGTTGTTTCATTAATAGTATATTTGGACGTAAATATTAGTGCAACGTACTTGAGATTATCCACATGAATTTGGTTGGGACAAATTTCCACTGTTAGTAGAATGAATCGGTACTTCATCTTTCACCGTTCGGTTTTTCTTATCCACTCGTCAATATGGCAACAGTCATCCAAGCAGATTTGTTTAATCTCCGGGTGACTGGAAGTTTTTCGAGACTCAGATTTCGAACACATGTGGTCTAACTGACTTACCAATGACCATAGACTTTAGCTTCTCTCCAGTTGAGCTAACGTAGTGCATAACTGTAAAATGTTCTTCGGAATGATTTTCGCTGTTATATTTTTTTCACCCTTTATAACAAGGCTCCTGCTAGGCATCGCTTTGTAAAAAAAGACCGCACTCCTCAACGTCACAAACGTCACCATCACTGAAACCCTTTTTACAGTCAAGAATTTTCCAGTGAATTCCTAAACAAATTTTGGTAAATATTATCTCACCGTTTAGATTTTGTTATCTAATATCTGCAAACCCATGTGCATGTGAAAACGTTTGACTACCCCTTGGATCATCGGCACTTTGGTTCATGCATAAACTGCTGTCATTTGTTTGAACCGGCAGCGTAGCTTCATTGACTTCATCGTGTAATCTTTTCCGCCCCCTTCCGCTGTCGATCTCTTTGTTTGTCGTATTTCTCCAAATATTAACGCTTATGTTGTTGGATGTTCCTGACGATTGTCGTGTAAACGCTAAACGGATAAACCGTCTTGCTTTGGATGCTGTTTCCCAGAAAATGCAGCAGAATAATCTTCCCCTTCAGCGTTAACTCTTTAAGGCCCTGACTTTGGGCCACAATGCTTCAATAGGCGTAATAGCCGATCCCGAATTGTTCACAGCCCGGAGTGGATACAAGGTCAAGTGTGCTATTTACAGAAAGTCAATTACATGCGACAACAAACCTTAATTGTTTACACGCTCAGTCAGAAAACAAATAGTGCAGAGTGGCGTTTCACCAGCAATGGACCTAAACATCAATGACACTACGATCCAAGAAGCCAGTGAACAGGTACCGAACGGGTTAGCTTAGAACGGTCCATCAAGGAAGATTTATTTACGGAAAAGGCATACATGGCTCGAGAAATGAACAATACAGCAATTTGCGAAACTGGAACGAATAGATCAATAGAAGCTCGGGGAACTCCGTCAAAGACCTCATGCCTAGTACGTGTCAGTGTTGTTCTAGTGATTGTGTTTGTAGGCTGCACCTCGCATATAAACATCGTACACACGTATATTTCCTCCGATGGTGGAGATGCACAGATGGGAAATGTCCATGTGCGAGAGTTCCAATAACAACCAATGTTTTGGGGATGCCGGATGGATACACCCTCTATTGTCTAGGATGAGCGGATAATGCACAACAGAGGAGTTTGCTGAGAGTGCAGTTTGTGTGTAGTTTCTGATGACCGCTGCAAGATCACCGACGACGTATTTATCGATTATGTTCTAGTGAGATTGGGCCATCAAGCGTGCGTCACCGACATCAATATCCTTCACGTAGATAGTAGCACCCCTGTTGATGGGTAGATCTGGCTTCATACAACTCGTTGGAGTGGGGGTGCGTGGTTTTGGAGTGACTGTAGCTCCCGACGGCGTAGAATCGTTGCAACTTGGTTGGCAACGTTATTGTGCCGTTTGCAGTGTACATCACGGGTTACGCTACAAGATTGTAACACGTGAGAGATTGATGCCTGTTGCCCACATGAAAGTAGGTAATTGAGAACGGATGGGGAACGCGGTGGTCTGTCTCTGGCGCGTCAGACTTTCGCAGGAAAGACCCCTGCGCGTAATTGAGTTGCCCTGATAAATGGACACAGGAAGACGCATGCAGTTTGCCGGAGCCATCGATGAGCAATTGGATGCATTGGAGCTTGACCTGGAGGTGATAAATCAGGGGTAGTGTGTAGCTGAGTCTTCCACGCCTCCATTGCCGAAGGTTTGTCCGCCACAGTTAGCTCACCTATGATGTGTAGCGAATTAGCCAGCCGATGTATCGCTGAAGCGGAGTGGTTACGAATGGCCCAGCTCAGGATGACATTTGGGTTGGAAAGTTGTCGCTCCAATCTACCTTTCCAAACTACTGGAAAAATGGTTGAGAGACTAGGAATGCGTGAGCCATGTTTAAATATAGATTTATGGAACAAGCAACGGTTGTGCCCTTGGGCAATCTTAACCATTTGCAAACTACGGATCTGATTAAGTTGCCCATTATTTTGAGGGTGTATCTATGTATGACTGCTAGCAGGAGGCTACGAATTTATCGTGGGACGAGAAAAGTCTTGAGAATTACAAGTGATTGGTGTGGTTTCTCTGGTGCTTGCGAAATTTCCTGGAGTTGCTGAAGCAACTCGTCGAGGGAATGGGGCGGTAGGTTGTCTTATCATTTAAAAGGTAAACCCAGGAAATTAAATGAATCCGCCGGTTGTACTGATGGTGGGTTCATGGATCCTACTTGTAGATCAAAAGGGTCCAGTAACGCTTTCTTCCTGGACCTATCAATTACGATCTTGACGGCCTTAGTTTTCTTTCGGTTTATAGAAAGGCCAAAAGATGGAGGTCTTTGTTAAGTGTTAGATGTAATCCTTGTAGTGCATTTTTGTTTTCTGCTAGGATGATCGCATCGTCCGCGCACACAATATCATCAACCGGGCCTGCGGAGCACATCTAACGACAAGATGTTGGTTTATGAACATCTTCGTCTAGCGTCATGATAAAAGTAGGGATGAAACTGAGTCCCCTTGTCTAACTCCTCCCTCTGGCTGAATTCGCACCTCACAAAACGTCGAGATCACCGAGTAATAGTTGGAAGCCAGGTGATCACTCAAAAGTTAGGGGCCCCAAAAGTGGATGCAGCTCCAATTAGGGTGTCAAGGAAGATGCAAACAAGGGCTTTTGAAATTCTTGAGCTCACTTGTTCGCCGAGCTTCGTAATTGGAATGCTGAGAAATTCTCTCAGCCCACGGTCCGGCAAACCTATCAAGTCTCTCTGCGTATCCAACTTACGCTAACTTGTTATAAATACACTGAGGTTCAGTGGAACAGGATCACGGCCACAATGCACGACGCAAGGGCATCTGCTTGTGGCACTATCAATCGTCAGCGCACCAGTCACAGGATTTGTGAGAGGTCGGTGAATCTGTTGGAATCTAGAAAAAACCTCGCGTCTGGCTCTGAGCACAGTTTGACCAGTGGAGTATTAGGCGCAAACTATAGCGGACCCTGCGTGTTGAAAAGGAAGCCTGGTGGTTTATTAGGGCTCAAGAAATTGTGGAGGCGAAAACAGAAGGCAATTGCCGCAAGCTCTTTCAGCTGACCGTTCCACCGCTCCCAGAACACCTGGCGTCAGTGAGACAATCAGAGACAGCTCGGATATCATAATTCACAATAAGGAGGGCTATATTGAACGGAGCACTTTTAAGATCAGTTCAGCTGACCCCCTGCTTCAGGACCTTATACTGCTCAAGTGGTGCAGAATGAGCTATAGATGGTTAGTTTACAGACTCCGTCTGATCTTGTGGTCCGAAACGCAAACACAGCCCTCAACAGCTTTCGTGCTGCTGGCTCAGCTTCCCTCCTACCTACACTCTTTAAGGATGGAGGTGAGGTCCTCTGCAAAACACTGGACTCCCTTTTCGAACATATCTAGAAAGAAGAGAATATCCCGGATAACTGGTGTGAATCGATTACAGTGGGAATATACAAGAAGAGCAGTCGCACCGACGGTGCTAACCACAGGGGTATTAGCCTGAGGCACGTAGTGACAAAATTACTGGCCTCGATTCGCGTTCTTCGCCTCAATGCGGAACGGGAATCTGGGATTAGGGCATGCAGGTTTCCGCCCAGGACGGGGCTGTATAGACCATTTGTTAACTCTGTGGCAGGTGCTAGAACAGCGCCCCGCATAACGAAGACTGAAAATGCCTGTATTCCTCGACTTAAAGAACGCGTACAATTCACTCGATCGATGCATTCTATTCGAAATACTTGTGCGGAAAGCTGTTCCCAAGAAATATGTGAACATCTTAGGCGTTCGATACTTGAACCTTACAGGCCGTATCAGGGTCCAGGGTGATTTGTCGAATGTCTTTCCTAGAACAAGTGGTTTTCGTCAAGATCGCTTAATTTCCCCATTCTCATTCAATTTCGTCTCCCATTCAGGCATGGAGTGTTCTCTTGCGGAGCCTCAGGATTTAGGTGTCGAGGTTCTGCCTGGTGAAAGGCTAGTTGATCTTGATTATGCGGAAAATATGGCCTTGCTTTTTGACGACGTTGCGGCGGCACAATCAACCCTGCGTAGGTTCTAGACTGGTCTCATAAATTGGTATGCGCTTCGTATCTTCAAAGTGCAAAGTGATGTTGCAGGACCACCAGCCGCCTGATGACCCCTTGACCCTAGATAAGGAGGAACTCGAGGTGGTTGATCGATTCACTTACCTAGGCAGCTGCATCAGCAACGATGGGCGTACAGAAACTGAAGTCAGTTCACGAATTGAAAACGTCAGAACATCGTACTTGAGCCCACTGCAACTTTGGTGACAGGAGTTTCCCTCCGTCTGAAGAGATGTGTTTACAAGATCACAGTGAGAGCGTTCCTGCACTATGGGAGTGAGACTTGGCCCCTTTGGTTTGAAGAACTGAGGCGCCTTCAAGTCTTCGAACATCGTTGTCTGCGGAGCATTGTTGGTGTCGGGTGGCACCAGCGTGTCCTCAACATTGATGTGCGTAGGCCATTACTAGGCAGTGATAACGAACGGATAGCACTGAAGAAGTTGCGTTGGCTTTGTCACCTGCTGGTCATCACTTACCTAGGAGAAACTTGTTTAGTCTACCGGATGTAGGGTTGCGCAAGCCTCAAGGTGGACAGAAATTGACTTGGCAGCGGAGATTGTAATCACTGACGACCAAACTGGGTGCCGTTGGTCCGCATCGCCTTCCGGGATGGAGTTCACGTGACTCGCCTTGTGATTGGCTATAGAGGTTACAGGACATGCGTCGCAGTCGATATCAGTGACGCATCTGCTGCCGTCTCCTAGTTGGTCTGTCTATTTAAAGTATGCTTTGTGCTGGGTCTTCTGCGGGGTAATGGCTGATTATAACGCGGGGCATTGAGAGCCGCAAGGAAGCTGTCGCACCAGTGCCGCCTTATCTTTGCACGATAGCCAGCTTTTTGTGAAGATATGTTGATAACTCAAGGTGTAGGGGGCCTTGATGCTGAATACTGGATTAGGGCACTAGGTTTTTCAAGTACTTTTTCCCTCTCTCCCACTTATTACTCTTTATTCCATAGGTCATCATGGTTGCACGACAGCGAAGAATCCGTTCAAATGTCTGACGTACGGTTGTTACTGGTTGATTAATAAGCTGCGTCTGGGTGGCCAACATGGTGTAGGCTACCGTAATGATAACGGTGAGTGTTCACTTCATTTGTGTGAGGATGCTCGCTTATTTCTTGCGAGCACTGATATTCGACACAGTACCCGTCGGAAGTTGGCATGGCACCCACCAGCCTAGGCCTAGCCATGTACGTACATGGATCATATCGCGATCATTTACCGCTGGAGTGGCTACGTCCAAAACTGTCACTCGACTTGGAGCACATGTGTGCACACTGATATTGCACTTGTTTGTGCTGATTTGCGGTCGTGTTTTTGCGGGCATCCTCGACGGCACTGTGAGAGTATGTACACCAGTCAACTGACGAAGCCAGATATATTGGATGCGTATTAAAATACGCTGGCATTCGGTTTGAGCAAGCGTTGACTGAATACAGTTGAAGGTCACTGGTCGCGTGTTCATCAGACCTTACTAGCAGCAGACAAATTCCCATATGATAAATTCAAAAGCCAACATAGACGTTGTGCCTCTACCCAGTCTCTATAACTTATGGATGCTCGCCGGTACATTCCGGCTGGAAGTGAACACAATGAGACTCGAAAAATCCTCTGTGCAAAACCGTGCTAGCCTGGACAGAGAGCGCTAATCTTGGTGGTCTCATCGTGAGTCAGAAGTGGAAGTGTCCGATGCGCTTGGTAACCAACGTAACTTATTTTGTCTGATACGGGCAACGGGCAGCAGTGGACCTGGTATTAGTGAAAATATATATGATGAGAGTGCACAGTCCATCTACAACTTGTCCGAATGAATGAAGCGTTAGGCTGAACAATTTGCAAAGCAATATAACTGGCCGGAATTGTTAGCTTTTCCACCGGCTAATTATCTCCCCGCTCTGTGGGCAGTCCCCTTGGATTCGCTCTCCAACTCAGAAGTAGAATGTGAGAGCAAACTACAGAAGTTGAATAAAGCCGCAGGACCAGATGATCTTCCTCCAGTCCTCTTCCAATTCGGGGGCCCTGCTCTTGTTGACGATTTACATGAGCTACTAAGTAAACTGTAGGAGCAGGAGACGGTCCAACCAGACTGGAACTGCCCCGTTATTGCCCCGATCTTCAAGGGAGGCTGACGTTCGGAATGCGACAATCATAGAGCAATTAATCTGTTCCCCAAGGTCTCTAAATTGTTTGCCTCTGTCATTCTTCACAGATTGACTAGCGCTTGTGAAGACAAGATTTGTGAGCAGCAAACCGGGTTGCGTCGAGCTTGTGGCTACATCGACCACATCTTCACCGCGTCAGCTGTTTGAGCACCGTCACATGTATTGGCGGCCTACCGTTGTCGCTTTACTCAACATCAAATGTGCTTCCATTTCAGTGGATAGGCTTGTCTCTTAGACTACCTGCTAAGGAAAGATGTGCCGGTGAAGTATTTAAACATTATGCGAGCACTTTACACGCGTAGTCCGGGCAGAGCGAGGGCTTGCAGCAAGCTGTCGCCCCTTGAATATCACCGCTGTCCCCTTTTCTTTTTAACTTGGCTATTGACAAAGTCGTAGAAAGCCGGTTCACAGGACATGACTTAGAAGGTCTGGAGCTGCTCTCAGGGGAAGGACTTATTGACTTGGAGTATGCCGACGACATTTCCCTTGTCTGTGACAGCACAAAAAACTGCCAAGCGGCTCTGGAGAGATTAGCACTGGGTGTCAGCCGTTTCGGGCTATGGCTTGCCCCTTGAATTGCAAAGTTTTCCTCCAAGAATAGCACGCATTGTCTGCTACGCTGATCCTTCGTGGGGATTAGCTAGAAGTCGTTCAAAGCTTCAACTACCTCGGGAATTGAACCAGTGTCATTGGAATAGAGATCACAAACCGTATAGCAAAAGCTCGAGGCAATTTTGCTAACCTACGCCACTTATGACGCCGGCGCGACATCACTGTCGTCCTGAAGGATAGAGTGTACAATGCAGCCTTACTTTGGACTCTGCTGTTCGATTAAGAAACTTGGCACCTTAGATAAATGGAGCTAAAGAGGCTAGTTACCTTCGACCACCGGTACATTCTTAGTTTGGCTCAGATATAGTGGGAACGCAATGTGAGTACTGAGCACGTTCGATGCCTCATTTATGACACTGGAACAAGAAATGAACTTCTCCGCACCGTTATATCACGCATTAGGCTCAGATGGCTCGATGGCGAGTTGTGCAGACCAACCTATTGACTCGTGCGACGTGCGTTGTTTGCGCGCAGGTGGTGTGAATATGAGAAGAGAAGGCGAAGCAATGACTTGGTCGAGAGGAATGAAGGCCCTCACTTTGAAGCTGACCTCGGTTGGAGTATCTAGGCTCCCTGGTTGCGGACCGAAAGACGAGAAACACGTTTGGCTGGATACACTTGTTGATATGGCTAGAAGCCGACCTTAATGGCGTTCATGTCGTGCCTTTCTTTGTCCCTCCTCCTACCGCTTAGCCTCGCCCTCCAACCACTATCTCGATTCAAATGCATAATACAATACTGCTTATTGCCGACTGTTAGCCCTCCGGAAAGACGTCCATCAGTTACTGGTGACTCAGCCGGCGTGCCTTTGTTGCGATTTTTATTGGCTTCTCTAATGTATTACGCCACCATAGCTGAAGTGTTTTCCACCTCTAGCTAACGTGTATGATAGATGTTTAAAATAACTTCATTATTTGATAGAGGCACTCTTGTGTCTGAGGATCAAAGCATCCTGAAATGCACCGAACACATCTGAAGTGAAAAGCTAAGACACGTCAAGCTGCTGCCAGTAACACTCTTGGTTACCACTGAAACGCAAAGCAAACATAGCACACACGAGCGCTTGATGTTACCTGGAGCATGTACTCCAGTATGATGTGCGATCCTTTAGGTGGTTCCATCAGTGGCAACTGATGGCGGGTGGTCAGTTTGCGTCCACGGTTGGCCAGGTGTGGGGACCTCCAAGAGGTAGGTTAGCGCCGAGGTCGCGGTGTTGCTTATTGAGAGAAATCGGCCGTAGTGGGCGAAGAGCTGAAATAGGCGACCACCGTTATCAGCCGTGCGAATGCTCTGCAAATGTTAACTATCGAATTCACGTTCGACAGCTCTCAGTGTGCGGACCCGCGCGTTTAGGTCTTCGATAAGTAACAAGATATCCGCAAGGTGCATTTTTTGTAGATCAGTAAGCCGACAGTAACACTCATCTCTATGTGAATCCGGACTGTGACCAGTGAAAGCGTAAGCTGCTACGATGAACAGGTGGCGTCTGCTGACTACGCGGTTGGATAGTCGCACTGAGGTTTGTAGTCTGGTAGCTTAGAGAAGACTGTTGACAGGAATCCAGTCTACTAGTGCAGCCTCAACTCTTGCGTTGGACGCAGTCTCCACGCTATTGGCGGTGCAGCCAAGTCAAGTCAAGTTAAGGTAAGCTTTAGCTATCCAGATGGACGCATGTTCAGCAATTTACAGTAAAAACTGCTGATTAAGTAAAATAACTCTTGACAAATACAAAATTTTGTAAACTGATACAGAAAAAGGAAAAGGGCGAATTGGTGTCACTCGAATGAAGGGGTCCGCGTTCTTTAGCACTGAGGGCATAGTGATAAACAGAAGCCTCGTGTTATTTTACTAGCCGATAGAGTATAGTTTGGTGAGGACAGTTCTCCTTATTTGGTTTCAACAGGTCTAAACGTTTGTGGTCAAAACCAACAGAGCATGAATAGTGCGCAGTATCAGGACTTAGTATTCAAAATATCGACTTTGTTAACCCTGGAATTACTTTGGACGAAAAGGCTACCAATTTATTCCTATAAAACTTATTATATGCGCAGTGGATAAAGTAAAAATGGTGTTCGTTGAAATGGCAACGGCTGATTTGAGAGCCACGCCAAAGCTTTCCCCAGATAGGCGCAATGAGCAAATGTCAGAGGAACTCGAAAATGAAAGTAGCCGTAGCATCGTGTTAGGGTCATGTAATCGGGTTCTGCTAGTGGCAGTAGTGTGAGCAAGGGCTACCTGCGTTCCGATCTACATCAGCGTCCGAACGTTAAAGGTAGTTAGTTTGAAATGAGAAGGAGGCATTAGGGAGGAATTGCATATATGATTGGACAACATACGCTAGAAACTAAATTCCAGATACATGCGGCGGGAACTCGTGCCCAATGAAACACCGTGTTGTAAACTTGACAAGGTTGGGAAGGATTGCCATTGATAGAGAAATGTGACAAAAGTTGAATAAGGTAAGTGGATGGCGGTATGGGATAGCGTGATCTAGAAGAATCGGTCGGCAACACCTCTACCGACGTTGGCATTTCCACAGAAATTGAGTAAATACGTTTTAAAACGTCGGTCCGTAGGTCGCGTCAGCACTGCAGTTATCGTTTGCTTCTGTCGAGGAAGCAGATTTACGTGTGAGACACCATCCAGAGTCTTGTGCCACAGTCTGAGCCAAAAGATAGCGATGCGATTAACGTATATCTCTAACCATTCGGAACCAACAACCAAAGGAAGGATAACACGGTTTTCTGGTCGAGAAAAGCTGCAGCTGTAGTTAAGCGAGCCAACTACTGTTTAAATGGAGTAACAAGAAAGCATTACTGGCGGAGCTGCGTTGTTAGTAATGGTACAGATTGGACGATATACGTGGAAGTGTTGTGGGAACAAGCCGTGACTTGTTTTTCTATTACTTGGATTTCCTCCACTAAAGTGTTCGGTCTTGAAGGACCGAGTATTTTGAGACTAGGGACGGGAGGACACAACGACGGATAGACAGGAATTCATCGATTTTAGCTTTGGTTGTCGTCTGATCAGCGCAAGATTTCCTTCCATGATGTCTTGCGCGAATGCATAAGTTGAGAAAGTAAAATTTTGTATGATATAACTAGCTCGTACCACAGCTATCCCAAATGAAGCACAGAGATAAGGTTAGTTAATGGGAGACTCCAGTTTCTCACGACATCTAACTAACCTTACCGTTGGAAACCTACTGTTGTTAACTCACACAGTTTTTCCGCTCTAAACACCCATTTTCAAAGACAGAACTCGGGGGCATATTTCTACACCAGCCACTCACCACTAACTTTCATACAGTATTAGTGTAAGAACGGGTTTCTCCAGACAACAACAAAATGCTGAAAGTTGGTAACCACCGATGAAGAGTTGGCGACGTGAAGGGCTTCCTTTTTTCTATCAGTACTAACAATAGTAACATAGCTCTTTGAATGGACAGCGCTACCCATCTGTGTAAGGTACCTATCATTTGGCGAACTGAAACAGATGTCTAAGTCTTACAGTAGTATAGCGAAGTCTAATACCGAACTTACACGCGTATAACTCGCCAAACGACCCAAAAACGCGACGCATATTGGAAAACAATCTACACTAATATATTAGTGTCTCTACTGTTATCCAAGTAAGGCATCCTTATTCGCAAAGTTAAAAATAAACGGATTCAGAAGGTCCCCTGGTCGCACACAGCCAACGGTAGCAACTAACATAGAGTACTGACCGATAATAAATCGTGTTAACTTTACTTTACGTTAGATGTTTTTCTCACTTTTTGGAATGGTAAAATCTCTATCTGTCAGTCGTGCTATTCCACGGTTGTCCAATTGTACTAATCATACGGGGTATACCCAAAGTATAGTATAACATCCTGTGGCACGGTAGCCAAGATGTTTTATACCACTAACTAACTTGGGTATTGATGACAGCATGACATGCCGAAAGAAAGCTAACTATGAGTCAGTAACGTGTATTCAGCAACAACAGACAACAACAGCAGCAATATGTCAGCCAATTGAACTGATTCTTCGACGCCATTCAACCACAGTGACCTACGAAACGAAGAACAATGAAAGGAGAGAAGGGGAATTGGGGCAAAACCTTAACGTCCTAAGCAAACATTCAGGGGCGAGGTGTCTACAACTTGTCAATCACACACCGTCGCAAACAGTCGGTTATCATGAAACGATAAGGCGGCATCATCAAGAGAGCTTCCTTCCGGCTTTCACTTCCCCGCGTCTTAATCAGCCATAACCCCGCAGATAAGTCAGCAGGAAACAGGCATTAAAAAGCAGTCCGACTAGGAGGCGGCAGTAGATGCGCCACTGATTTCGACTGTGACTCATCTCCTGTTACGTCTAGAGTCAAGCACAAGGCAATTCAGGTAGACCTTAGCCTGGAAGGGGAGCCGGATCGACGGCTAGAAATATAGCTGTCAGCGAGTTCGTTTCCAGCTGTCATCAACTATTGTCCATCTTAAGCGTTGCGGTACCCTACATCTGCAGACAAAACAAGGCTCTCCTCGGTAACCGGTAACCGGATAGCACATGCCCAAGCCGACGCAACTTATTCAGCGCTATGCGTATTCTATGGAACTAGCTTAGCTCTCACTGCCTAGTACTCGCTTGCGCACGTCAAAGTTGCGGACTCACTGGTACCATCCAACACCAGCAATGCTCCACAGACAGCGTTTAACAAAGAATTGAAGGCACGGTCGGTTCTCAGGTCGAAGGTGCGCAGTCTCACTCCTATAGAGTAGGTAGGCGCACTTTGTAGCCTTGTAAAGGCGACCTTCAGAAGGAGGGAAACCCCCTTCTGCCGCCAAGGATCTCTCAGATTAAAGAAGGCCGTTTCAGCTTTTGTAAGAGGCGAATTGCATTCAGAGCATATGCATGCATCGGTGCTGATTAAGCTGCCAACGAAATTGTACTGATCAACTACCTCGAGTCCCTCGCCATCAAGGGCTTGTGGTCTTGTAACGATACTCTACACTTTAAGATTGCAAAGCCCTAGACCACACTACAAAAGTTATTCAAGGTTGATTGAGCAGTCCCGGCATCGTAAAACAACAAGACAATATCGTCCAAATAGTAAGGAACAACCAGCCTTTCACTAGGCAGCACCTTAACGCTTGCATAGTGAGGCTACGGAAGGGAACACTCAATGATGAAACCCAAAGACGAAGTTGAACGAAATGGGGAAATTGGACGATCCTGAAGGACAGCCGTTTTGTCAGAAAGATATCAGATAAATCACCGTAGACCCAGTCACGGTTTGTCTCGTTCCAGTGCAAATCACTTAAATGTTCACAAATTTCATGGGAACACCTATCTGCACAAGTATTTCCTATAGAATGCATCAATCGACTGCGTTGAATTCACCTTCGTAGTCGAGGAACACAGATATTGTCTGTCTGCTTTACGTGTCGCGCTGCTCTATCACCTGCAACAGAGTGAATATATGATCTATACAGCCCTGTCCGGGGCCAAAATCTGCCTGCACCTGCTTTATCCCTGATTCCTGTTTAGCAGCGATGCGATGAACAAGGATTGAGGGTAGTATTTTTGTCATAACCAGTGTTAGTATAATACTTCTACAGTTAGCACAGGCGGGGTGACTGCGCTTCTTGTATATTAAAAACGACTTTCTCCAGTTAGCCTGTATGACTTATTCCTTCCAGTCCTGTTCGAACAGGAAGTTCAGTGCTTTACCGAGGAATATTCTTAACCAGTGCACGTGGGAGGGAATCTGAGCCAGTAGCACGAATACAGTTGAAGGATGTGTTTGCGTTTAGGACCTCAGCATCAGACGAAGCCTGTAAACTAACCATCCATAGCTCATTCTGCACCACTTGAGCAGTATAAGGTCGTGAAGCAGGAGGTAAACTGAACTTATCTTACAAGTGCTCCGTTCAATACAGCCCTCTTTATTGTGAATTATGATATCCGAGCTGTCTCTGATTGTCTCACTGACGCCAGGTGTTCTGGGAGCGGTGGAGCGGTCAGCTGAAAGAGCTTGCGGCAATTGCCTTCTGTTTTCATCTCCACCATTTCTTGAGTCCTAATAGTCCCCCAGGCTTTCTTGACAGCACGCAGGGTCCACTTTAGTTTGCGCCTAATACTCCACTGGTCAAACTGTGTTCAGAACCAACCGGGAGTTTTCTTCTGAATTCAAAGGAATGCGTGGCCAGGTTAACTGTCTTTTACTGCTTCTTACCCTGCTTCAGTGGTTGTACAGAAAAGCAGCTCCGGAAGATAAACGGTATTCACCGTCATCCCACAAGCTCAAATTCATTTTGGGTACTATTGCTGTTTTTATCTCCGCCCTCTCCCCACAGGCAAAAACTGAGAACCAGCAATCGCGCGGCTTCAAGTTGTCATGTGACAACTCACAAGAAAATTGACAGGAGAACATATGCTCAGTGCTCCCGAGTACTTTTTAATAGAGTTTTATTACTTTGTTAAAGTTCGCAGCCCAAGCTCACTCAGGAGCCATGGGATCTATCATTCATTTAACAGCACGCAACCACGTGACCAATAGCGTTCCGGACAAGTCGATAATATGATAGATTCAAACCCTTTTCACCTAAACCCGTTAGTCCACAAGGGGGTGGGATGTATGGGCATAAACTGGTATCACTGGAAATCCCGGCTCAAAACTAGGAAAATCCAGGATAAGAAAGACGTGCATTGTTCTATCATTACCTTACGTATGGAAAGACAGAGGCAATAAAATCAGCTGGTGGAATAAATTAAATTACGACGCATCCGTATTCGGCTGAGCAGTAAACATGCCAGAGGAAATTTTGCCTACAGTGGATTATCCACCGACTATACGTGGAAGTTTGCGTTTAATGTTGCAGCTGAAAGACGCTTTACTGGGAAGTTTTAATTTAGTTGAAGAATATCGGGATCAACTCCTTGCCTGCAAGCATGGGTTTACACGCAGCTTGGTGGTATATCAGCTAACGAAGGGGCTGGCCAGTATAACAAGGCTGCGTGAAGACCTGGCCAATGTGGAAGCACAAGCTGAAAGCCGATTAAAAAGGAACCTGGCATTAAGGGAGTATCTTTTAGATAAATATAGCATATCAAATGATAAATCCGGTTCTACTGCCGGTATTGTCAGTCGAATAGGCCAGAATCCGGAGGCTGATCCAAGTCGCCCTGGTACTGGGACTGCAGTACTTGGAAATGCGATTCCTCCCCCTTTGTCCGCACCAGATTCGGTGGAACAAGCATTGCATGGTGGTATGGATCATTACAAAGGTACAGTCGACGTTGACGTCCTAGACGTGCCAGAGGAAATCGATCTCGCAACCACTACAACGGGAAGCGGTACGCATTTATTGCCAGTGGTCGAGTTTTATAGAGGATTTTTCTTCCTCCAAATGCATTTTCAGGTGAGTTTACCCGTTTATTCGGTTATGAACTGTATAAATGACAGTTTGGAACTTCTTCAGCAGGGCCTTAGCTCTGCTACTTTCCAACTACATCTCAAAATACTGCGGTTAAGCGTCAAACAGATTGCAAAGTTTTATCACCACTACCTGCCCAGAAGTACTATCCAACAAAAGTGCGCGAAAAGTATGGAAAATAACACACTACCTTTCAGTAGAAGTTAATGAATAAATAAATAGACAGTATATTATTCTACAGTGCTACGCACGGTTCAGTTGAGTAGTGTGCTTAATTTGTGCAATGAGATCGCATCACATGGTTACTTGTTCCCGTTATGTACAATGGATCAGAAATGGGCTTTCGAATTGATTAGCAGTTGAAGGTATTAAATTGTTTGAGAAACTGGGAACAATAACAAATGTATATTTAACCGAAAGTTCAAGTAAAGTAATACAACCATCCAGGGAACCGTACCCAAGGGACCTGCTTCCAGACAGATTATTCCTTTGAAGTTTTCACTTGCACTTCCAGGCTCCATCAGGCTGTATGCCGGTGTGACAAAATGGCAAGTAAGCTATTGTTTGGTTAAGATATTTGGGGAAATTAAAAACCGATCATTAGAGAATTAGACTGTTAGTAGTTTGATCGAGATATAGTATATTTAAAATACATAACACAAGCCATTACACATGTATTAGATAGCCGTACAAGACAGACAGAATCTATTAACAATCTAGAAATGACGTCGTGGTACATTCGCTAAGTACCCTTGTCTCATGTGCTAGTTCACAGTCTCCGGAACTTATGGATGCTCGCTGATGTATTCCGGCTGGAAGCGAATACAATGAGGCTCGCAAAATTCTCAGGGCGAAACTACGTGCTAGCCTGAAGAAAGACCGCGAAGGCTGGTGTTCTCATCGTGCCTCGGAGATGGAAAAGCCGCTGCCGTTGGTAATCATCGTAGTTATTCCGTCTGATACGAGAAACAGACAGCAGGAGACATCGTGTGAGGGGGACCATAGGAGCTGAAAGGAGGCAACCGATCCACAGCCTGTCAAAACGCTTGGAGCGTTGGGCCGAACTCTTTGCAAGGCAATGTAACCAACCTAAGTTATTGCTTTCTTTTTCGGACATTGAGCGCCCTTCTCCCTGAGACGCCTTCTTGGATCCGTCCTCACGCGCAGAAGTCGAATTTGAGATCAAGCTGTTGAAATTGCATAAGACCGCAAGGGCAGAGAGAAATCCCCCAGCACTCTTCAAATTCGGAGGGGACCTGTTCTAATAGATGATTTACACGAGTTGCTAGTGAAACTTTGGGAGGAGGAGACTGTCTCGACAGACTGGATCCGCTCCCTCATTGTCCCAATTTTCAAGGGACGCTCCCGTTTGGAATGCGGCAATCACAAAGGGATAAGTCTGATTTCAATTTCTTTGAATTGCTTGCATCCGCCAGTCTCCACAGACTGACTGGCACTCATGAAGGCCAGGTTCGTGAAGAGCAAGCCAAGTTTCCTTGAGGTCGGGGCTGCATCGACCATATCTTCACATTGCGTCAATTGATGGAATACCGCCATGTTTATTGGCGACCCACCGTTGTTATGTTTCTTGACATAAAAGGCGCGATCGACTTAGTTGATGGCCGTGCTTTATGGCACTGTCTGCTGAGGAAAGGTGTGACTGATTAATAAGTAAACATTATCCAAGCCCTTTACGTGCCTTTACCTAGGCAGCTATATTAGCACCCGTGGTATTGAAGATGAGATTACGAACCGTATAGTAAAAGCTCGAGATGCTTTTGCCAACCTCCGCCACCTGTGGCGCAGACGCAACATTGCTCTTGCCCTGAAGGGCAGAGTTTATAACGCAGCTGTCCGTTCAGCTCTCCTATATGGTTATGAAACCTGGCCCATCAGGTCGACAGACATAAAGAGGCTCGTCATATTCGATCATCGCTGCCTTCGCAACTTAGCTCATATCTGGTGGGAGCACCGCGTGAGCAATGAGTGTGTTCGGCGTCGCGTATTTGGTGCAAGAAGAGCGAGTGAACCGCTCAGCACCATTATATCACGCACCAGACTCCGATGGCTGGGCCACGTGTTGCGGATGCCAGCACACCGACTACCGCGACGTGCATTGTCTGCGCATTGTGGGTGCGGTTGGAAGAGGAGGAGGGGAGGCCAAGCGATGACTTGGTCGAGAGAGATGAAGTTGGCATCGGTTGGTGCACCCCGACTGTCTGGTTGGGGCCTTATGGACGATGAACACGTTTGATTGAACCCACTTGCTGATATGGCTAAGAGCCGGCCCAATTGACATTTGTGTTGTGAGTTCCTTTGTCTATCCCCCACCTGCTTAGCATCTCCGTCCAATCACGATCTCACTCGTTAGGCATAATATAACTCTTTTTACGGCACGATAGCCAGCTGTTAGCTCTCCGGAACGATGTCCATCCCTTACTGGGGATTCCGCCGGCGTGACACTATTTTTATTCTTTTTGTCCTTTGTATTGCGGCAAAATAGCTGAGGTGTTTTCAATCTGCAGGTAACGTGTATAATGATAATGATGATGCTCACATTGTCAAGCTTGATCACTTTAAGGCAATGAGTAACAAAGAACTGCACAACGATTTCCGGTCACCTGGCCAAATGTGCTTCATACACCAAAGCGCTACTGATCCTCTTGCTTCACCAGCGAACGTCATCGGATTGTTAATAACTGGATAAAGGAAAAAATGAGAGAAAAGCATATTCTTAAATTCAAGAAATAGTCGAAGCAGTTAGAACTACTTCCTAGAATAAGTAAATATGGAAACAAGACAGTGAATGAAACAGTGCTACCATGATTATTGCCGCACCATTTTAACAACTGGGGTCGTGGTATGCCATTCTGGCTCAGTCTTCCTGTCAGCTTTTTTCACACCATGTTGCCTTGTCACCTGTTGACCAACTTGAGGGCTTCTCCAGACCAGGTACCGTACTAGTAACCTGGACAGCTGGCAGAAGAAGAAGACGAAGAGCTGGGTGATCAGCATTCAATAGCGGATTAATTCTTGTAAGTTTTGATGTCAAACAAACTGTAACGTATCTGGAAGGTGTACGACAATGGTTAACGGTCAGCAACCAGTCAAGTATGACCAGTTTTTAATATGGTGAAAGCTGACATAGTTCGGGCAGGGTGAGGGTTTATGGCAAACTCTCGCCACCCTTCAGTATCACCAGCGGTGTGAGACAAGGATGCCCGCTGTCACCTTTCCTCTTCAATTTCGCTATTGATGAAGTCATGGAAACAGCGTTCGCTGGACACGACCTAGAAGGTGTGGAGCTACTCCCTGGTGAGCGACTTCTTGACTTGGAGTACGCAGACGATATTGCCCTAATCTGTGACAGCTCCCAAACATGCCAAACAGCACTGAACCGATTAGCACTGGCTGTCAATCGTTTTGGGCTATGCTTTGCTCCATCGAAATGCAAAGTACTTCTCCAAGATTGGCAGGGACCCAACCCTGCGCTAACACTTGGTGGTGATCTGCTAGAAGTCGTTCAGGAATTCAAGTACCTGGGCAGCTATATTAGCACCCGGGGGATTGAAGATGAGGTTACGAACCGTATAGCGAAAGCTCGAGGTGCTTTTGCCAATCTCCGCCACCTGTGGCGCAGACGCGACATTACTCTCGCCCTGAAGGGCAGAGTTTACAACGCAGCCGTCCGTTCAACTCTCCTATATGGCTGTGAAACCTGGCCCATCAGGTCGACAGACATGAAGAGACTCGTCACATTCGATCATCGCTGCCTTCGCAGCTTAGCTCATGTCTGGTGGGAACACCGCGTGAGCAATGAGCGTGTTCGGCGTCGCGTATTTGGTACAGGAAGAGCGAGTGAACCGCTCAGCTCCATTATATCACGCACCAGGCTCCGATGGCTGGGCCACGTGTTGCGCATGCCAGCACACCGACTCCCACGACGTGCTTTGTTTACGCGTTGTGGGTGCGGTTGGAAGAGGAGGAGGGGAGGCCAAGTGATGACTTGGTCGAGAGAAATGAAAACCCTCACTTCGAAGTTGGCGTCGGTTGGTGCATCACGACTGCCTGGTTGGGGTCCTAAGGACGGTGAACACGTTTGGTTGGACACAATTGCTGATATGGCTAGGTGCCGGCCCCAATGGCGTTTGTGTTGTGATTTCCTTTGTCCATCCCCCTCCTGTTTAGCATCCCCCTCCAATCACGATCTCAATCGTTTGGCATAATATGGCTTTCGTTTACGGCAGCCAGCTGTTAGCTCTCCGGAACGATGTCCATCCGTTACTGGGGACTCAGCGGGCGTGCCACTGTTTGTTGTTGTTGTTTTGTTTTTTCTTCTTTTCTTGCCTTTTGTATTGCGGCACAATAGCTGAGGTGCTTTTCACCTCCAGCTAACGTGTAATGATGATGATGATGATGATGGTGAAAGCTGGACAACCTCTTACTTTAATCAAATGATCGAAGCAGAAACATTTCATCATCCCGCGTCTTTCGTGCGCGACCTCGGTGTACTCTCACGCTGCGACCTAAAGTCCATTGACAACACGAATAGGCTGTACCAAAACAGACTTCGGATGCTTTGGGCGCTCAGGAGCAGCTTCAGCACTTGGTCCGAAGAGATTGCCGCTCGCCTCTTCGTCTCGATAATACGACCAATACTAGAGTACGGCTCTCCCGCGTATTGTCCCATCACGCTGCGCGAGGTAGAAAAGCTTGAGCGGGTGCAGCATGTAGCCACTAGGCTGATTCCCAACTTACGAGGTATGCCGTATAAAGACCGATGTAAGAAACTAGGACTGTACGCCCTAGCATATCGTCGGCTGAGGGTTGGCCTCATCATGACGCACCGGATATTACATCTGAGTGGTTGTCCCATGTTGAGACAACTGCTTCATCTGCGCACACCAAGCGGCACGCGAGGACACCGGTACAAACTTATCGTACCGCAGTTGAAGCGGGTAGCGCACCAACTCTGTTTCGAACGTAGAGTGGTGAATACCTGGAACAACCTGCCGCAGCCGGTAATAGAGGCGAATTCAGTGGCCGAATTTAAGAAGCTTCTAGACAAACAGTTCGCAGAAGCAAGATATAAAGAGCGGAACGATAATTAATAGGTTGATGTCCAAGAGCGACAAGTGATGCAGCTACACAGAGCATGCTCTCCTCGCTGCTTCAAATCAGTATCAGTATCATCATCATACACGTTAGTTAGAGGTGGGGAACACCTCAGCTACTGTGCCGCAATACACAGAAAAAGGAGAGAAAAAATGCAACCGGTGCAAGCCGGCTGAGCTACTAGTAACGGATGGGCATCGTTCCGGTAAGCTACCAGCCGGCTACTGTGCATCAAAAAAATACTATGCGAAAGTATATAAAGCTAAATTATGAGATCGTAGTCGTAGGGGAAAGCTAGGAGGGATGGGGTGGGACAAAGAAACTCACAGCACGAACGCCACTGAGGTCGGCTCCTAGCCATATCAGCAAGTGTGTCCAAGCAAACGTGTTCATCCTCTTTCGGACCCCAACCAGGGAGCCGAGACGCTCCAATCGGGGCCAGCTCAGAAGTGAGGGCCTTCATTCCTCTCGACCAAGTCATCGCTTGGCCACCCCTCCTCTTCTTCCATCCACACCCCCGGCGCGCAAACAACGCACGTCGCGGGAGTCGGTGGGCTGGCATGCGTAACACGTGGCCGAGCCATCGGAGTCTGGCTCGGGAAATGACGGTGCTGAGCGGTTCACTTCCTTTTCCTGTGCCATAAACAAGGCGTCGAACACGCTCGTTGCTCATGCGGTGTTCCCACCAGATGTGAGCTAAATTACGAAGGCACCGGTGGTTGAACATGTGGATGGAGCTGTGGGTGGTGCAGCGCAAGCCATCCATGCTCCCTGTGTAGGCGCGCGTCCTGTAGTTGGCAACAGTGACAGGCAAATCCGAAACCGGATGCCGCCAACCATATATATATTGATCAGCATTTGTGTACAGATATTGTGCCATCGAAACCATGGCGGAATAGGAAAACAGGGCTAGATTAAATGAAGACATGGAAAAAGCAATTTTTGTCCATCTGCACTCGCAGTTTTTGAGTTTTTTGATGCGGGAGGGAAGGGGCTGATCCATTCAGGATTCCTCAGTGGGCGAGATACTACCCGGTTGCCCAGGCCGAAGTAGAGGGTTCTCTTAGCTTGCCCCACCCCGAGCCTTTGATCTAAGATCTAACCTACAAGACAGCAAGGTGAGATGAGGGTATCGGAACCCATTGGGAGTCGGTGACCAAACAAGTGGTTCATACGCCCTAGGGAACGCAAAGAGCAGGGGCCAAACACACCCTTGAATTACTATGCCACTCGGCAAGAGGCAAAGGACAGTGACTTTATTTAGTGGCGAGTCACATCCGCCACCTCACAGTGTTGATAAACGGATGTATGTGGCTTTTTATAGGGAGAAAGTTTGCCAGGCGAAAACCCACAAAGTCTTGGAACACTACCACGGAACCATTTGCTGGAACGGGATAATCCCGAACCACCCAGCTGGCACCAGGAAGAGGTTGTTCGGTAAGCAAGCTATACGTCGTACATGAGATCGTGGTTGGAATGAGAGGGAAAATGGGAGAGTAATGAACAAGGAAATAGTGTACAAACGCCACTGTGACCTGCACCTAGCCAGGTCAACAAGTAGATCCAATTAAAGTTGGGTAGTAGAGATAATTGATAGTTTACAGGCTCATAACTTCAGTGTTGTCTTGGTTTGTTATGGTACAACGCACCAAACGAAGTATGCAGTACAGTTATCAATGGAACAATGGTGTATTACGGGTATAAAAAGCAATGTTTAAAATGTACGCTGCGATGGAAATTGTTGCGAAACGTAACTTACATGATAAACTGAAAAGCGTTTTGCTGGACTCACCACAGACTTATGTAAAATAGCGGAGATGTTCGCATATTAAACGTATAAATCTATAATGTTATTGGTTGGGAGTATAGCGATACACAGTTTGATTGTGTTTTGCAGCCATGGCTAGCAAGTCGCAAAATGAGATGCACATAAGATAACGCACGGTCAATTCCCTTTTTAAATATAGTCAGGTTGGGAACAAAGATATAGTTAAGGTGGGCGTTCCAAGGCTGGCACAAGCGGAGGGAAAAGAAATTTCTACAGCATGCAAGCCGGCTACACTTTATTTTCAGTTTCAGAGGATGACCTCTTAGGTTTATGTTGTGGTTCAATTCTATCAGCAGGCGGCAAATGCGGTTTGGGTTCTGAAGTGTTCGTCCCTCGCCTGAATGGACGCTTGATTCCCAATCAACACCCGAAGTCGTTGGCCCTCCACAGGACAGAGAGAAGACCGGATTGGACGAGCAGATCAACATGGATGTATTAGTGTATCACACTGTTCATTATAAAAGTGAAATAGAAAGTTCGTAGATGGTATTTAAAGTGAACGTGGAAAGGTCCGGAAAGATCAACTTACAGCTAATAAAGTAATGCCGCCCACGCGTTAAGTGGCTGCTTCTCCCGGTTGACTCTGATCGCCCCAATCAGGGCGGATGAGTTTGGATAGTCTGCTGCGGCGATGGGATCCTGGCTTGTTCGAGACGCGTATTCCTTCCTAACTGGTTCTTCAGAATCCGGTAAACCATTAGGAGATCCCTTGCAGACGTCGATATAGACTGCTGTACATTTTTAGCGATTTCAGTCTAAACGGATAGGGCAGATGAAAAGGCCCCTGACGTTCTTTGTTGTTCTTCCTTGAGGAGTCTCGAGAGCAACGAGATCTTGTTTCTGCCACAGTTGTCACGCCTGTATAGCATATTCCACGTGCGGTCGCACGTAGGCGTTAAGCATTGAGGGTTCAAACCGACCGAACACTCTGTGAAGAAGACCGAAGTGTAGATTACCGGTTCTCATCCCCTTCTCCGCTTGTTTTGAACACCCGAGATCCTCCTGTACCAATATACCCAAGTCAGGCTCCTGAGAGACCTTCCGCATGGTGTGGTCTCCAAGCTTGTAAGCGCTCACCGGCTGGTGTCGCAGATAGGTCACCTTGTACTTAGCTATGTTCAATTGTAGCAGGTTCATCTTTGGCCATTTATAAATGCAACCTAAGTCATGTTGGAGTAGCTCGTAATCTTCATTGTTACTAATCGCTCGCCATCTCTTGACATCGTCGGCGAAAAGCAAGAAATTTGAGGAGATAACTCTTGCCAGGTCGTTGATAAACATCAGGAATAAGCCCGGTCCCAGCACTGAGCATTGTGGGACAACATGTTCCACTTCAATCGAGTTAGAGAGTGATCCCTTAACGCGTACTTGAAACTTCTGTTGGTGAAGGAAGCTGCCAATCTAATCTAGCTCTGTAGCCGTTGAAGTAGGATACGGTGATCCAGGCCGTCGGAAGCTTTGGAGAAGCCCAGAGAGATGACGTCAACTCCGATCCCATCATCAGCCACTTCCGCCCAGCTACCTCGTGTAATCACTAGATTGGTGGTGCATGACCGGTGTTGACGGAAGCCATGCTGTTCCGGTGCCAAGATGCTACATTTTTCCAGGTAGTCCATCACAGCCTCAGCGACGACCGCTTCCATCACTTCGCGAGCGCAGGGAGGAGAGTCACGGGGCGATAGTTTTCAAGATCTGAACGGTTACTGCCTTTAAATATTGGGGTGATAATGCCACCCTTCTACATAGTGGGGATTTGTTCATCCAAGCACCTTTGGAAGAACTGTGACAGTGGTTCAGGTAGCTTGGTGGCCGCGGCCTACAGCCTTCCATGACATACCACGGGCCAAAATATAGTTGCTTCCAAATCCCGTAGGTTGGCAGAAGTACAACTACAATATAAAAATGGGTATTATGTGTTACCCACCCGCAAACACCGGACTCCACGACAGGTTTAGAACATATCTCATCACGTAGAGAGCATATATCAAACCTGGGTTCCTTGGAATGTTAACCGAAACTTCTGCCCCTAATCCACCGAGAGCGACGCAGTACTTCATTGATTGGATTGCTTGGAACTCATCATCATCATCATCAGCAGCAACAGCAGCATCCTCTTTCTTTTCCTCCTCCTCCTCCTCCTCCTCCTCCTCCTCCTCCTCCTCCTCCTCCTCATCATCATCATCATCATCATAACACATTGGCTGAAGGTGAAGAGCACACTTCCACTATTGTGCTGCAATACAAAAGACAGGATATGTGAAAAAGCGAGATACCAGCCAATATAGAATACAAAAAGGTAATAAAGTGTTTAGTAACATATTATGCTTCAAGAGAGAGATTGTGGTTGGGAGTCGAAGAGAAGCGGGATGGTAGGGATAAAGTAGCTTACAACACAAACGCCATTGAGTTCGGCTAATTACCATGTTAACAAGTGTATCCACCTAATCGTGTCATCGCTTGTCCACATTCAGGTAATCTGGAAACGATAACAGACGACAACTTCGAAGTGAGAGCAATCATTTTCATTGACCAAGTCATAGTTTGGCCTCCACTTCTTGTCTTTCATCCACACCCCTGGTGCGTAAACAAAACCAGAATCGGGAGTTGGTGTGCTTGACTCGAGGCTCAGCCATCGGAGCCTAGTGCGCAAAATACGGTTGCTGAGCGCTTCACTCTCTTTTCCTGAACCAAATACACGACGCCGAACACGGTCGTTGCGCACGCGGTGCTCACATCAGACATGAGCTACGGTGCGAAGACAGTGATGGGCAAACGAAACTAGATTGACTAATTCGATTAACTTGATGGGCCAGGTTTCGCAACACTACAGGTAAGTTGTACGCTGGTTCGACGCCATCAGCAGTCGCGTGAGAAGCAGTGCTACTGCAAGATCGCCAGAACTTACACAGGCTCGATCTATGGATTTTAAGCCAAACTCAGTCACTCGCCGTAGTTGGCGCAACCTCGAAGGTGTACTCCCTGAACCTTTCGAATGTGATCGATTCGTCTTAGTTGCTTGTACTGGTCGTACCCCAAATCCGCTAGGACATCGGAATGATTCATGGTGGGGTTCCGGAGTGCCCGTCGTTAGCGCGACAAGCGACCTACATAACGCGTCAGTGTGAGTGAAAGTCAGGGTAGGCTCCCGTTGATCTGCCATGGAAACAAAACTTGCAGTGGAGAGGAAGGGAGGAGAGTGGAGACAAATGATAGACAAATAGTGATGGGCATTGTGAATATAATGTGCTCGCAGAATACATATCCATATAGTAGTAGCGCGGAAGGCAAGAAACACAGGCGGAACGGACAAGTCGCGGAAATTAAGCGAGAGGAAAGCTAACAAGGGAGCAATGCACGAGAGTCGGTAAAACAGCTCGTGACCTACGGAACAAGCCGGAAATGGTTCACAGGTGACAATCGATATTAGGCCCAGGATGAGAAGAGCTGGGGACGCAGGGGTGAAAAGTCCGATTATCCGGAGAGAAACACGTTTGGCCACGCCTCCAAGAATGTCCCGGAGAGCTACGCAACCCTGAGTAAGTCAAGATGATTAGAACGAATCCAGCCCGGTCAGAATAAGACGTAAGGAAGGGTAGGTACGGGAGCAAATCTGTGACAAAGGATCTCGCAGATTGCCTGCAGTGGGGGTTTGAATGTAACACCGAACGAAAACACATTGTGTGATGCGTGGTGGGCTGGAAATGTCCTCTGTACTTGCGTGCGTTCGTGCTAGCTTGTGAACCCATTCTTCGTGTGTCCCTCCCGCCTCGTTCTCGCTACAATGCAGCTAACTGATGTGTGTGTGTGTGTGTGTGTGTGTGTGTGTGTGTGTGTGAAAACGACGTGAATATGAGGAATGTATTCAGCCTGCGTCTGTTGGGGTATGCCAAATTGTTTTCTAACAAGTGACTGTGTGATAAGTCTGAAGCTAGAGGTGGTCTGATTGTGACGTCAACGAGCTCCTGTACAGGTACAAGAACCATTATTGTATAAAGCCAATATGATCCCCACAAGCAGTGCAACACTTAACTAATTCCATGGGTCACTGAGCTACGGTGTCAAGAGTTCCAGTTAAAGAACATTAGTGACTTCTGTTGGTGTTGAGACGAGTTGCGCCAAAACGTCAGTAGCTCTATCAAATTAGCCCATCATCCGTCAAAGGGTGCTTGTGAATGAGGCAATTAATTTTTCCTTTGTACCAAACTGGTTACCATTTTGGGGTTTTTTGACGAGCTTGTCGCTATTGGTGCTCTCTCATAGCAATATGAAGTCCGATTATCTTGTGGTTGCTGACTGGCCAACAGCTACTACGTAGTTCAGTTATAGTCTGGTTGCTGCTAACAGCGCTATTATTCGTCAGCGCGTCTAAAACTGAATACTTGAATTGTTGCTGAACCAGTTGAAATTAAACAGATGAACCCTTGTGCGCAAGGAGAAAACGCGACTAGACGGGCTATCCGAAGTCAAAGAAATCGGAGCCTTGGTTCAAGTACGGATAAAGCATGGAACTTGCGGGCTGATGACAGTGGGGAGAATGGAGTGCGACATGCCTCCATAACTGCTTCAAGATGATCCGTTATTCTACGTGCACTATACTACCATGTCACTGAGAGGATTTAGGTTATGGTAAACATTCCCCGCCCCTCGTTGTCAGTAACAGTGTGCGACTGAACTGTCCCATGTTCCCGCTCCTCTTAAATTTTGCTATTGAAGCTGTCTTGTCAATAGTTTTAGAAACCTAGAAAAATTTTGATTTAGTACATTCACCGGGTAAGTTCGTGACCAAGCCAATTACTGCTGATGATACCGGCCTAATATGAATATATTTAGAATAGCCGATCTGCGCTAAACCACTGGAAAAATTGTATAAGCAAATGCTTTGATTTACGTATTCAATGCCGCAAAAATTGAAAGCGTCATATAAAAAATCAGCTTGTGCAAAGCAGGCAAAAATCTTCTGCCTCCATTTTTTATACACGGGACTTCACCCTACTTTGTATAACCTTGACTGTTGTATATATATATATATGGTTGGCGGCATCCGGTTTCGGATTTGCCTGTCACTGTGGCCAGCCACAGGACGCCTGCGTCTACAGAGGGACCATGGGTGGCTTGCACTGCACCACCCACAGCTCCAACCACATACCCCATATCCAGTGTAAACCCGAAGGAATAAGACCGGGAGGCATGCGGATGGGAGCCACGTTGCATCAACAGAGCCAGCCCACACTCCTTCACAGGCAAACACAAGCACACTGTATTTGGGGAATCAAGCGCACACAAGGCGGTGGCTGGACCGTAGTCCGCTCCACACTGAATGCATGGAACCGCTGTTTGAGCCTAGCACGGCCACAAAGACCGTGCACCCCGTCCCTTCCAGCAACGACCAACTGTCTCCTGGAGCCAGTATGAAGGATGTAGTGGGTAATAGACAGGTAGGCAACTTGTCAACATACACATCAAGCGCAACCATACAAGGGATATCAAACAACAGCCATTCATTTTAAACGACAAGCTGAAATAAAATAAATCCAACAATGCATACAGATACGGTGGCATAACTATTCGCTAAATTACCATATGAAGTAAGTTGGCTAGCAATGAATCCGCGATAAGTAAAAAATGTCCACAAGTTACTCAAAAATGCTACAAACGCAACAAAATTACTGAAGATAAGAGCAATTAGCGTAAGCAACGTGACCAGTTAATAGAAGATTATTCAGGTAGGCAGAACAAACCAAATAAAGTGGAATGATATTTATCCAACTTAAAAGACCTAGTTTAAGTGTAAGTTGGTTTAGCCCAACTGCGGTGAAGAAGCATCAAGAATGCAAAATCAGCCTCAGCATGGGGCATGCATATATATATATATATATATATATATATATATATATATATATATATATATATATATATATATATATATATATATATATTATATATATATATATATATATATATATATATATATATATATATATATATATATATATATATATATAACGGCACCGAGATGAAGTTTCTCTTTCCCTAACTGTCCAGAGATTTCAGTGCTGCTCTTCATAAATAGTTCATTCACCAAATTCAGGATGGGTACCACAATCCAAGCATCTGGCAAGATGATTGGAACTCGACAGCTACTTTCTGCCCGAGAGTACAAAGAGATCTGTGGACAAGAGGTTAAATTATTTAATTGACAACATTTCGATTTTAGCACAAAAGCTTTTGTGTCAAAATCGAAACGTTGCCAATTAAATAAACTAATCGATTCTCCTTAAATCTCTCCGAAACTATGACTTCTCGTTCGGTTCTAAATATATTACAATAGTTCTAATGCCTGACTATTTTGCCCAGCATAACTCGCCTATCTCAGCTGACCACAGATACAAGCGTCAGCCCACAAACATTGAGGTGAAGTTCCACAAACATTTCTGGTAACTTATAACTCAGGATCTCAGGCAAGGGCGAAATCTGTCATCGGGTACATTGTTGATAGCGCGCAACATTCGGAATACGGGCTCGCTGTTTGGAGCAACCAGAGTTAAACTTAATTGGAATGCAAATTGAGTCTGAACGTCGAAATGCAAACAAACGGCGGTCACTGCAGAGCCCAACAAAAAGTCAGCACGTTGTTTTATCGAATATGAGGAACGAGCATTACAGGCAAATATGACGACCCGATCACATTAGATCTTGTAACAGTTCCCAGAAAGGACATTTACGAGGAATGGACCAACTACCGCCGGTGACTGAGTTGTTCTTAAGCTGCGTAGATCGCCGCTTCGAGCCTGCGTAAGTGCTTGCGACCTTGGAGTTTAACTGCTCCTCACCCGACTGCTGGTGGTGGTCATATAGCGGCGAAGCGTCGTACGCAGTAATTGTGTTTGAAATTGGCTTTATTTTCAACCTGATGCTAATGATTGTAAATTTATTGCGTTCTATCTTCATTAGCGACTTAATGGGGTTGCGAGAATCATCACCATCATCATTATACACGTAAGCTAGAGGTGGGAAACACCTCAGCTACTGTGCCGCAATACATAAATGAAAAAGGAAAATAAATAAAAAAGTTGCATGCCAGCTGAGCTACCAGAAACGGATTGGCATCGTTCCGGTAAGCTACCAGCCAGCTGCTAGGCAAAAGGAAAAAGATTATTGTGTTTTACGCTAAGAAATGAGATGGTAGGTGGAGGGGGAAGCTAAAAGGGATGGGGAGGGACAAAGAAACACAGAGCAGGAACGCCAATGAGGTCGGCTCCTTGCCATGTCTGTAAGTGTATCTAGCTAAAAGTGTTCATCGTCTTTTGGACCCCAACCAGGGAGTCGTGATGCGCCAACCGAAGCCAGCTCCAAAGTGAGGGCCTTCCTTCCTCTCGACCAAGTTATTGCTTGGTCATCTCTTCTTCCATCCACAGCCTCTGTGAACAAACAATCCAAGTCGCGGAAGTCGGTGGGCTGACATGCGTAACATGTGGTCGAGCCCTCAGAGCCTGATAAAGGAAATGTCGGTGCTGAGCGGTCCATTTGCTTTTCCTGTGCCGTAAACAAGGCGTCGAACACGCTCGTTACTCATGCGGAGTTCCCAACAGATATGAGCCAAACCGCGAAGGCGCCGATGGTCGAACGTAACTAGCCTCTTCATGTCCGCCGATCTTAGGGGCCAGGTTTCACAACCCTACAGTAAGGTCGAACGTACCGCTGCATTGTACACTCTACCCTTCAGGGCGAGAATGATGTCACGCCGCCGCCATAAGTGGCGAAGGTTAGCAGAAGCACTTCGATCTTGTGCTATACGGTTCGTGATCTCATCTTCGATCCCAACGGCGCTGATACAACATCTCAGGCAGTTGAATCTCTGAAAGACTTTTAGTTGATCCCCACCAATGATCAGCGGAGGAGGCAATCCCTGCCAATGTTGGAGGAAAGCTTTGCATT
>OX104070.1:36971798-37007069 GCA_944474145.2 Dicrocoelium dendriticum
TGTGACGTCTGTGACCCATCTCAGCCCTGCCGGTAAAGCAATTTGCGCCATTGGAGTTTTAGCAATTTAGCGTACCGGTTGTAAGTCGGCACCAGAGTGCAGCCGTTCCTAGCTCCGGACCACATTAACAAAGCAGCCGGTCTAAGCGCTCAGACCCTCGAACGTCTTGCTCTATATTCCTTGCTGCTCCGAAGGAGCGCTATCACACAGCAACGGCACGCTCGTATAGAGAGCTACTACGATGGGCGGCACAGAACTGAAGTACGTCTAATTTCCTTGGTTCGGACACTATCGTGTTGGAAGTCATCAGTGAATGATAGCACCGATCCGGAGAATACTTGGTCGGGTGCTCTATAAGGTCGAAGCGAGTGCTTTGATTTGGACCAGGCACGCTAATCAGCTGCGACCAAGTACCATCCCGGCAAATACTGCAAAGCAGCTGCTACCGCTAGGTATTCTACGATACAGTTTTGATATGGTCTCAAATATGCAGGAAGCTTTGGATGCAACTCGCACAGCAGTTGCAGAAGAGCCGAAAAATCACCATGGCGCCGGACTGATCAAGCACAGATAATGGAGCTGGCTCCAAAAAGGAAGTGGTATGTTAAGTATTGCGGGAAAAATGTTAACGAGGTAGGCACTCCTTTCCTAACAGCCGGAACATTTGTCCATGATGCAGGCCGAAGCTTATTGGCCAACCCATGACAGCTGGCTAATGATGACGCTTCACGTTGAACATTGCCAATGAGAACGGTCGATCTTGAAGCCCGTCAGTGAACGCCAAGCCATTTCTTAATTAACTATTGATTCGAACCCATCATTTGATTTGCTTATACTGCTTGCCGCGTGCCCAATACAGTTTTCGCCTGAGGCCTTTATTTTCTAATCTAGAAAGTCGGCCTGTCAGCTTGCGCGGTAGCAGCAGGTTATCTGTACAGACAGCGGAAACTAGAACAGAATCCAAGGTTCTGACTTGCTCTTATGGATGCTTTTAAGAGTGTTTCGTGCATCCACACACATTCTGCATCATTATCCCGGGCTTTTCGAGAATAAGTTTGGTCTTTATTCAGTGGAACTTGCTGCGGACTCTCAAACGATCCTGTAGCTATTCCTACGGGTACCAGCCTAGCAAAGTTAGAAGACAGTTTGCATCTTTCACGCAGTAAACCTCGCTCTATAGACGTCTAGGGTAGCTTGCCACGCCCGCGTGCAACGTCGTTTAACGCGTCTTCCTGTGCTTGTTTGTGCACGCTGAATCACGCTAGCAGCGTGCGACCGCAAGAGAGAGTGAGGCACTGAGACAGCCACCATCATCACCATAAGTATACACGTTAGCTAGAGGTGGGAATTACGTCAAATATGTGCCGCAACACATAAAAGAAAAGGAAACTAAATAAAACAGTTGCATGCCAGCTGAGCTACCAGAAACGGATTGGCATCGTTCCGGTAAGCTCTCAGCCAGCTACTAGGCAACAAGAAAAATTAGTATGTAAAATAATATTACGTTACAAAATGAGATCGTGGATAGAGGGGGGAGGCTAAAAGTGCTAGGGAGGGACAAAGAAACACAGAGCAGGAACGCCAATGAGGTCGGCTCCTTGCCATGTCTGTAAGTGTATCTAGCTAAAAGTGTTCATCGTCTTTTGGACCCCAACCAGGGAGTCGTGATTCGCCAACCGAAGCCAGCTCCAAAGTGAGGGCCTTCCTTCCTCTCGACCAAGTTATTGCTTGGTCATCTCTTCTTCCATCCACAGCCCCTGTGAACAAACAATTCAAGTCGCGGAAGTCGGTGGGCTGACATGCGTAACATGTGGTCGAGCCCTCAGAGCCTGATGAAGGAAATGACGGTGCTGAGCGGTCCATTTCCTTTTCCTGTGCCGTAAACAAGGCGTCGAACACGCTCGTTACTCATGCGGAGTTCACAACAGATATGAGCCAAAGCGCGAAGGCACCGATGGTCGAACGTAACTAGCCTCTTCATGTCCGCCGATCTTAGGGGCCAGGTTTCGCAACCCTACAGTAAGGTCGAACGTACCGCTGCATTGTACACTATACCCTTCAGGGCGAGAATGATGTCACACCGCCGCCATAAGTGGCGAAGGTTAGCAGAAGCACTTCGAGCTTGTGCTATACGGTTCGTGATCTCATCTTCGATCCCAACGGCGCTGATACAACGTCTCAGGCAGTTGAATCTCTGAAAGACTTTTAGTTGATCCCCACCAATGATCAGCGGAGGAGGCAATCCCTGCCAATGTTGGAGGAAAGCTTTGCATTTCGATGGTGCAAAGCAAAGCCCGAAGCGGCTGACAGCCAGTGCTAATTTGCCCAGTGCGGCTTGGCACGTCTGAGAGCTGTCACAGATGAGGGCAATGTCGTCTGCATAATCCAAGTCCCGAAGTCGTTTTCTTGGGAGTAGCCCCAGACGCATTGTGTAGTGTTCATTGCTGAGACTACCTGTCCACAGTAGTACTGATTCTACTTCAGTGATGGAGTTCAGTACAACGCGCAGAAGCCTTGGCTCTCCGAAATGCTTAGAGTTGGGGTATCGCGTAATACGCACTACGTGTACAGGTTTCAGTTCAACTCCGATTAGGTTACTAATAATATCCCCCTGGTTGAGGTCATCCAACTGCCTGTCTCTTATTGATGTTGACTTTGATTCTGGGATATTGGAGCAGAGTACGCTCGGTACAGATAGTTGTTTCTTTACACCTTTCGACATGTTGCGGTTACTGACTGAAGTATTCGGAGATGTACCGCAGGAAACCGGTGGTGCTAAAACTAGGAAAACTCCGCAACGCTCCTCAGTTTCCCATCCATTTGGGGGTGATGTTAATCTCAAATGACGGCTCTTCTTGGAGGCAACCGTAACCCAACTTTCGCTAATACGGGGTTGCGCTTTCCTACGCACTCCGTCGGCAGTTTGGAAGTATCCTTACGTGTGGTTACCCCGATCGAACTGGGAACCGCGTTAGTCAAATCTGAGCCACCTGTGGTATTGGGACAGCTGTTGATGTTCTGGTATATAGGTGTCGTGTTGCATACGGTGTTACTAGCAGTTCTTCGCGGGATAGGAAGAGCACTTACGGAGGGGATTGGGTTACATAGTCCGCCATGTTTACCCCAACCGTAATGATTTTGGTAGTCACCATGTCCTCAAACTTGGCTAATAGCTGCTCATACTTTTGAGAAAACAGGAGCGCGCTTTTTCTCAGTGGGATCGATGTGCATTCCACACAGAAACATAGAGAGTCTGGTTTGTTTAATAACTTGGCCTGACCAGGTTTAACTCGGAGGGATATCGCATGGAAAAGCTTGCAACAGTTACGGCACAAAATGCCCCCTTAACAAGTTTGGAATATGATCCACATAGGTCTTTAGAGTGTGGCGTGCTGGGCATCGCGCTTGTTGAGTAAATGTTACGAACCATTTTAATGATTCATCCTCTATGGTAAAAAGTTGTTCTGCTACTGACGTTGTCGGTAAGGTCACAGTGTTCAAGTTGCAGTTGTGTGCTTGCAGACCATCCTCTCTGGCGTGCCAGTCGAATGTGTCAGCTTGAACGTGGGACAGATTACATGAAGGTGTGATTGAGAATTCTCGTGATTATACCTATGGATCGCGCTGGGTGAATTTGCCTTGAGACCTGCAGCTGCACCAAGCAATGTTGGATTTAAACGAGTGACAGTTGCTTCGAAAGCCGTTGAAATGGTCTATCGAGTGAGACCAAACCATGTCTCCGATGGTTTGGAGTTAGGCAACTTTTGGCGCTTGGATATCGGCGAAACACCACTCGGAATTTAGAATTCAGTGTAAATGTAGAATGTACTGGAGTGTACTCGAGAAAATAGTAACACAAAGTGGAGCTTTTAAAAACACGACGAATGAGTATGGATCCAAATTTGTGAGACAAGATGCCGCTGAGCCACAGTGAAAAAACCACGAATACGCAAGTGAGCGATTTGCACGCACGTACGCTCAAGTTCACAGCCGGATCCCGGTGGTCGCTCGTGCATTGCTGTGTCCCTCCGGGTGTTACGGTTACTGTTGAAACCGTCATCGAGTCAGGTTTTACAGTTGGTGTTTTCATTGAGATTTGTGCCACCATTGGGTTTTCCTTAGAAGGTGGTGATGTTCCTGTTGCTTTCAGACGAATTTCTGTTAGCCATCTGCTACGGAACTTAGTCAAGTTCTCTAGAAGTGTTTGTGCCCTTAGTTCCTTACCGAGCGTTATTTGCGCTCCCCGGAAGCGATTGCAAAAAGTGCCGCGGTGGACAAACAATGACGTGGAGAAGGATGGTGAGGAATGCAACCTCAAGCTTAGCATCCGTCGGACGGGTCCGACATATGTGTGTGTGTGTGTGTGTGTGTGTGTGTGTGTGAAAAACTGCCAGTAAGGACACAAGATACGTAGGTTACCTGCTACGAGGTAATAGTCTTGTCATCTGCCTTCAGAGTAGAATCTGCAATGTTAGAATGATACTTTCCTTGTTGATGCATACTTCGGAAATGATTCACGGTTTGACAGCTGTCTAGGACAAAGTCCTATTTTGTATGGTCATACACTTCAGCTCGTTTATGTATGGAATTGACGCTCAGAGAAACTGCTCATTAAAGATCTCAGTATGCTTGTATGCTAAGCCATCTGCTATGCGTACCCGTCACTGGCTTGCTCGAATTGAGAATCGCTGACCAACTGACTCCAGTTAACTATGCCATTGTTGCAAATAACTTTGAAGTATAGAGGTTACGGCTAGTTCGGAACATTATACAGTTTTCCGAGTCCGGTTTCGGTTTAGCCTGATTTCACATTTCTTCAACTTAATCCTTTAAGCACCACGTTTTGTGGTCATCAGCATTTAGTGGTGACTACGCATGTGTGCGTGGACCTTGATTAACCCCTAAGCGCAAAAGGTGTTTTTCGTAAAACTCGGTATTTCGGGGACATATGATTTACTGGTGGGAGCAAGCAACGGCAAAGTGCAGCGTAGCTTGTTCACAAGGAACTTCGTAAAGATTGGTTAGCTAGTACCAATCACGACGCAGTTTCACTAATATTGTTCTTACTTTAATCCCTTTAAAAAATACTCGACAACCGTCATCCGATCAGCGGAGCATGGTGCGGTCAATAATCGAAGCTTTACGGTCTACCCCTGACCGGCTGTCTCGTACGTCTTCGCTGATCTGCCATCTTTATCCGATACCCGACATTAGTCACAAACTTGACTAAGATTCCGACTGCAAACGAAAATCAAGGGAGTTGACATTATAAATGAGAATTCGATCCAAGAACTACCAGTTTATAACTATACCATTCTTGCTTCACTCATCCGCCATCCTCCATACCTATTCTTACGGGTAGTCGCCGGTGTGAGGACTTCAGAATGGCTGAATAAAGTAAAAGTAATTTCAATTGTTTTTGTACGTATGAAAAAGTCCAAGGGGTAAACTGACATGCCAATTTTCGGCAATCCGTTACGAAGGAAAAAGCTTCTATACTCAAATTGCTGCTTTAATTCTAATCCAACAGAGAAGCTGAATACTTCACATTGTCTTGGAGAGACAGTTCGCTGCATCAGCTAAACCCCGAGCATTCGCAACCGCTGTAATAGGTTTCGTCCCAAAACTATGAAATGAGCAGATGATTTTAACAGGTGTCTTTCAATAAAACCATGAGCAGAATGGCGTTAGTGGCAGGGAACTGCTTCGTTCCGTGTCCCAAGCACCGGTCCTGAACATGCACAGTCCAGACAGGGAGAACAAGAAAACGATCAGATTATACCAGGGGTGTCCAAAATCCGGCCCGCGGGCCATTTGCGGCCCGCGTTAACATTCCAACTGGCCCCGGTCTCATCATGAAATAACACCTTGAACATTGGATTTCTCCGTACAGTCGACATTAAATAAATTACAAAAAATTAAGGACTTCGTGAGTAAAAATGCCACGGCATCAGATGCTGGCAGAACTCGCTGTAGCGGAGTCTTGCATGATTGGAAATTGCATCTGGAATTTGCTAACGGTAGGTACTTTGATTGTGCTTCCGACCATTCAATTGACCACTCATCGTGCTTGCGGGGACCGCTCAAGTACCGAACTATGTCCCCAAAAGACGTGGATATTATGATCACCCTCAACCCCCCCCCCCCACATATACTTATGTTAGGAACAGTCGTTTTATATGTGCGCTCACACCCTTGTCCAGTGGTTCACTTACATTCCCTCACTGACGATATTTGACCTCATTAAATTTTGTCACATCGGTAACAAACACCCCAAGCTCTAGGAGGAGGCTACCGTGTCCTCTGCACGGCAGTAACGTGTAAGTCAGTGGATAGTGAGTGGCGCTAAATCACATCTAGTAACTAATTCACGATGGTCGTTACCGTCCCCCGTAGCTCAATGGTTGCAACCACGGGCTGGCAACAGTCGAGTTGCAGGCTCGAGACCTACTGGGGTCCGATGGAATGCGCACTGCTGACGATTCCCGAAAGGATGAAACGCGTGTACAGTGCTTTTCCGGGCGCGTGACGGCTGTCTGAGTGAGTCTAGAGACTTTCTAACTATACCATTTAACTCCCCCTACTACTCCTCTGTAAAGATATGATATCGTTATCTTCATGATGTTGCAAAATAGCTACCACTATCTGAGTGATGGTCAGGCCATTAAACTGTCCAATCTGTTTACTTGTATGTGTGTCAGTTGTTAGCTCAGCACTATGTGATCGGATCATCAGTTATTGGCCAGTTCCCTTGCTAATACTTCACATGTCTATCTTGTCTTGATTTGTCCTCTGCCTGTCAGGCTTGAAGAGCGATTTCCATGCTGAGACTGGTGTTGCGTTTGTGATGATACTTGAACGCAGTTGGGGTAAACCAACTTATTTTTAAACTAGGTCTTTCTAAGCTGGATAAATTTCATTTACTTTATTTGCATTGTTCTGCCTACCTGAATAACCTTCTGTTAACTTGCACACGTTGCTTACGCTAATTGTGTTTATATTTGTTAACTTTATTGCGTTGGTAGCATTTTTTGCATAAATGGACGTTTTCACTTGTCACGAATTCCTACCAACCAACTTACTTTATATGCTAATTTAGCGAAGAGTTGTCACCATATCTCTATGCATTATTCAATTTATTTTATTTCATCTTGTCGTTTCAAGTGAATGGTTGTTGCTTGTTATCCCCGGCGTGGCTGCGCTTGATGCGCATGTTGACAAGTTGCCTACCTGTCTATTACCCACTACATCGTTCATACTGGCTCCAGGAGACAGTTGGTCGTTGCTGGAGGGGACGGGGTGCACGGTCGTTGTGGCCGTGCTAGGCTCGAAGAGTGGTTCCACGCACTGAGTGTGGAGCGGACTACGGTCCAACTAACTCCTTGTGTGAGTTTGATTCCCGAATACAGCGTGCTTGTGTTTGCCTGTGAAGGAGGATGGGCCGACTCCGTTGATGAAACGTGTCTCCCATCCACATGCCTCCCGGTCTTATTCCTTTAGGTTTACACTGGATATGAGGTGTGTGGTTTGGGGCTGTGGGTGGTCCAGCGCAAGCCACCCATGGTCCCTCTGTAGGCGCAGGAGTCTTGTGGCTGGCCACAGTGACATGCAAATCCTAAACAGGATGCCGCCAACCATGATTGGAACAGCAGCTTTAACAGCCTGGGACCGCACCCCTTGTAGTTTTGCCATATAGGGATCGTTGTCAACGAGGTGGCAACGACATTTTCGAGAGAGAACCTCACGGATGTAGTGCCAGCGTTCCTGATTGTGTACCTAAGCATTGTCAGCAGAGAAATTTGTAAGCACAAGGACGCCGTGAACAGTCACAGTTTTGGTGTCTTACTTTTTTGTTCCGCTCTCTGCTAGCGGGATCCACTGAACTATTTTTATGGGATTTCAGGTAGTATGCGCACTCCACTTGAGGCGTTGTACAGTCGATTCGCAGACAACAGAACGGCCTGAGTTTAATGTTGCCCGAAGTAACCGGTTTTCACCGTAGTGCGGTGTGTTTGGGTGACGCGAAATGCGTTTTACTGTCGTGGGATTAGCATGGATACCGATTGCCGTACAGATGGAACTCCATTGATTTTAATCGTCTATCAGCCTACCCTTAATGGTATTGGACTTGGATTCTGGAACATTGGTGCACACAAGGTTAAGGGCACCATTACTACGCCTGGTGGCTATTTGTCTAGAGCCTTTGTTTCCCGTGCTTTTGGTGACTTCGTGAAGGGCACTGATGGAAGCCATCCGTGCTGCGATACCACTTTTCGGCCACCAAGGTTACTGGTGTCCTTTCCGGTGTGTGCTTGCGACAACCAATGCATATGTTGCCTGGTTCCCCACCATATTTCAGTATAAGCTGATAGGGCAGATGAAAGAGGCCCATAATATTCGTGGTTTTCCTTCGTTAAAGAGTCCCGAGAGCAGGGATATCATGTTTCTGCCACGGGTGCCATGTCTACATAGGGTATTCCACTTGCGGTCACACGTAGGTGTTAAGCATTCGTGGGAAGATTGAGGGGTCAAACCGACCGAACACACTGCGAAGAATGCCAACGGGTTAATAAACAGTCCTCTACGTCTTCTTTGCTTGTTTCGGGCATCGGCGATCGTCCTGGACCCGTACAAACAGTCTACGATCATGAAAGTCCCCTGTAAGTTGTGGTCTCAAAGTATTTAAATGCGCACCGGATGAGGACGCAGGTGGATCACCATGCAACTAAGGGGATGGAACTGGAGTAGGTTTCTCGTTGACCATACCTAAATGCGATTCACATCAGGTTGGAGAAACTCGTGATCTTCCTTGTTATTAATCGATCGCCCTATCTCAACACATCAACGAAAAGTAGCGGATTAGAGGAGATAAGTATTGCAGATCATTAGTGTTGTATCCCGAAAAAGCAGCAGATCAGAGTACCACCAGAAGGTAGGTTTGGAGAAAGCTGTCCGCACACACGCGTAGTACAATTAAATCGATAGAGGTTCGAATTGCAACCAGTCAAATGCAAGAACACACGATAGGCCAACGAGTGCTAAATAGAAGTGTGAGTAGGATAAGCGAATCGAAGGCAAAAACAAAGCAGATTATTTGAACACGACATCGTCCCCTTCTCTGTTCGTAAAAATATAGGCACCACATGTCCATGAACGATCTAATTTAATGTCAGCATCCCGAAGAATTGTCATGTGGTGTTATCCATTAAAGCGTATCAGTGGACAGGGTGGCGTATCCGACCGGAACGTCGTAAGTTTGTATTAGTTTTTACCGAGCGCTGTGTTGTAAGTGTGTTCGTCTGTACAATGGCACGTTCGGAAAGCGCTGTATGCAGCCGTCTTGCATTCACCTTTGTCTCAACAGCCAACTTGTAAGTTCGTGGCGTGCACACGGATCCCACATGGGTCGGCGGTCCGAACACATTACCTCCTTTCCGGAAATAGGCTAGTGACACACGAACAAATGTCCCGGGAGGATACGTTCTCCCAACGCATCCATATGTAGCCTGGTAAACAGCCCGTCTTTCTATTCTCTGTGATCGGCGATTTCTTCTGATCTGAAGACTGCATTTAATCGAGTTCGAATTGTTCGCCCCAGCATTAGCTCCGACGGGGTTCTTGCCGTTGGAGTACGTGGAGTGGTTTTGTATACCTCCAATGCAAATACCAACGCATCATCCCAGGATTCTCCGGAAAGCCGAAGGACTTGTAGAGATACTTTCAAAGTACGGTTAAGTCTTTCGAGGGGTCCATTCGCTCTAGGATTGTAAGGTACAGTCCTCGTGTGTCTGATACTATTGCGCCTTAGTAATTCAGCATACTCGTCACTTCGAAGCTGCGGGCCGTTATCAGTGACTATATTTTCTGGCCAACCGTACCTTGCAAACAAACAACGGAGCCACTTTATGACAACGGCTGTAGTTGCGTCACCGCATAGAATAGCCTCTTGCCATTTGCTGTAGAAACATGTAGTCACTAGCAGTTTTCGATTTTGCTGCGGTGCATTGGCAAACGGGCCCATAATATCGATGGTAATTTTTGCCTATGGATTCACTGGGTACACGATAGGTTGGACTGGAGCATTCAGGGGCCTCGCACTTTTATCGGATTGTTGGCAGGCGTAACATTCCCTAATAAGCGCCTCGAGGCTGGAATTCAACTTCGGCCACCAATAGTATTGTCGTATCAGAGGTTTTTCTTCGCACAATCCCTGGATGATCTTAATGCGTACACGCAACCACAAGAGGAATAAGGGTTGCAGGGACCACAAACTGCTCGTCTCTAATAATGCAGTTGCTCACAGTAGAAAGCTAGTGCCCTAGGGTATAGTATGGAAGTAACTCAGGTTGGAGCTTGGTATGACTGGGCCATGAAGTTGATATGTACTTTCGAAACTTCGCTAGGACAGGGTCTTTGTCAGTGTGCTCTCGTATCAGGTCAAATGTTATTGTAGGTGTTCCGTCTGAGAGCTGTGATATCAATTGTACCTCATCCAAGTCCTCGTTTTCCCCTTCGTTGGACAGTGCGTCTCGATGGGGCATCTGCAAGTTGGTTAGAGCACCGTGGCACGAATTTTATTTCATAATCATAGGTCAATAAACATGAGTATCAACGACTCAAGCCTATCGGCTTTTGGCATTTGTTACCGTGACTTAGTAACGTTGTAAGAGCAAAATAATCGGTTCGCAAAATGAATCGACTTCCGAATAAGTAAAAGTGCCATTTCTCACATGCCCAGACGCATACCAGTGCCTCCTTCTCGCCGGTGGAATGATTTCTTTCAGTATCAGACAAGATACGTGGTGCGTACGCAACCGCTTTCTCCTCGCCATCGCGCAGTTGGGACAGAACTGCACCCAAGCTAACATCTGAAGCATCCGTTTAAACAAATGTTGGACAGTGCTCATTGAAGATTGTTACCGTGGGACTGGATTCAATCATCGCTCGTATGGTCATGTAAGCATTGTGTTGTTCAGTGGCCCAACGAAACGCCTGGTTTTGGTGCGTCAACCTCCGTAACGGCTCGGCAATAATCGTAAAATTCGGTAAATGCCGAAGGTAATAAGAACACAAATCCAGGAAATGTTTTAATGGTGTAAAATTGTATGGTTTTTGGACAATGGAGAATAGCTCTGGTGACCTGCACATTAGGCTTAATACGCGAGATAGTAATAACCTGTCCAATAAACTCGACCTCCGTTACAGAAAATTGGCAGTTACTGGTATTCAGGCGGAGATTTAGTTCATTCATTGTATGCAGCACATTATGAAGGTTTTTATGATATTCGGTGGGGTTCCTACCAAATACAAAATTTCATCCATATGCACAACACATCTTTGAGATCTGGTAACGATATAGAAATAAATTTCTGCCAATCTGCTGGGCTACTACTAAGGACCATTAGCAGCGCTTTGTATTGATACAAACCGTCTTACGTGAGGAAAGCAGTCAAATGTCGGCAATCTGGAGCCAGTGGCGTTTAAAAGCCTAACTATCAATTCGTCGAGAGAAGGCAGAGGGAACTTGTCCCCAAGTATATGTCCATTAAGCGCTCGAAGGTCGGTGCATTCACGAATAGAACCATCTTTCTTTTGAACAGCAACCAATGGATAAATCCAATTAAAATACTATATGGGTTCTATCAAGTCTTCCTTGACCATATTTTTCAAAGCATGCGACAAGGCTTCTCGCTTAGCCAGATGTACAAACCTATGTTGAGAAATGCTGAACAATTTGTAATCCGCACTCAACCGAAAGCGGTGCATTGCTTTTGAGAATCTACCAATATCCGCAAGAAAGAGATTTGGGTAACTGGAACGTAAGGAATGAAGCTTCACGCTGGCAATGGTCATGCGGGTGACACTAGGTGATACGTTCAACAAGACCATAGCATTACATCCCAACAGGGGCTCATTAGCAGTTTTAGAGACGTAAACTTCGACTATATGCATCCTGGTGTTTATAAGAAACATTGAAACCGAGTATGTGAACATCACCATTGGAGTAGCTGCTTAAATGTACGCGGAAGGATGTACAGTTAACTGACCAAAATGCTGTTTGTAAAAGCAATTTGGCACAACTATGATTGGTGACGCGGAATCAAGTTCCATGTCTAGACAAATGGTTTTATTTTTAACTGCAAAAAGCACACGACGAATATCTGGCGAAGACAGTTTGGGTTCTTGAGTAGGAAACGAAAGTGAATGTTCGCATTCATTAACGACATACGTAGATTGTTCAGTGGTGACCGGAGAAGCTCCGCAGTCATTTGCAGAGTCAACTAAAGAAATGACGTGGGAACGACAAACGCGAGCAAAATGACCGGTTTTATCGCAATTCCGGCAGATTTCACCCTTTGCAGGATATGACGTATCATTGCACAATGTTCAGCATTTTCACAAGGTAACACTTATTTCTAACTGGGGATCGCGTAAGAGAGCGTGTAGAATCAAAACGGTCAATTTTAGTAGCTCCTGTGTTAGATAGGAACATTTTGTTTTGTTCCGTGACCGCGACCTTCGCGCGAGCCACGTCACCGGTCCTGTCCAATGTGAGCTTTTCTGCGTTCTCCATTAAGGGACTCCCTGATCCGAGAATCCGTGAGACCAGATATCAATTGTTGTATTAGCATGGTTTCTTCCACCTTTTTCTTGGGAATACTATTGTAGTCACACATTCGAACAGAACAACTAAACGGGAAATGAATGCATGCACTACTTCACCAGCCGCTTGTTTCAGCTGCGAAAGATTGTACTGAGAAGGGAATGTGTTCACACGAACACCCCAGTGTTTATCGAGGACCGATAAGGCCTCTGTCAACGTGGGTTTCTTCCTCAAGTTTAGACCATCAAATGTACGCCAACGCTGTGAGCCGAGGTGCAAGCGCAAAAGCTTTAAAATATCCTCCATTTTCAGCCTCACAGATGCATTGAGAACTCGTAGCACATAAATATAATCTGAAAACTAATTTTCCAGTCTTCTCAGCACTCTGCATTTGGGGAGACCACAGAATCAGTCCAGAACGGTGCAGGGGTAGTAGCATGCAAATATATCGGTAATATGCGACCCCAATTTGTTGTGTCCCGGAAAAGCATCGGACCAGAGCAGCACCGGAACATTTGTATGGAGGAAACCGTCCGCACACACGCCCAGTACACCTAAATCGATAGAGTTTCGAACTGCAAGCAATCAAATGCAAGATCACCTGATACGCCAACGGGTGCTAAATAGAAGTGTGAGTAGGATAAGCGAATCGAGGGCAAAAACAAAGCAAAGTTTTCGAACACGACAAGTAGTAAACACGAGGAATAAGCGCAATCCAAACACCGATCCACTTGTAACACCGCATTCCACCTCAATCAGGTTAAAAAGTGATTCCCTAACACGCAACCGAAGTCTCCGTTGGTGAAGAAAGTTGGTGGTCCCATCAGTAATAGGACCTCCGATCCCACAGTTCTGTAACCTGTAAAGTAGGAATCGGTGATCCGGGCGAATGGAAGCCTTCAAGAAATTCAAATGGATGGCGCCTATTCCGGCCCCCACCATCGGCTACTTCCGTCCAACTACCTCGTGTCATCAGCAGAGTGATAGTATATGACCGGCGTTGACGGGAACCATGCTGCTCAGGAGAAAGATTCTGCATTTCCCAGGTGGTCCAGTAGACTCTCAGCTACGACCACCTCCACCACCTTCGAGAGCACGGGAGAAGAGTCACTGGATGATTATTTACTTGAGCTGAACAGATATCGCATTTAAAATTTGGGATGGTAATGTCATGCTTCCACATAGGGGAAACTTACTGTTACTCGAAGCATCTTTGTAAGAACGGTGACAGGGACTTGGTTAGCTTAGTGGCCGCAGACCTCAGTGTCTTCGGGCGAAAGTCGTCCGCTACTGGAGAGCTATGATCGAGCAATGAGAGCAAGTTTGTTAGTGTCGTAGCTGACTTTAAGCTTGCATGTGTAAACCCTAGATTCGGTAAAATGAATGACGGTATGTAACAGGAACAGACTGCAGGTACCGAAAATTGGGGCGTATTTTAGCCGAATGGCGTTGGCTGCTTTGTAGGCTCTTTGTGCCCTACCGTCTGTCACGAAATGTAGAGGGATGCCATGATTCACTCTAGCAAGACTGTTGATATGCCTGTACAGTAGTTTGTTATTTGCCAAAAACGTTTTGGCTAGGCACTGTTGATAACTTACTTTGTCCTAATTGACAAGTATGGTACAATGGTTGCGGTGGGTCAGGAAGTTGCATCAAATCTCCGATCTTGGTTTAGCCTTGTAGACGTGCCATGCTGCATCCCTTATAGTCATGCACTTTCGAATCCAGCTTCCGAGAATTGACAGCCCCTTTGCGGAACGGAATGGAAGCCTGCTTCCACATGCATCCCGTCAGAGAGAAAGGATGGGTAGTATGCTATGGTTCACTCGTGACATCTCGCTCCATTTATCCCCACTTTGTGAATATCCGGAGAAGTTAGCAAGATTTATAAGGAAATATGTTAGCCACCCGTCGTAACTGGCTGCAGTTATTGATATGCGGTCAGTGTTCGTCTCTTCCGGCTTTCCGGCCACGACAAGCGAGGTAATGCACAACGTTGCTGTTCCCTCGAGTTCAGGCCATTAAGGGCTGGTAAATCAAGGTTGTACTTACTGGGTTACAATGCTCGGTACCTCTGGAGTAGCTCCGCTCCTCAGTGATGTATGCGTTGCGTGGTTAGCCTCCAGGCCTGAAATGGTTCTTGCCCAGGCAATTATATTATGACTCGACTATCCACAAACACACACACAGATCAGAGGCAGCTTATTCAGCAAACAGATACAGCTCAATGGCAGGTGGGCCACGGAGTGCTTAGGCGCTTATTGGGTTTTGCTAGTTTGATGCAGTCTGAATCTTTGTTGGTTGACAAAATGGTACGAAATCCACTGAAACTGCAAATGGAGAGTGAAGACAAAATTACCACTTTCTATGTTCAAGTAAGGAGACTCCACGGATCCAGAAGAAAACGTCTGATTCATCTAACGAATTAGCGGTTGTTAACACAGTTGGAAGCCAACACGGGGCACGTCTCCGGTTCCGAGGTGTACTCAGTGATCTGCATGTTTTGGTTCAACTCAACGCAAATGTTGATCAGAATGATGCTTGGTGGTCGAAGCTGCGCGACGGCTCCTGCACTACACTGATATGGGATAAATTGCAGAGACGGAAACAACAGAGGTAAAGATACTGTTCAATTAACCTAGCATTCCATCGAACTGGGTTATACCATTGATCGCGGTGGTGACTGTGTCGGAGAGATCAATTTGTCCAGTCGAGTTGGAACTCAGCTCCATTGTTTCTCCAAAACACTTTATCATGGACAACCCACTTCCTTTTACATGTGCCAGAACCCTGGTTGCCTGTTCTAACCACTCCTTGAACATTGATAAACTATTCGACTTTGCTCATCTAACCCACCTCTATGGTTACTCAAATCCGCCTCACTCATTTTGATTTTTCACCCTTCATCATTTGAGGTGCTAATCCTCAATAACCCATAGCAGACGCTGTAGAGAGCCTCACCATAGACTACACTTGACAGACACTCTGCCAATCAGCTGTTCTGAACCTGTCTATCTGTTCACATCCAATCGATCTTCCAAGCTATGCTATTGGTGTATTTTGCCCTATCAATCATTGCCGCATCAGACAGTCAATTGGTGTATTGACTTGTTTTGAAGCGGTGCTGCTCGGCTACGGCTTCGCCCACATGTTTGCATTTTGTGTTTGTCATTGCCTGGCTTTTGGATCGGTCTTCTGCGGTATCCACCAAAGTTTTTATTGCGTTTGTGTGTGAGGAAACCGTTTGAGGTTTGTCACTTTTGGCATTTATTGTTATTATGCAATAGCACCAGAGTTACACTGGCGCTGATTTTTTTACTTATCCCGGGAATTGCGGATCTGTTCCGGTCTTGAATTTGGACAACTGGGGGCTGCGCATATCGCTCAGGGTTTCTAAACGTTTAAATGCTTACAGTGAAATGGGGTACTTAAATAGGATGGTAACTGGAAGTTCAGATGGCCATGTTGAACTTAGCATGATTTACTGGGATAAGGCAGAAGAAAAGTGCTGTGTGTGCCAGGCTAGCAAAACGGTTAGCTTAAATGTGATCTTAATGCTCGCTTGCAAAGTTTAAAACACTGGTTATATGACTAGGACTTGGGAGCTATCAGGGTGCTAGTGGACGGAGTTACATGGTGATCAAACTCACGTCATCACCAGTGTGCCACACTCACGGACCCCGGTATTTGTTGAGTAGACGTTAGTGGCCGACAACCAAACAATCGCATTTATCAGAGAATAGCAACGCAATATGCACACATTGTCTCTGACCTAGTCTACAGAAAAAATATAGACAGGCATGAAAATAGCGATTTTAGTGAGGGTACATCAACAGCCAAATGCGAAAATCTGCTACTACGCGGATTAGAGTTTCAGACACGTTTGATAGTCTTAAAGAACCAAATGACCAAAGAATCGAATGTCATCCACTCTACATTGCAAGTATGAATTCTGCCGAAATGTTATTTGCCGTCCTGTGATTAGAAGACTGTTGATTGAACGTAAAAATACGATGCCGTCGGAACAGACCTGCAAGCAACCGGTAGTCGTGTTATAGCGTGTCAGCAGCAAGCTGCGCTCATTATGAATAAAACAAGGTTTCCGAATGATATGATAGTGTTTGTTTGTGGTCACTGAATACTGAGAATAGAGCTAGATGTATTATCGATGTATTATCAAGCACACATGTAGTGCAATGTGCTCTATAAATTTAGAATCCGTAAAGTAGGCAACCGGAAATCACTTGATTTCCGACATCTTTTGTAGTACCACGAAAGTCTCTGGCAAACTGTTCCGATATTTCACCACGCGACGCTCGAAACACAGAGACTGAGCTGTTCGCTTCAGGTCCAATGCTACAAGTAGGTGCCGGTGCCCTCACGTACTGCATGGGGTGCGCATGTGCAACAGAGGTCTTTGCATATTGGCTGTCCACTAAGAGCTCCTATGGCACTATGCAAGCGTTGCCTAAGAAACCTAAGAGCGATGGATTAAACCGAAATTGAGTTTTTGTGCTTGATCCACAGCCCCAATTGCCAGCGGTACAGAAAACGCCGCAATCTAGTGGTATATTTGCTAGGTGCTAAATTTTTGCGAACGTAACAGGTGTTACCAAACAATAATCTAACAGAGAATCAATCCTAATTAAGGTTGATCAATGATCACACTAGCATTGAAACTACGTCCACCAAACATGACTTGTACGAAGCCGAAATGACCTAAAAATGATTATAATGCAAAGTACGAGAGATGTTTGGGCGATGTCAACCTAACATTTACGGTGCACTTCTTTTGTTCCCTGCCTACTTCACAACCCATATTTAGTGAAATTAAGACAATTTTCTGTTTATGTTTTAGATCATAATGTGTCAAGCCGCGAACTACGCCATGCCCGTGGTCACACGGCCCATGACTTTGTCGGAGCGCGCCTTTGCATGGCCCACAATACCGAGTTTTGGACTGGCCTCCACTACGGGTGCGATGAAGGATCGGTTGTTGGAAATACACACCGATGTCGTTGCGTTGGCTACAAGACTGACCGAGTGCCTAGCGCTCGTCAGGGAGAAAATGGTCCGCGATCGCAAGATAGAGTCCTACTTCATGCAACATACCGCAGCACAGGAAGCTTTACGTCGGAACCTTCTTCGTAACCTACAAGCGCAACGTGTTTACATAGAGTGTTTGGAGACCCAGAATGACCGACTTGCAGGTCTCGCTATCAAAATCGACCCAAATTTCGCAAAATCCGCTGATTTTCTCATGATGACTGGCTCCGGGGCCGGTTTCCAAAATACGGTTAAGCCCAACTTGACCGCCTCTAACCAGAACAGCATGATAGTGAGCTCTCGAGTAATGAGTCAAAACAGAGAAGACAGCGATGATGATTACCCGGGCAGAGAGAGAAATAATCACAGGGGTCATGGTGGATCTGCCGGATTTGAAGAAAGACGATATGAAGACGAGTACAAAGATCATAGATCTGCAAATGGAAGTAGGGGGCGCGAATTCGGAAAAGCGATGAACCGGAACGAAATGGAAAAGGATGATCCAGAGAATGTCACAAAACGCCGTATAACGGCTGCGGAACCGTCTAACTCAAACTATGAGCTAAATGTACAGGACGCGAATATGAACTATTCAGCAAGCGGAGGAGGACGTCCACCAATCTGGGTACATCAGGGGACACTAACCTCGAGGACCCAAGGATACTCGAAGAGCAGAAACGACTACAAGCAAATCAACCTAGAGCTGGATGCTACGCAAAATCTGGAAGCGCTCCGCGGAAACTCACAAGCGGTTGAAGAGCTTTTGATAGGGGTTGATTCAGTGGCTTTCGGTAGGCGAAGACCAGTCGATAATTTGGGACAGTTACCAAGCCCATCCTTTTTAAATACAGAACACTACGTGACCTCAATATGCGATGATGTCTTTCGCACGACGCCATACGACGGGGTATCTGCCAGCAATAAGTCTTCTGCTCACTCGATTATAAAATCGAATGGCAGCCCGGGAGCTTTGCAGCCTATGTCCGCGAGCACCAGGTCTAGTGAAGTGGAGTTGATGGGCTCGGTTATGTCAGATGCACAACCAGCGGTTGCTATGGTAAGTAAACAATCAGATAACACTATAAAATCCCAGGGCGCTGTGCAACAAGAAGACAGAAAACGATTGAGGGATAGCCAAAATATTAGACGTGAACATGGGCCGAATGCCGTAGGAGAGAATAGCTCTGAGGCGGGGCTGGAAACAGATGCAACTGATGATACACTGAGTGAAATGTCACCAAGAGCCAAGAGGTTTGAACAATCTAGTGATAAGGACCAGATTCATCCATCGCACCTACTGGCACAGGAGTCATCACCAAAGCCCGTGGATACTAACGTGAATGCCAGTGACATCGTCCTCCCCAGATTGGTTTCCGATGTCAAGCGTTCAATTCCACGCGTACCGTGCACAGCGAAACAAACAATGCTTTCGACATTACAGGCACAGACGGAGAGAGTGTTAGAGAGAAATCAGCCGTACGCGCATCCTAGAGAATGCGAGAGCGCTCAGCACCTACACGGTCTTGAAATCCTAAGGCCGAAAGATCGTTACGGGAGTGACTCTCTTCGGAATGCCAGTGAACGCTGTTTGCGACAAGTTCCAGCCGTGGGGGTTGCAGAATGTGGACACCTCTGCATGCCGGAATGGATAGCCAAACGAGAGGAAGGCAAGGTATACAAAGTCGAAGACTTGCTAGAGGAGCCAAAACGTTCGGCACTGAGTAAAGCTATGCTGACACACAGGTGTCGCCTTGTTGAAACCATCTTACAAGCGGATGAGGATCGCTTGGAAGAGATCATATCGGTGCTTCTGAAGGATTAGCTACCTAAACCCATTCGTTTTACGGCACACAAGTCAGTTTGCTCGAGTAAGACAGGAACCCAGTTCACGGCTACTGCAACAAACAAGTGCTTGTTTAATTCAGTTCAGTGCACAAGGGCTGAAAATTGGTGAACTGAAGGCGTAAACAATCAAAGCAGTGGAACAGAACATCGACTCTACGTCATTTGCAGTGTGGCTCGTAATGGCAGCAAATCACTGTGAAATCTGTGATATGCTTGTGGACCGTCAGTCATAGTCCGGCGTTGCATAATTTTGGACCGCCCACATCCACTCTTCTAAGCCTACGGATGCTATCCCCCATCGACCAAATCCCCAAGTGCGTCTCATTTACCACATGTGCATCCATAATGTATCGGCACAAAACACTCGCTTTTCGTGCCTGTATGGTGGATGTTTAATTATGTGTGCAACCGCCGGATCCACAATGTTTACCGGTGTCACACTTGAATGTATGCACAGAGTTGTGATTTGTCCACGCGAATAGGGCATCTTGATGAGCTTCTATAGCAGGATTGTAACTGCAAACTCACCCTCACAATTACTCAATCGAGCTAGGCTCTGTTACCGGAAGGCTAATGCACAATACATTTAGATGCGCTCAGCGTGCCGCCTAAATAAGCCTGAATAGACAGAGACAAGTCTAGACATTTAGGCAGTCAAGTCAGTAGGTTTACAAATGGAATGCAGGCGAATTGGGACATATCAGTATCCCACTTTATTTGGTTTACTCAGTTCTGTTATTCGGCTGCATATGCTGTTAATTGTGTGTGATAATTTTCCTTCAAATTCTATTTTGGTTGTTTGATATCCCCGGCGTGGCTGCGCTCGATGTGAAAGTTGACAAGGTGCCTCCTTTGCGATTACTGGCTCCAGGTGACCATGAATCGCTGCTGGGGGAAAGGGGTGCATGGTCCTCGTGGCCGTGCTAGGCTCAAAGAGTGGTTCCATCCGGTATGGAGCGGAATACGGCCCATCCCCCGTTTTGCGTACGCTTGGTATGCATGATTCCCCACATAGATGTACAAGTATGCTGTTGCTGTGCGTGTTGAAGGAGTGTGGATCGGCTCCGTTGATGAAACACGACCCCCATTCACACGTTTCCTGGTCTTATTCCATCGGGTTTACACTGGATATACGGTGTGTGGATGGAGCTGTGGGTGGTGCAGCGCAAGGCACCCATGGTCCCTCTGTAGGTATTTGTGTCATGTGGCTGTCCTATGGAGGCCGCAGTGACAAGCAAATCCAGAACCGGGTGCAGCCAACCATGGGATATTTTGAGAACGCAATGCACTATGCTGGATGCCAAATTGGTCAACCAGCTGTCATGCAAGAGCCTCTAACTAGGGTGATGTATAACGCAGTATGTCTTAACAAATATTGCGCACAGCCAAAATGACATAACTGGACGGACACATCACCAATCTCCAATGAAACCAAATAGTCAGACAAGTCACCTATATAATTGCATCAGCTCTAGTAAGTGCTGCACCGGAGAGATTACGGCGCGCAGCGAAAGGACGCACGTGGCATTTTAAAACCTCAAACGTACAGCAGGCAATATATGTTGTCAGATTAAGTAAAGGACTTTCGAAGGCTGACCGTATATGCCTGTTAGGTAACAGACACTGGTGTAATCCAAGAGGCTTTAATCCCAATCGGATATGCTGAATAGATCCCATTCAGCGTACTTTTGGTAACTGGCTGCCTAGGCATGTAATGTTTGTTAAAGCCAAGCACGGACGGGGGGGGGTAGGGACCCAAATACAGTCGCCAGGAGCACGGCTGAAGAGCCCGAAAAAAACTCAAGAAAATTTCGAAGAGGATTGGTGCTACCAGCTGTTAAGATGGGAATGGACATACCAGTGACCAAATCCCCCAGTAGAGCGGCGCAGTGGTACTCTTTCATCCGTTCTTTCTTGTCTGTATCTTACCTCTTCCTTACGATTACCTCTTTCTATTTACTTTATTTTTGTCGACTCAATGTGAACCATCATTGTTCCGTTTAATAATGAATAAGCATTCATCCGTTTGCACGTACTTCGGTGTACCCGAGTGGTTGACAATATCCAACTAGGATAATCTGCGGACATTCTAGCATGCCAAAGGTTGTGCAGAAACGATTGCATCTGGGAGTGCCCCGTGGTTTGCAGACCTCAATGGATGAGAAACTCCAACGGCGCTCCAGATAGGTGCAATGTATGCGTGTCTTTGGTTACCTCCTATACTTGTGGTGTCACTGAAATTCACCGCTTGACGGTATAGGTTATGTAACCACCACGTAGTCGATGGAGTCCACTAAATAATCTGGGAACCGTAAGCATTCGGGAGTAAGGAAGGCCGAACAATCCCTTTCATGTTATTTGTTGTTCGCAGTGCAAAGATGCCACCCAATCGACCACACGGTGCACATAAGCTTTGAGCATCACGGGAAAGTGCACCCTGCAAGAAATTGGCGTCCCAATCAATGTGCGCCTGTCGGTTAAGCAGCAGATTAAACCAGCATTTCTTCCTGTCAAATGGCTGTTCACTCTGGACAGACCATTTGAAGACTCATTAAAATCGTGCTGGAGTACTCCATGAGATTCCGATAGGTTGCTCACCTACCATGTCGCAGCGTAATTAGTGGAGTTGGAAACCTGATATGGCAGCCTCCGCTATCGTTCAAAATACCTAGGAAGAAATCTGCCTCAGTACCGAATCATATAATACGCTGCATCCGACCTGAATAGGATCTGGGAGGATTTCGAAGACTATTCACTGTCGGGATTGGACGGTCGGTACCACAAATTCATGCTCCAGAGTGTCAAACTTACTAGAAAATCCAAGCAGATAAACTGGCTACCACCTCGGCATTAACTACCACGGTCTGGTTTGTGCAAGCAATCAGCAGGTCGGTGATACACGATAGATGCTTGCGAAGACCAAAGCGCCCTAGGTAATCATGTAGCCCATGGATGCATTCGTGGCGATTGCCTTCATGGCTTTAAAAAGCATAGTAGGAAGTTCTGCTTGTATGTCCAACACAGCCACCTCTGCTACGAATAGGCGCGATGAGCCCTCGTCATACGATTGAGAGGACCTCTCTTCTAGCTACCGGCAAGACAATCCGACAAAGTCCATGGCCGCCGGTTGACAAGTTTAGAGATACATGTTATATGCTTCAGTAACTGAGCAACCTAACTTTAATGATGTCGATCAGTTTGAGTGAGAAATGGAAAAAGGTTAGCTGATAGGTGATAACAAAAGGAAGCGGATATTTTTAGTTCTTCCGTTCTACCACATCCGGATTCGGCTGTGGTTAGACAAGCCGTTGCGCCTGAAAGAGATGCTAATAACACTGGAAGACATACCAACTTAGTTAATCATAAGGGTCCATCTATATAGTAGTATTATTGACCACAGTCACTTCTTAATGGTAGCTTTACTAAAAGAGTTATCGATAACTTGTCTCGTACACGAGTACGCACCACACACACACACACACGGGTGGATCCACGTACTACGACGCATTTCCACTGATGCCTATATGTGCACTCGGTTACAAAATTCATCAAGTGCAAGCGTTCCAGGTATCACACCGATAGGCTAACAATCTTCGGAGAGGACAACCGGGTAGTTCCCCCAAGGAGTGCGTTGATTTCAAGCCAACACGGTCGCTGAGGTATTGATTTGCTCACCGAATCGGGTGACTATGTTGCAAAGGCTACATCGCCAACCCAGGCGATATCTTCAGTGAATAATGACTAAAAAACGCTTGTAAATACTAAGCCTGATATATCCGTCTCTGCCGGGGTTATACTGGACACTATACTTAGCAATGATTGTGGATAATATCAGAGTTTCAGTGACTAAGTGGCACATGTCAGGCCGACAAACTCCCTCGCCCGGCACCCTCATGCCTTCAGCATGCCATCAACTGGGGTTTCATTCGCTCAAATAAGCTGTGTTCCCGCGGTGGATGGGGTTTAGAGCAAACAGGACAAAGACTTCATCGCACCGGAGAGTACACTGACCAGACGTCAAGTCTCACGAAACAGGCAACATAGGGTAAGTGAGGGCATGTTAAACAGGCCGCGGTCAACGAATATGGCAACCTCATACACATGGACCACAATAGTTTCGTAGTACTTTGAATTACGTGATTCAACAAGCTAGAAAGGGAAGTCTAACGGATGGACGGATCAGCGTAGTGTCAAGTTTGCTGAATTCGCTCGCGCATTGTTTGGTAGTTTATCCGATGTAACCAATAGCCAACGATAAGCAGTCAATGAGTGAAGGAAATGCTGTGCTTGCTGTTGCCGATCAAGCTATCCGATATTCAGTGTTCCGGTGTATTGACCCCCGCGATGTGCCCGTCAAAATTCGAGCGTTCAATCTGGTGACAACCTGGAAACGAGCTCACTAAAAACCGTTAATATTAGTATGCTGCATTTCTCCGTCTATTCAGCATACAATCGGATGGATACTACTACTACTACTACTAATAATAATAATAATAATAATAATAATAATAATAAAAGTGCTAGCTGTACGCCGTAACGGCGCTTCGCTGCCGCGCGAGGACCACTGGTCGGTGACCCCTAGGCGGATTCGAACCGGTAACCTGCAAGCCAGAGGTGCAGACCACGAGACCACCGGAAGGCCCCGAACAGGAATCATCGACATCCGAAATGCGAGAGATCCCAAATATGATCAGTATGCTCAGCAGTTGGAGTCAACGAACAGGTATCGGAAAAGTAGGAAACGAACGGCAAACAGTAGAAAATTAGTGGGCATGTGCGTGCCTTCCTATGGGTGCATAACGAAATTTGTGGGCGGTAGCATCACCTACAGTGCTGGTTGTATGACGTGTGACAAAGTAGGGAGAACCGGTCAAGTTACAATCGTTCAACAGAAGTCAAATGGTGGCGGTGAGCAGCACAGGAGACATGCCGGTCAAAAAAGTGACAGTCACTTAACGGAAGCGGTGGTTAACAAGGTGCGAAGTTATGAGCCATGTGAGTGCAATCGTCCCGATCACCAGAGAAAAAAAGAGGCAGAATTTCGAGACTTCAGTAAACAATAGATTGAAAAATCTGGTGAATAAATGGAGTCGAATTGATAATAAGCTTGGTGGAGATGATGACGGAACGAATGGATTAAAAGCATTCCGAAGAAAAGTGAAAACAACCAGAACAGCTTGGAAACGCTTCATACGAGGGTGTGACGCATGCATAAATGCCTCGCGATTGCACGGGTAATCCGTATGCATACGAAGATTCAAAATGGAGGCAATGTACAGTGTAACTAAAAAGGTGGGAGTGTACGCCTCTGGTGAGCTTGTATTGCATTTACACGCTGATGACCAGGGTGTGGTGAGGTGTGTGTAGAACATAAACCATGCGCCCTCAGGGACGAATTGCAAAGCGACGGATAAAAATAAAGTCAAGAGATGGAGTGGAGATAAGGAATGAGCTGTAGTGATCGAGAGAACCAAAGACAGGATAAAATTATAACTGAGGTCAAAAAGGAGGCACAGCGAGGAGGAGGAGGAGATGAATCACAGTGGACACAGAAAAGGTCGGTTCGCTGCGTGCTCCCATTGGCTGTTTAGTCATGGCGGACGAAATCGGTCGGCACAAGTCCGTCTGCGAAGGTGGCAGCCAGTATCCGTTTGAAGCGTAGATATTCGTTGATTCGTACGATAGCATAGCTGTAAAAAAGAAAAATCACTTAAACGTCAAGTAATCTAAACAAGCTGTATACGAAGAGGCTGCAGTGGGACGAATCAAATGGCCCCGGTTGATGGAAAGGATGTTTATAATTCTTTGTGGCTCAGTGTGCTAGAAAAAGTGGACACAATGAAAGAGTAACCCATGGTTGTCAGCTTGTTTACATTGCTGACTTGAATGGAAAACAGAATGACGGCATCAAAACCAAATGAAGACAGGTACGTAGAGCTCGAATCATTTGTGTGTGTGTGTGTGGGGGGGGGGAGACCGGGCACGAAAAGATTCGGACAGCTACCACACACCGAGTTGTATAGTGGGAGCTTAGTAACAGCCTAGAATCTCATATAACTCGTAGTGGTGTCAGTCTCGACTATCTGTTTAGATGCAGCAGCAGTTGTCAAAAAAGGAGATGACAACCAGAATGACTAGGCAGCCAGATGTAACAGTGACTCACGACTCCACACTGCAGAAGCGAGGCCACTACTCCAGTAAGCCAGTGAAAAGCAATGGCAAGTGTAGTAGAGGGACAAAAAAGGATGAAGGACAGCAATGTGACACAACTGTTGTTGTCTCTGATTTGGGCAGACATTTAGTAAGAGGACATCTAAACCTCCCCAGAGTTAAAAGGGCAAAAAGAACTCGGAATCCTCTTACCTACACAAGATAGTCAGATGGTTGTGAGCAGACGGATTTCGCAGGGTGAAGACAACCTGCGCTTTTTAAACCATCTCGCAGTTTATGATGGCATGGTACTGAAGAACGAATAAAGTGCCAACACGCTGTTGTTGATTCACGCTCGTAACCTTAAAGGTCATAAGCCAGCTTTGTAATCCGAGGGCGCGGGTTCGGGCCTACGTAGGGACCGTGCGACTCACGCAGTATCCTTAGCCCACGTGCAACTGGTGGTGGCTGCGCGGTAGCGAAGCGTCGTTACTGAGTACCAGCGTATTGCTGGTGCTTACACTTCTGTTGATGATTACGATGAGGGGGTTGACGATGGTCACATGAGATGCAAAACAAGCCACAGAGGCAAGGACCGAACGGCTTGCTCACGAGATGAGCTAATGAACCGGAGAAGCAGCAACTGACTAAAGTGCTCCAGTGGAGAATCCATGAGGTAATGTTTTGTACCCACGGGAGTGATTATCTGAAGTCATCAGATCACCTATTCTGGAAAACCATCACATAATCTGTGACTGCTGTTATAAACATGCCAGGCGTTGTAACCCAATTATTCCAGGGAGAACTGGCTCCACATCCAGCACAGCCATAGTTCGATGAACATTCCGAAAACCATGCAGCTGTATCATTAACGGTGACACCAGTCGTAGCAGATGATATTGGAAGAGGATCGGCTACTTTGGTCGGTCGGGTTAGGTGTATAAAAGAAATACCCATAGATGAAGCCCACGTCGTAATAGATTCTCGTAAGTTTGGAGCATGTTTGTAATACCCAGTGCTTCGGAACTGCTACTCAGAGTTTGGACTAAAGTTTAAATACCCACACTTAGTAATACTTAACTGTACGCAATAACTTGCTGGTTACGGAAAGCGACAAACGTGAGACAATATGAATTCACCATACGACCATAAATTAAAGAGAGGGGATAAAATGAGGCTGAGAGGGGTCTGGTGTTTAACCTATACGCATTAGGCAAACAATCAAAATGGATGCATATTGTAAACATTATGCGGACACAGTCAGCCAACTACAGTGCGAAGGTGGACGTGCCGCGAGAGCCTTCTTGAGGTTTTTACTAACCCGCCGTGTCATAACCAACATTATCCTGCAGATAACAGCATCATACACACCTGAAAAAAGTTGTAGGTCCCGGAGGCAACGACAAACGCGCCGCTTATAGTGGCTACAAGGACACCGGAATGAAAGGAGTGATTGAACAACGGCGCACAATCTAAAAGCTAGTGACCCCATTCCCGGTTGGTAGACCATTGGACTGCACTCCTCTGACTTTTGGCCACCAAGTATCAGGTAAATAACAAGGCACTGTTAGCTAGGCCATGGTAGAGCATAGGTAAAGCGCCAGTGAGCTCCCGCAACATGTGAAACCTTGTACACAACTTTAGGGAACTAAACTGAGCACCGCTGACTGGTGCACGCCTTCCAGTTTCGTTATTGTGTCATTCAACACCAACAACGAGTTGCCAATGGTCAGAGAGTTAAGGATGTCTGAAACCTCCAGAAGGTAATCAAAAAGCCTAATTGTCGTCGAGAAGAACCACTTACACCATGTCTATACAGACATAAACTTCAAACCCACCTTCTGAGGTGATCGATTTGGCATAAAGTTAACCGAAGTTGCTGTTGGATTGGTGAATAGACACAAGGTTGTTCCGAAATATGCTATCAGTTTGACTGCAATTGGGCCGTGTGCACTCGTGGTGATTTTGGTGCATAGAAGTAATCCTGTTACTAATCCAGCAGATGATGGTAGGACAATGAGGTGTTCAATGTAAGTAAATTGAATGGTTGTGACTTCGTTGCCACTGCATCCCAACCGTACAAAGGGTGCATACTGCTAACATGTGATTTAAATGGCGCATCGACTTCGAGTTTATGAGCGTTTTGATAAATAGGAGTCGATAAACAACCCACAAGCAAATAAACGCCGGTTGAATGGTAAGAGTGGCACGCAAAATATCTGGCATGCGTGCGAAAACGGTTTGAGCACCTCAAATTCAAAAGATAGAATGTCACATGCAACCATGAAACAGTAAAAACTTACGAAAGAAAATCGAATCGACTATTGTGGTCAGCAGCTCGAAGGACGGCCCAAACACCCCAGGTAAGATGAGAAACCTATATGGATAACAATGTAAAAATGAACGTTTAATAAAAAAGTGAAGCGAAGTGAAGTCACAATACATGTTTATGGGAACAAACGGAAAAACTCAGGTCAGTCTGTCGCTTGATACAGGTTCCGCAACGCGTGGAATCCATCGCAACGAGACTGCACTTTAGCACAGCGCGACACCATAATCAGCTTCCGATACAGTGGCTGTGGTCTAGGGCGCTAGGATAGTGAGTGAAGGTCAAACACACTACTGCCCGATCCGTAAGCTTGAGGTCTTGGGGTGGGAGGCTGATATATATGGTTGGCGGCATCCGGTTTCGGATTTGCCTGTCACTGTGGCCAGTCACAGGACGCCTGCGCCTACAGAGGGACCATGGATGGCTTGCGCTGCACCACCCACAGCTCCAACCACACACCCCATATCCAGTGTAAACCCGAAGCAATAAGACCGGGAAGCATGGGGATGGGAGCCACGTTTCATCAACGGAGCCGGCCCACACTCCTTCACAGGCAAACACAAGCACACTGTATTTGGGGAATCAAGCGCACACAATGCGGTGGCTGGACCGTAGTCCGCTCCACACTGAGTGCATGGAACCGCTCTTTGAGCCTAACACCGCTACAAGGACCGTGCACGCGGTCCCCTCCAGCAACGACCAACTGTCTCCTGGAGCGAGTATGAACGAGGCAGTGGGTAATAGACAGGTAGGCAACTTGTCAACATGCACAACAAGCGCAGCGACACCTGGGATGTCAAGTAACAACCATTCACTTGAAACGACAAGATGAAATAAAATAAATCGACTAATGCATTCAGATACGGTGGCATAACTCTTCGCTAAATTACCATATGAAGTAGGTTGGTTAGCAACGAATCCGCGATAAGTAAAAAATGTCCACCAGTTACTTAAAAATGCTACAAACGCAACAAAGTTACCGAAGATAGGCACAATTAGCGTAAGCAACGTGGCCAGTTAATAGAAGATTATTCAGGTAGGCAGAACAAACCAAATAAAGTGGAATGATATTTATCCAGCTTAAAAGACCTAGTTTAAGTATAAGTTGGTTTAGCCCAACTGCGGTGAAGAAGCACCAAGAATGCAACATCAGCCTCAGCATGGTGCACTATATATATATATATATATATATATATATATATATATATATATATATATATATATATATATATATATATATATATATATATATATATATATATATATATATACTGCTTGCTTGGGATGACTGATTTCGCAGTGGCATGCAAGTCTCCAATGACCTGAAGTTCAGTCAACACTGATCGCGTGATATTATCGGAAGACTGGCGGTTTTTAATATCAACTGACGTTGAAGGAGCAGACATAAGGTAAGCAGATGCATTCATGGCTGTAGATGAAGGCATGTGGTCATGATGCATAGATACCGAGGTTAAAATGGTAATACTACATTCAGCAGAATCATCTGCTGATGCGGACTTCACTTGGGGTGTAGTCAAAGGCGACGAGACAAGGATGACTTGACCGGTAGAAATGTCCTGTAGTCCTGGGAAGCAACGAAATCACTCATGTTAAAAACAAGGGATTAAAAGGCCTAATCCCGCAGGACTCAAAGCCATTTGTAGCGGTAACAACGGTTGCTGATTATTTGAAAGCTTGTCCAACTATTGAGGCTAGTTCCAAACTGAAATTCTTTAACGAGGATGATTCGGCATCCATTGATCAGCAAAGGCGTTGAATGCCTACTTCAAGGGCTTAAAAAACGTGTGATCGCAAGGATGGAGGCGATATGTACAATCTGATGGCAATATCAGCATGGTAACATAGCTAGCAGACGCCAATTCTACAGCAGCAAGGCTTATGACCTTGGTGGCCATCAAGTGTTAACAAGGCAGGTTCTGTCATCTATGGTTTAACGTTAGCAATGAAATGTTTGAGCCATTTTATGAACTGCTCAGCATCGCACCATATACTATCCTAGCAAGAGAAAATTGATTCGGCAGGTGTTCCCTTCAGTAGATGGGGATCCCATCGTTTCCTCGGAAATATGAACATTAGCGGGATGGATGTCCACATCGCATTAAAACCAGAAATGACGGTCAGAACTTGTCATTTTTCCTACGGTGCGTTTTCCTTTCTGAGCCGAAATTTTTGTTCACTTTTGAACACAGGACAAACCAGTCTCATCCAGATTCCATATCCTACTTCCTGTAAATGAGTGAGTTCTCAACACAGAACGCCTTGTTGAATCCAGTTGCACTCGAAAGGCTGACTGCCTCAGAATTTCTGAGAGAAATAGAAGGATTTCGTATTAGAAGCCCCTCGAGCCAACTTCGGCTTGCAGATTTAGTCTAATAATTGAATCGATGAGGTAGGTTCATCTTTTCTGCGAGATCATATACTAGACGTAGAACGTCTATGGTTGTCAAACCAAACAGCGGTGCTTCCACAGTCTTTATCTTTTGATAAAGTGCCTCTTCCAACTTCGGCTGTAGTTCTGTTCTGAAACGATCCAAAAATACTTACCCAGGTGCAAAGACTTGAAAAAAACCAGAAAATAACAGTGGAAAATGCAATTACTTCATTGTTTCTGTATCGCCTTAAAGTTCATCGGTCAATATTGAATTTATTAGAAGTCTTATTCAAGGAAATGCCATATTTCAAGTCCACCAATGTTAACAGCAGGTTTTGTGTCCCATAATCTCCTCTCTTACACTTCTGCACATACACTCGAGTCATGGTGGGATGGAAGTAATTAATAATAGTGATAACAAAAAGTAGAACTATAAAAAAAGATATAAAACGACTGCGGCGTCATATCCGCAGTGGGTGCAACTCAAAATAATTAAATTTATTGCCTGCCATGTTCTAGTCGAGCATGACACAGGAACTCATTCGGTCTATAGTTGAGTGCACCTTTGTAAAATATGATAACAAATTACTTGTTACACCCTTTCAGATACATATACGCTTAAGTGACATGCCAAAAATTAGGTGAAAAAAGATCGTAAAGTATGTCAATGAGTTAGTTTGCCAGTAAGAAGGGCATTCGGTAACTGAAGTTTTATGTATGAAACAGGGGAGACGAACAACTGTCGAGGCTACGACTTGGAGTGGTATATGGGTCGCACTGGAAAAATATATGAGTAGGCTTCTTCCTGCAGTGGGCCTCTTACCCCACTCTACCTTACGTGTTGTGTCTGAAAGTGGAGTCCACAACCTTTACAGGTTTATCCAATCAGTTTCGATCAATTTGTTCTCTCGCTATTGGTTGTGCACGCCCGAGGACACACATGGCAGTCTAAGATCAATCGGAAGTGGGTATCACTTGCAACTTCACGGCTGAGTCATTGTCCGTTGATTGTATTCACATGAACTGCCGTATATGTGACGCTCGGTCAACATAGCAGATCGAGGTAAATGAACGGGGGAGTGTTAGACGATGCGGGTGTTTGGGCGCTGCCTATACTGCCATAAACTGCAGTCCAGGTGGACCAATAGTACATGCCATCACGAATCGAACAACTGTATGGAATGACGTGACCAAATAGTCATGGTTGAAGAGTGACGTCGCATAACATAAGACGTAATCGGGACCGATGACACGTATGCTGCTGTTTCTTAACCCCCCCGTTCGTCTAAATATATATATTTATCTAATCACGATCTGTGCCATCGGAATCATAACGGAATATGAAAACAGGATGGGAATAAGAAAATAAAATAACAGGTAACTTTTTGTCCAATTTTTGTCAGTTTGTTTTATAGAGGGAGGGAAAGGGAAGCACCGCAACTCGCATAGATACACGTCCGCCAATGATGTCGGTCTTGAACCATACCTTCCGGAATCTCCAAACAGCGACACTCTGTATCTATGGGGCTCAAACCAGGGAGCCGAGATCGACAGACCGAAGTCAACTGCCTTGTCATCTTTTTCATGCCGCTTCTCCAAGTCGTAAGCTCTCCACCGCGTCGCTTACTCAAGTCCGGCCCAGTAACCGAAAAAAACGCACGACGCGGAAGGCGATGAGCGGGTATGCGCAACAGGTGACCAAGCCACCGCAATTGGTGCAGCAATACAACCTCCTCGAGCGAATGGCTGTCTCCTCTAAAGAGGCGCTGCTTAATTCCCACATTGTATACCTGGTGAAGCCACCACACACGGGCAGTGGACCGCAAACAATGGCCGGGTAATGTCCACGGTTCGAACAGACCACCTCTCGCAACCGCAAAACAATACAGCGCGGACAGTCGCACAATAAACTCGCCCTTTGATGGAGAGACGGATGTTAAGGCGACGTCACAAGTGCCTCAGCTTAGAGAAGGCAAAACGAGCTCTTGAGATAGGCATCGAAATCTCATCTCCAACATCTGTTACAGCAGTGACGGGAAGTCTTAGGTAGACGAAACTTTCCACAATCTCCAGTCTTGCAAGCGAGAGTGAGAAGAGGTATAGGCATTTGCTAGTCTTGAAAATATACGCTTTAATCGCCAAGCGGTTAAGTGCAAGCTGGACGGCCTGCGAACCGTCAACTAACAAGAGGATATCATCAGCGTAGTCCAAGTCAACAACTTGGCTACCTGGGAGGAGCTCAACACCAGCGTTTAAGGAGTTTACTAGGGCGTTTGTGAGGATATCCTCATTGGTAAAATTGAAGAGGAATAAGATAGAGCATCCTTGTCGAAATCCACTGGTAACAACAGAGGAAGGTGAAAGTTCGATATAAGCCTTAACTCTACCCGAACTCAGACCGTACATAGCACGCAGTGGGGAAACGAACTTCTCGAGGACGCCATTCTTCAACAGACAGTGCCGCAATGCAGTCCTGTCGGCTGAATCGAAAATAGAAAATATATCCTGGAACACGACAATCGTTGGAGTTTGGTACACATGACGGATCTCGAGGATCTGGCGGGGTGCGAAAATTTGATCGATGCAGTCGCGGTCAGGGCGGAACCCAGGCTGCTCTTCCCGCTGCAGCGATTCGCGCATTGGGGATAAGTCTGCGAAGTATGATGGACACCAGAAGCTTTCAGACGAGGGGAACCAAATGTACACCTCTGTAGTTAAAGCACATTGTGCGCAGGCCCTTTTTGAAAGCGGAGACGACTGTCATCTCACCCCAAGAAGATGAAATTTCATCTCTTGACCAGACTTCTGGGAACAACGTGGTGGATCCTTGAACCCGTGAATGGCCAACATCTTAAACGAGATAAGGAGGTAAACAGTCAGGGCCGGGTGCTTTATGACGCTTCAGTAGGCAGAGTTCCTGCCAGATTTTCTGATGAGAGGGTCTGTGGTGACAGACAACTCAGAACCAGTGAGTGCTCCAGAGGAAGCAGATGGAGTTGGTGACCAGCAAAACTGTGAGTCAAAATGTTTAACCCATCGTTCCAACCATTGTTGAAGATTAGTGATCAGTGAGTCATCCACTTCGCAGATTGTTTCGCTTACACCAGATGGGAAAGCTTCGGTGAGTTGGATGAGATGGAAGAGTTTGCTGGTATTATCATGGAGACTAGCCAGTTCCATCTTTCTAGATCATTCACACTAGGCTTCACGGTGCATTGCAAACTTTGCGTAATCCTCGATCCAGGGATTGACGTTATTCAATACAGCTGGCGTCGGCCGGAACGGAGCGGCCTCTGTCAATCAACAACAAGGAGACAGTGGTGATCCAGCTTTCCGGCGGGTGACGGGTAACTCCACAACTATCAATGCTGGCAGTAAGTAAGGCATCTTCGATGCGCACCCAATGTGAATTCAGATCATCGTCAGAAACTGAGGTAAGCATTATCGATAGAAGCCTGGTACTTGAATAGCATCGCAGGATTCTGTAGATTTTCGACGTTCGGCCGGTAGTGTGTACACCTGGGCGATCCTCCGAAACGCATGCAAATCTTAACACGAACTGATGAGTGATCTGAGTCCAGACAAGTTAACCAGTACGATCGGCAGTCGGTTACACTTTCACGCTATCTATGGTTTAATGCTTTGTGGTCAAGCTGGGACCACTCTTACATGTAGCAGTCTGTCTCCTCGAGTGACAGAAGTGGTGCTAGAAAAAAACAAGCGATGAACGGAATCAAGAGTTAGTAGTCTAACTCCATTGTCCGATCGACTACTACCGAGGCCACAACCACCCCCAAGATGGTGCTCGCTTGGTGGAAAGCGACCGACTCGGGTGTTAAAACCTCCGGCAAGAATGACAATATCAGACTTTTGGAGGAACGCAAAAGAGCATGTAGTTGTTGATAAAAGCAATCCTTTACTGCATCCGGGCTGCAGTTTGTGGGAGCGTAGACAGAGATGACAAACAAGAGCGGTCTCAGCCACTCAGTGCAACCCCAACATCCGCCTGGACAGAAGCGACAGCCTCTCGGTCCGCGGAAAGGCGCAAATGATACTTGACGTCAGGGTTTGTCGGAGAGGTCATTCTGATGACGGTACTGGAGTCTTGCAATCTGGTTTCCGAAAGGCTGCAAATATCTACCGAGAGCGTCTCAAGGGTGCGGGACAGGCAAGCTCACTGTCCGACCTGCATCAAAGTGCGAAAATTGAATGCTGCGAGACGGAATGGAGAATCAGATCGAAGAAAAGCTGGAGCCTCGGTGAAGTGTGAGAAGGCTATGATCACCCGGCGTCGAACACCAAGAGTTTAACTCGTAGTTCCATCAGGTGCAACCAGTGAGCTGCTGTTGGCGGTGACCGTGAAGAGCATAAGTGTATCTGAAGAACTGGACGTGCGACGATCTGTGAGTGGAGGTTGAGCAATGGAGACAGAAGAGCCAGTAGAAGTAGCAAGAGCGAAAGGAGTAGCAAAAGAATCCATCCATGATTTGTTGGTGGTCGTGATACTACCCGGTTACCAGGGCGAAGTAGAGGGTTATCTTATGGGACCATACCCTGAGCCGTTGATCCCGGAGCTAACCTACAAGACAGCATGGCGAAATGAGACTCCTAACCCGTTGGGAGACGGTGACCAAACCAGTGGTTCATACGTCTTTAGGTCCTGCAAAGGACCAGGGAACAACGCACCCTTGAAGTGCAATGCCACTCAGGGAGTGGCAAGGAGCAGTGACATTATTTAATAGCGAGTCACAACCGCTACGTCGCAGCGTTGTTACACGGAGATATGTGGCTTTTCATAGGGAGAACGATTGCCAGGCGGAAACCCACCACGTACTGGAACACTGCCGCCGAACCAGTTGCTGGAACGGGAAAAAACCTATACCAACAAGCTGGCACCACGAGGAG
>OX104070.1:37007568-37026566 GCA_944474145.2 Dicrocoelium dendriticum
AGTCCGCTCCATACTGAGTGCATGGAATCACTCTTCGAGCCTAGCACGACCACAAAGACCGTGCACCCCGTCTCCTCCAGCAACGACCAACTGTCTCCTGGAGCCAGTATGAACGAAGTAGTGGGTAATAGACAGGTAGGCACCTTGTCAACATGCACATCAAGCGCAGCCACACCGGGGATATCAAGCAACAGCCAATCACTTGAAACGACAATATCAAATAAACTAACTTGAATAATGCATACAGATATGGTGACAAAACTCTTCACTAAATGAGCAAATGAAATAAATTGTTTACGAACAAATCCGCGATAACTTCAAGACGTCTGAAGATATATTTTAAAATCTGCCGCAAACGCGAACATGTAATCGAATTTAACTAAAGTAGTTAAAGGTGAGTGTGCAATTGTATATATATATATATATATATATATATATATATATCGAGAGAGAGAAGCTGGACTATGTATGAAGTGTTGCATAAATCTGCAAACGCAAGAACGGCTTACGAGTACCCTCACACTTCTTACAGCCCCGTCGCTCAAGTGTTTTACAAACAGGTGACGTGGAAATTGTTCAACTAAATGTTCGGTAAGTAGTTTGTGGTGTGGTTTTTTGTAGGCACATTATGTCACATTGCAGACCGTCCGTGACAGGTGGTATCAGTAACTTTCTGCTTGTTGTCTGCCTTTATCTTTCTGCACTCGCAAGGTCGACAACGGACAACAGACATTATTATTTACTTGGCACGGCTTAGGTTGGAGGCTAATACATTATTCACAAAATACGGCCGACTGAAAGATTACCACAAGCATCGCCACGAAATCAGCACTGTGAACAACTTTTGCTTCCGCCGTCACTATGTTCATTCACTGTAGTTAATTCTTGAATACAAATGGTTGCACACCACAGAACACCCAGTGGTTGACAAGGTACCAACCATCCTGATTAATGGAGCCAAGCTTTGCCGCGGAAGCCTTATTAACGGTTTTCTCGTCAGTTGTTGATTGTATTGCTTATTTCATTAACCATTGACTTGGGCCCAACCTGTAGCTCGTGCTACTTGGGTATAATCACGTCGCGGATGTTTACTTTACAGTGCAGGAGTATACTTCTGCTTTAGGAATAGTGTGTTATTCCTGTTTGCTCTGTGTGCATTGTCCACCAATAATTTGCTTTAGGTGTATTTTTCCATCTGTGCAAATTTGGTGCATATTCTGCGTCTACTGTCGGAGACCTCGCTGATTGGTCCAAATGCCGTCTGTTTCCGCCATCTTGGATTTGTTCTACAACAATCGTACCGGTGTATGCCAGACCCCCAGCTTCACCGATAGCACTTGGATTCAGCATACCAGCATAGATGTTATAATGAACGACTTCCGAAGATCTGACATTCATAATAGTACATACTGCTTGCCCACGGAAAGCTTAACCTAAAGCTTCCGTAATGCACGTTAGTTCTGGCTTAGACAGCTGTGTAAAACCTCTGCGATTTGGAATAGAATGCAGAAACTGCCGAAAATACTTCCATTGTCAATGTGCTCGCCTTAGTCTTAGGCAGATAAAAAAGCTTCATAGTACGACCGATTCACTTTGGTTCCGCACTGAGTGTACGTCTCTTCCACTCGTCAGAAGCATGACTGTGTTGCCCCAGAAATGCGGTAGGCTGATAGAGATTGTAGAGCAGGCAGCAGCAGTGAAAGTTGTCTCACATGAACCAGACAAAACAGTGCCTCGAACTCGATGTTCAACATCAAGTTCCAATTCAGCACAGTATAAGAGTAACGATCCAGATTTAGCCACCCCTACACTAGCGTCTCCTCATAAAGATGCGTTCGCCACACATTGCTTTACGGAATCACCCGCCACACTAAACTTTGTTAGAGGGCCGACAACATATGCGTCCGTTATTTCTGCCCATATTCTGTGGCACCTCCCATCGTAAACCCGCCCACTACCAAACTAGTTACTACTACCAATACCACTACGAGACTCAAGGCCCCACCATTTGTCCAACCGAAGAAAGCAGCCACTGGTCCCTCCAAAAAACAGAACATGAAATACTACCATAATTCGCTGACTCTTATATGCTCTAATGTAACTGAATCCGGGGCGAACGCCATAAAAGATAAGATAATAGACGACAAAAACAGTGAGACTCCCTGTGTCAACTAATTGGAGTTCAAGCTAAACGAATCAATATGATGCGTCTCGTCCGTCACCCAAACTCCGTACACTACGGTGAACCGCGCTTACTCTAGGTAATACTTCAGTTAGGTGATGATGCAGAGGCAGTTCTCTTGTCATCCACTCGCCTCCGTACCACCACTGTTCGAATATTTCCAGATGTTCCTTGGAGCGAACGCCAGAAACGCAAACAAAATCCGGATGATTTCCTTAAATAACAAGACTCTAATATCTCCTTGTTTACGGTGCCCACTAGCTCTAGAGATTAAGCGAGCTAGAACTCAAAGCGCATGACTGGGATGAATGACGATTTATTCGTGAAGTATTCTCACTCGAAAATGTTATCGCCAATTCTACATCAAGGTTACCGCTATCACTTAACTACAAGGAGTGTGGTCCCCAAGTGATAAAACTAGCATTGCAGAGCTTGGCATGGCAGAGCTTGTGATCAAAATGTGGCAGAAATGTGTAAAATACTGCCACCAAAAATACGTATAAAGGCGATAGGCACCGGGACACAGATAGATAGTGCAACACTGAGTAGGCAGCTAACCAAAATAATTCCGTCACTGTGTAGCTCAGAACGGAGCCAATGCCAAAAGACACCGACTTCTGAAGGAGGACAGGAAGCTCACCCTCTTTTTGGTGCTGAAAGCTCTATACAACAACCTGAACTGGCCCCAAAGCCTACGTCATCGGTTCTAGAAAAATCGACCGGCAGCCGACCCCGCGATGGTCGGCATAGGCCTTCCCCGGATACCAGCATCGACACACACGCTTCTGACCACCGATGTCTCTACCTGTTGGTATACTAATGCACAAGATCTTCTCAGCATCATCATCATCATCACTATACATGTCAGCTAGAGATGGTAAAACACCTCCGCTATTGTACCGCAATACATAAAGGAAATACATACATACATACATACAATACATAAAGGAAAAATAAATACGACAGTTGAATGCCAGCTGAGCTACCAGCAACGGATACGCATCGTTCCGGTAAGCTACTAGCCGGCTACTAGACAAAACCAAAAATTTAATTACGTTTTACCCTACGAAATAAGATCGTAGATGGAGGGGGAGGCTAAAGGGATGTGGAGGGACAAAGAAACTCACAGCAGGAACACCACTGAGGTCGGCTTCTTGCCATGTCAGCAAGTGTATCGAGCCAAACGTGTTCATCGTCTTTCGGACCCCAACCAGGGAGCCGTGAAGCTCCAACTGAGACCAGCTCCGAAGTGAGGGCCTTCATTCCTCTGGACCAAGTCATCGCTTGGCCACCTCACCTCCTCTTCCACCCACATCCCCGGTGAGCAAACAACGCACGTCGAGGGAGTCGGTGGGCTGGCATGCGCAACACGTGGCTGAGCCATCGGAGCTTAGTGCGTGAAATGACGGTGCCGAGCGGTCCATTTCCTTTTTCTGTACCGTAAACAAGGCGTCGAACACGGTCGTTGCTAACTCGTATTCCCACCAAATGTGAGCCAAACCGCAAAGGCACCGGTGGTCGAATGTAACTAGCCTTGTTATGTCCGCTGATCTAAGGGGCAAGGTTTTACAACCGTACAGTAGGGTCAAACGTACTGCTGCATTGTACACTCTACCCTCAGGGTGAGAGTGATGTTGCGTCGGCGCCGTAGGTGGCGAAGGCTAGCAAAAGCACCTCGAGCTTTTGCTATCCGGTTCGTGATCACATCTTCGATCCCAAGAGCGCTGATACAACTTCCAAGGTAGTTGAATTCCGGAACGATTTCTAGCTGATCCCAACAAGGGTCAGCGCAGCAGGAGATGCCTGCCAATCGTGAAGGAAACCTTTGCACTTCGAAGGTGCAAAGCAACGCCCGAAGCGGCTGACAACCAGAGCTAATCTGTCAAGCGCAGCTTGGCACGTCTGGGAGTTGTCACAGATGAGGGCAATATCGTCCGCATAATACAAGTCAAGAAGTCGTTCTCCTAGGAGTAGCTCCACACCTTCAAAGTCGTGCCCTGTGAATGCAATATCCATGACTTCGTCAATAGCGAAGTTGAAGATGTAAGGTGACAGCGGGCATCCTTGTCTCACACCGTTAGGTACTGAATGGAGGCGACAGCTTGCCGTAAGCCCTCACTCTGCCCGTGCTACGCGCGTAAAGTGCGCGGATAATATTTACATATTTCTCGGGCACACCTTTCCTCAGTAGACAGTCCCGAAGGGCACATCGATAAACCGAATCGAAGGCACCTTTGATGTCGAGGAACACGACTACGGTGGGCCGCCAATATGTGTGACGGTGCTCCAACAACTGACGCAAAGTGAAGACGTGGTCAATCCAGCCACGCCTCGACGCAACCCGGCTTGCTCCTCACGAATCTGGCTTGCACGAGCGCCAGTCAGTCTGTGAAAGATCAGAGGCAAGTAATTTGTAGACGATGGGGATCAGGCTGATTCCTCTAGGGTTGCCGCATTCCGAACGCGAGCATCCTTTGTAGATCGGAACAATAACAGAGCGGGTCATCGGCTGGGACAATTTTCTGCTCCCACAGTTTCACTAGTAATTCGTGTAAATCATCCACAAGAGCAGGTACCCCAAATTTGAGGAGGGCTGGGTGAAGATCATCTGGTCCCGCTACTTTGTTCAATTTCAACAGTCCGATCTCAAATTCGACTTCTGAGCGAGGGCGAATCCAGAGGGACAGCGCGATCACCGGCCAGGGAGGAATCTAACAATTCCGGCCGATTAAATTGCTTTTCGAAATGCTTAGCCAAACGCCCCAATCGTTTTGACAAGTTGTAGATAGGTTGTCCACTCTCGTCACATATATTTCCACTAATGGCAGGTCTTCTGCTGCCTGTTTCCCGTATCAGACGGGATAACTTTTGATGGTTACCAAGGTCAGCGGCCACTTCCATCTCTGACGCACGAAGAGACCACCAAGATTCGCGGTCTCTCTTCAGGCTAGCAAGGAGTTTTGCCCGGAGCTCTTTGCAAGTTTCTTTGTACTCGCTTCTAGTCGGAATACGCCGGCTAGCATCGATAAGTTCCAGAGACCGCGAAGAGGCCCAATGTCCATGTTGGCTATTAGAATTACCGCGTGAGGATTCGCCTGCTCCTAGTAAGGTCTGGTGAATATGCGACCAGTGACCAATTGTATCCAGTGAGCGTTTACTCAACCCGCATGTCAGCGTATTTCGATACGCATTCAGAACAGCTGGCTTTGCCAGTTGACTGGTATCAATGCGCTTACAGCGTCGTTTTGGGCATCCGCCAAAACGCATCCGCGTGTCAGCAGATACAAGTGCATGGTCGGTGTCCACACATGTGTTTCAAATCGAGCGACAGTTCTGGACGCAGCCCCTCCAGCGGTAACTGGTTGCAATGTGATTGATTTGCATTCAACGCTGGTGGGCGTCAAGTCACCCTCCGGCAGGTGCTGTGTCGGAAGTTAGTGCTCGCAAGAAATAAGCGGGCATCTTCACACAAATGAAGTAACCGCTCACCGTTATCATTAAGGGAGCCTACATCGTGCTGGCCGCCCAGATGCAGTTCATCAGTGGATAATTTTCCAACATGAGCGTTCAGATCCCCTCTAGCACAAGTGTCCGTGCTTCTTCTGTGGCGAAGGAGCTAGGTCAGTTGGCGGTAGAAGTCGTTCTTTTACCAAATCATCGCTAGAATTTGTAGTCCCGTAAGCAGCGAGGACGAATAGACACCTATTAGTCCCACGCGATTTCGAAGCTGTGAACGAGCCAGCCAAACGGATAACACACATCCGGCTACTGATTGGGATCCAATCAAGCGGAGCAACTTCAGCCCGGGGACTCAGGGCAATGCCAACACCAGCTTGTCCGGTGCTCGAAGCTGTATCGTCACCGGATAGGCGCAATAGGAATGTGCCGCCAGTGTCGCATGTGGGGGATCTCAGGGTAAGCACGGAGCTCGAACCTTGCAGGCTGGTTTCTAATAAACAGCAAATATCGATCGATAGGGTCTCTAGTGTGCGGGCAAGTGCTGCCTGTTGGCCAATCTGCAGCAAAGTGCGCACGTTGAGGCATGCCAGTCTTAGCGAGACACGAGGACTACAAAGGGAAACGGATGAACTGACGTTGCCCGCTTGGTTGAACATGGACTTGTCGATTGGATCGGAGCGACGCCCTGCGATTGTGTGTGATTTGAAATTAGAAGACAAACGACTATTGAAGTAAGCTGAGGGAGGGCCAAGAATTGGGGGATTGAAAATGGGGAGATATAAGTAAAGTTGGAGCAGGACGATAAGGATGAAGAAGCGCAAGAAGGGGTATAAGAAGACGGGAAGGCCTGAGCAGTAGCACCCATACCCTATCCACCCTGCTCGATGCAACAGATAGGGTGCCGTTTATTATCCTCTGCGACGGCCAGAGCATCAAGAAATTGTTTTAGGAAAGGTTCATTGTATTGTGTGGGCAGAGTACTGTCAGATTGCCCAGACCTAGACAGGAGAAAGATTAGGGTTCTCAACCAAAGCCTTTGGTTCAAAAACTTTACCGCAAACCAGCTGGTTTGGCGGTGGGTTACAAGGAGTCCGTTTTAAGGAATAATGAGGCACCCTCATTCCAACCCCCACCCCGGAGGACCAGGAGGCTGAGTTTGTCTGGCTTCTAACCATTGACCAATCTGGTATGAGTGGCTCTGAAGGTGTAAAAAAGCACGACCCAACAGAGCTCAATGGATCTCTGAGGCACGCAAACCATTGCACCAAGGTCCAGCCTCATTGTGATGGCTACGGTGACAAATAAAGCGGCATGCGATAAGTCGGTCGACATACTGAGTGATTACAGCAAGTTTATACGCATTGATCGGCCAGAGAGCCTGTCAGAGGTTGAAGCTCGCATTAAGCAACACCTAGAATTACTTCTTTTACATCGTGTCATTGACCATGAGACCTACAAGACTTTGAAGCCGTACGGTTCATCAACGCCGCAGCTGTACGGATTTCCAAAGACCCATAAGAAAGGGATGCCGCTAAGAGCAATTTTATCAATGGTGAACTCCCCACAGCACAAACTGGTGCGTTGGCTAGTGCGAATCTTAGTCTCACTTAGGCAGCATTACAATACACACGGTCTTAAGGATTCTTACGCAATCATTGAGGACCGCGATCACATCAACGTTGCCGACAAAAGCATGTGTTCTGTGGACGTCCAATCGTTGTTCACTAACGTTCCATTGCTCGAAACAGTTGATTACCTATGTCATCTGATTGAGGTCGAAAAAGTCCGTGTACAAATACCGACAGATCTACTCAGGCAGTCCCTGTTGTTGTGCACGGAAAACGTCGGATTTCGTTTCCGACAGACCTCTTATTGCCAAATCGATGGAGTGGCTATGGGCAGTGCTCTTTGGCTTGTACTAGCCGACGTTTTCATTATAATGCTTGAAAGAAAACTGAGCGGGGAGATTTCGCAATTACCTTTCTACAAGCTGTGTGTTGATGACACACTCATGTTTGGTTCCTCAAGAACGCAGATAGAATGCCTGGCCAGACAGCTGAACAGCGTCCATATCAATTTAAAAGTTACTCATGAATTCGAGTCAAATAATCGCCTTCCGTTTCTGAACATTCTCATCAGTCGAAGGGATACCGGGCTCGTTAGGCGGTCTGTATACCGAAAGCCGACATGGTCTGGGCAATACATGCACTTTACGAGCTTCACACCAATGGTAAAGACTTTGTTTTCTCGTGCCAGACGAATTTGTTCAACTGATTGTCTGGCTGAGAAGATGGAGACTATTACCAGAAGACTTATGTAAAATGATTACCCGAAACGTTTCATCGAGAAGCACAGTCAGGTAAGACAGCCGAAAGAAATGGTGTTGACAGCACCTAAGAAAAAGGTTTACATTGAACTTTCACTCAAGGGCAATGCCACCACAATGAGGACAGCCAAGCGTTTATACTCTGCCATCCAGAGAACATACTACGCCGCTGACGTTGTTGGAATCAGCAGAATCCAGAAGCTGTCGTTACTTTCAGTCAAGGAAGAGGAACCCATCAGTGACAAATCCCATTGCGTTTACCAATATGTATGTGACTGCGGAGTCAGTTACATAGGCAAGACGGAGGGGTTTTGAATTCCAGAGTGAAGGAATACCTGCCCAACTGGGTTCAAGGGGAGGTCAACCAACCCGCCTCTAGTGCGCCGAGTTCACGTAAGCCACCAGCGTCATCAAGAGGCAGTCACATTTGGGAGTCCCATCATCGGGTTAACCGTCTCGGAGTTCTGGATTCTATGCGGCACCCTAGTTCGCTGTTCTTGCGATTCGCCGAGGCCGTGGCGATAACCCGAATGACACCGGCCCTATGTGTGTAAAAACAAATGGTTGTAACTCTTCGGCTGCCGTGGTCTTAGGGCTACAGCCGCCGTTCACCCTGGTGTACGTGACTGGTCAGATGCCACTTTTTGATTATTATTTTGATTAGTCTGGTGGTACCCATTGAGTACATTGATTATTTCCTCTTATCATAATGGTATTGACGTTATGATACGAAATGCGCGCATCTACAATGTTCGTCTTCTTTCTGTGCTATTCAAATAGCCTAAGGGCCAATGTAGCGATGAGTAACGGCGAAAGCATAACCGGCGGCCGAAGTGCTCAAAAAACCGTACAAATGCGAGGTGGTAGATCATCATTGTCATCAACAGTAGTACATCAACCACTTAGACTGATGCTTCGCTGCCGTACAACCACGGTGACCTATGGAATGAAGAACAATAAGAGGGAGAGTATTGGAACCTGGCATAAAACCTTAATGCCCTAAACAAACACTCAGGGTCAGGGCGCCTACACCTTTCTAACAACAAACCATCACAGACAGCTAATTACCGTGCAAAGATAAGGCGTATAAGCGAGACAGCTTCCTTGCAGCTTCCACTGCCCCGCGTCATAATCATAACACCGCAGATAACTCAGCACCACACTTTAAACAAACAGTCGGACTAAGAGACAGCTGCAGACACATTATGTGCTGTAACGTCTCAAGCCGAGTACAAGGCGATCACGTGGATTCCATCATGAAAGGCGAGACGGGGCGACGGCACCGAGTTTGGTCACCAGTGAGTTCATTTCCTGCTGCCAAGAGGAAACGAAGTGAAGCGCATCACGTTTAAACAGTCATCAAACACCAGATAAGGTGACAAAATGTAGGTTGGTAACTGAATGGCTCGTCAGTAAGTCGAGTCAAATCAAAAATTTATTTGATGCAGCCGGGAAGGGGGAATAATCCAGCTACGACACTACTTCGGGAGGGATGAAAGAGGGATGTGTGTTACCCTTCCAAGCAATGAAGTAAGCAATCAGTTAGGGAAAATTGCATATTAGTATCTTGCAATGATGCGTCGATACCAAGGTGATCGGAGGTGACAAGGTCAGAGTGTGCTAAGCAAAGTGCAAAGTCCATCGGTTTGAGAAACAACGGCAAACAATTAAAGCGATCCAAACTCCAGCGCTACGCGTGCTTCCAAAATGAGGGGGACAAGGCTAACATGCAGAAATGCGACTTACCTTGATAAGAGGCCAATCAAGGGACGGTACTGTGAGCTGGCTCAAGCAACTATTTATTTTAATGGAGTAGTGTTGTGGTAATTTTTGCCAACAGCACAACTAATTATCTGGTCATATTTGTCACCGTTCCCCCTTGTGGTCCAGCAATACGAACCGGTGCTTACGAAAGAGTTTTGGGCCCTCGCCATTTCGATGAGACTGGACTGTAACATGGTGAGATGGTTTGTGTGCCTCAACGACCCACTGAGTATTGATTTTCGCACCTTCAGAGCCATTCAGACGAGGCTGGTGTATGATTAGGGACCAGATAAGCTTAGTCTCTTGGCCCTCCAGGTTGGAGTAAGGGTGGCACCTTACTTATTAAAATGTGCTCTGCATAGCCCAGTACTAGCTTGCAATCAGGTTTTGGAACCAAAGGCTTTGGCTGAGAATCCTAAACGTTCTCCTGTCTAGACCTGGTTAACCTGACAGTATCCTGCCCACGCAGTAGTATGAACACTCATTCATTCATAATATATGTTAGATAGAGATGGACCTCAGTTATTGTGCCGCAACACAATGAATACACTTCATTGATGCTCTGGCCGTCGCAGGGATAATCGACGGTGCCCTGTCTGCTACATAGATCAGGGGGATATGAGTGAGGATGCTATAACTCAGATATTGCAGCCTTCGCACTCCCTTTCTTGCGCTTTTTCATCCTTATCGTCCCCTTCCAACTTCGCTTTTACTCCCTTTGTTTTAATATTCACCCAATTCTTGGCCCTCCTGCATCTTGCTGTGATAAGCGATTGTTTTTACTTTCAATACACGTAATAGAAGGGCGTCGCTCCGGTCCAGTTGGCAAGCCCATGTGCAGCCAAACGGACGCCAGTTTATCCATCCCTATTTGAAGCCCTAGATCCTCGCTAAGATTGGTATGCCTTAAGGTGCGCACTTTGTCGCAGGTAGCACTTGCCCGAACACTATTTCGACCCCAATCGCGTTTGTATTGTGAATATTTGGCCCTCCCTCTATCCCCACCACGTTCTCACATGTAACGCTTAGTATGACACTAGGCATCTCTTTACGTTTTTGGTTTCATTTGTATTTTGTAATGTGCTGTGTCTCGGTTTTTCTTTGTTATACGTTAGCTGAAGTGTGTTTATTACCTTCAGCTAATGTGTGTTGATGATTATATGGGCGCCAGACCGCGCGCGACCACCACCTCTCGCGGACTGCGAAGCGTCGGTAGGCCCAGAAAGGACAAAAAAGTTGCCGACTGCAATACAGGATTTATGACGATAGCCAGACCAAGTGTAACCGATGCTTTGCAAAGGCACCAAATTGATACAGCAGCTTACCGAGGTCGAATCGCAACACAATGGCTTGAGGGCGAGCAAAAAAGGAGTATATAGTAAAACACTGAGCTAAACGAAACGGGTGCCTGCAACAGACAGACGATTAAAGTAGAAGCAAAGTGACACGTGTGGCAATAAATACAAGGACTAGTAAACTGGGCTAACCAAAGACGATCTCAGTGTTGACGAGAATGAGGACAAAGAAGCCATCCGTATTAGAAAAGTACTCCAGTTAGTTTCCTGCTTATGAAATCGATGTGACTGCCCTCAGCGAGTTATGTCGCCTTGTGGAATGAGAGTAACTGTCGCATGAGCGTGATATCATGGGGTTAGGAAGTGAAAGAAAACGAAAGATGTAAGTGCCTACGATTAGTGGTGTGCGTTTATCAAATTGCAGTGAAGAAGGTAGTAGCGGACAAGGTTTAAAAATGAAACTAACTTTTCCGTCACTTCTTTATCCGGGAACTCTGCTGGAAGCTTCGAAATCCAGTTACGCAGGCGTCGGAATAGACGAGACTCAGTACAGCGAGGCCCATTGGATTGGAGCGGCTGAACAGATACATCCTCCGAGGGAAGTGAATGAAAACGAGCCAATTCTGAGGCCATCATTCTGAAGACAGAGTGAGAAATCAATGGAATTACTGTGTACGGTTAAAGGGGCGCGTAAGCTTTGATTGGAAATTGAACACTGGAACTGCGTAAGTGTCTGCCAGTCTTGCTATGGTTTGGTACCACACCATTCCAATAGAGAAGAAGCACAGTCCCGGTTGATTAACGAGAAACTTTGATGGCAACGTATGCGCTCGTATCATATACACTCTATCCGAAGATTGTATATATTACGGAAAAATACCGTTACGAAGAAAGAGAGTCATCAATCTCAACAGCAGCCTGCATCAATGGGTAGGAAAAATATCCATCTCACATTACCTTAAGTCAGCCCTGAAGTAGAAAGCAGGTTTCACGACTACAAACGTAATCTGATGGAGAGTGTCCAGCTTTAGTTTAGTGACATCAAATAGTCTGATCGCGTTGAAATGTTAGTGAAAGAAATAAAAAACCAGCAAATATCCCACGGTACAAAATCGTGAAGATAACTACTAATCCACAGGGTACCTATTTTTAAGGGCACAAAATAATGATTAAATGGGGAACACCGTTCTCAGCATGAGCCGAGTACAGGCTTCAAACTAGTGCGTCAATGAACTAAGCGTGCGTGTGAGCAGGTTAGTGTGAGAAAAATCACTTTAATTATGGTAATCAAAGAGAAGAGTAATTTTTAACTAACCTTGCGTATTTCTCCATGGACAAATAATGCAATGGAATAGTGAAGCCAGTCACATAGGAGTAAGAGATGCCGTTATTCAATAACGCGTAGATTACCGGGGTTCCACGAAATTTGGACAAGTTCAACATACAAGAAAGCTCTAAAGCTCGGTCTACTAGACAATTCGCAGTTTGGTTGTAGATACGAATGAGTAAGCGTGGAAAGTCGGGACTCTCTATTGCGAAACGCACCAGAAGCAACTGGTTCGAAAGTCCACCATCTAACACCTGTTCAGCAGGGAAGAAAAAGCAATTGGATGTGGTGGGTGACTCACTTCGATTGAGAAAGGCTGATGACTGATGCCTGGAAAAAGGTGTCTTAAGAGTTGACGGACCGCCCCCTCGTCTTGGGTCCCATCGAAAGTTATATTTAGATGCGGAATTGAAGTGGAGGAAGGCATCATTCAGCTCTAGTTTAACAGCTACAAACGCAATGTGAAATACTTGAGAGTTGGAGTTAACTAGGTGGTGAGCTGCAACATCCAAATGAAATAATGCAAATTTTGTGATGACAACCCCAGGAGACATCATGAAACAACGGCACAGATGAAGGTAAATTGTATCAATTTGTGCAGGCCGCAAACAGGAAGGCACATGAAAAAGTTGTTTCTAGCACGTATTAATAAAAGGTGAGAAAATAGTAGCGAAAATACATGGTGGCTGTGTCGGGAACACAAAGGAAATCGAGACGTGCCTTCGCTAAGCCAGCAGTGAAGTTTCGGATACACATAACACAAGCTGTTAAGACGAGATCCCACAATCCTCATAGATGTTAAGTCACATGGGCAATACAGATACACGTGTTTGTCACTTCGCTGAGTTGATGACCGAAAATGACGGCTAACTGTTTAAATGAACCAATAAACTGTTTTGAGTGACAGCTAGTTAGTAGTTCTCTAAATAGCAAATTAAAATCTGGGCTATCCCCGCTATCACGGCAATACCTTCAAATGGGAGCACAACGTAGACCTTTTTCCTTGGTGCTACGAACACTCAGTGGCCTAAGTTGGCTGTGCCACCAGAATGGAACACATTGGTTAGTCGTTTCCATGAGCGCTCTGGTGACAAGCTCTACTTCCCCAGTCAGACAATCAGTTCATCAGAATTGTCTTAAGTGGACACTTGTATCCAATCGATTTGAAGCTAGTAAACTTAAGTAATGACCACATCAAGTAGCCTCTCGGTATACAGACCCTTTCCTGAGTCCGACATCCATGGGGCTGATGAGGATTTCAAGCTGAAGGAGACGATCATGCAACTCGAATTTGTAAGCGACCTTTAGACTGATATGAGCTCCAACTGAAGGTTGTACCAAAGGTCCGGTTGCAGGTCATCGTCCGCATTTCCTGTTCATGGGCGATTTCAACTTAGGTCGTCTGCAGTGGGTTGAGATCGAACTTCGCGCCGGCCATTGTGAAGTCGAGACGAAGTTCACGGAGATGATATTTGAGACTGGGGCCACTCAACTCATCCATCAGGCTAAGTGCATAACCGCGTGCTCGAGTTCATTGTGCTTAGACCTGCTATTGAGTAACGTGCGCCTGGCATTCAGGTCCTAGAGTTTCTGAGAGTGAACGACTCCTAGGTGATCATGGCCAGGTTGGAGCTGCCGCTGCCAAGTTCTCGTCCACTGGAGACAGCATTTAACTACTGGAAGGCGGGTTGTAATGGACTTAGTTGAGCCGCGAGGCAGATGATTGGCCATTATCAAAGGAATCATTTGTTGAAGCCTATTAATCTAGCCTAAACGAGGGAGTAAGATCGTCGTGTGCCTGATTTGTATCCCTCAAGTATCGGAAAGTTGGACCAGTCAAACCGAAACGGTTCCACAAGGAGTATGACAAAGTGGCTTGACGACGACGTAGACTATGGAAGAAATTCGTGTTGTCTGGTTCTGCTGGACTACGATCCATTCAAGAGACAGCAGAATTTATGCAGCAGTGCGAAAACATAGAAGCGTCGAAACTTCGAAGAGCAGCTTGCAGACGCAGCATAACGGCTCCTAAGCAGCAGCTGAGACCTGCAGGCAATGTGCCAGTGCTGGGGGGCTCAGACGGACAGTCGCTAACCTCGAGTGAAGATCGTGCATTCACACCGGCTGCATAATTCGCTTCCGTGTTTGCAAGTGACCGGGTAACTGTGCCGAGTTCGACGGATATCGCCTCTACTGAACTAGACAGCCTGGATTGCAGCGTTGAAGATGGGTCCAAGCTGCCGGCCAGCCTTGACTGGAACAGGCCTGTCGGGCCTGATGGAATCCAACCACAGGCCCTGAAGCCATTAGCGGCCATCACCTCGCCTTCCGTGATTGAGCTGTTCAACTGGTCGCTGTCCATAGATTTATTACCGAGCGACTGGAAATGCTCAGTCGTAAGGCCGATACAGAAAGGCGGTGACCCAAACTAAGTGGACAACTACCTGCCAATCTGTCTGACCACTGTTTCGGCTAAGACACTTGAGAAGATCGTGAAGAAGGGTTTATTGCACATTATCGATTCGAAAAGTTTCTTGACATTCACACACCATGGTTTAGTGAAAGGACGCTCATTCATCAACAATCTGCTCCTGACGAGGCACGAATGGCTGCAAGCGTTGAGCCAGGGGAAGTCACTCGATTTCATTTACAATGACTTCAGAAAACCGTTTGGCGAGATGAACCAGGAGGTCCTTCTCCAGAGGCTGAGAGAGTGCGGTATCGGCGGCTCGCTGCACAAATAGGCCTGGAATTTCTTTGGTGGCCGAAAGTGTAGGGTCCAGGTCGACAACCATCTGACCGACTGGTATCGTCGCAAGGAGACTGGACCTTAACGTGGTGTGACGGTTTGCGTACCTCCTTGACTCATTGAGCTATAGTGGCTCCGAGACCCTTGAGAGCTACTTCGGCCAGGTTGATCAATGGTTAGAGGTCAGACAAACTCGGTCTCCCGGTTCTCCAGGTTACGAGTTTCAAATGGGATGGCGTCCATTTCTGTAAAACCAAATCATTGTCACCTTCTTGCTGCCTTGCGGACAGGCAGTTGAGCCAAAGGATTGCTTGAGGACCCTAATAGTCCTCCTGTCTAGTTCTGGGCGCACTGGCAAATATCTCAGCCCACGCACAACTATGACAATTTCCCCAAACGCTAACTACATCCTGCATCGGCCGTCGCGCAGATTATCAAGGGTCGCCTTATTTGCTGCATACAGCAGGGCGGACAAGAGAAAACAAGCCACTTCTGGCGTTTTCCTTCTTTCCTTTCCAATTGCTTCTCGTACCCCCATCCCAGTCCCCATTGCTAATCTTCCTATAATTCCCACCTTAATTGACAGCAACCGATGTGCCACCGCAGTAGAACCATCTCAGCCACCTTCCCACAACAGCAACCGGAGGCCTATCGGCAACAGTCCCTTATAAGGCCATGCTGTCGCGTTGCCCTGCCGGCGTTTAACGTTCGCACTCCAAGACAAGTAGGTCAACAGGCTGCACTCGCACGCACGTTGGACATACAAGTATTGACGTATGTTGCGTGCCCGAAGCTAGGATCAATGATTGCAATGAGGTTGTTGAATTAACTGCACCAGGTTTGTCCTCCGCTATAGGTTGCACGCATCCGAAGACGCTGATGCAGCACTCACGGGTCATCATCATCATCATTATTATACACGTTAGCTGCAGGTGGAAAACACCTCAGCTATTGTGCCGCAATACAAACGACGAGAAAAAGAAAAACACGACAGAGGCACGCCGGTGAGTCTTTAGTAACAGATAGGCGTCGTTCCGTAGAACTAACAGCCGGTTATCGTGCTGCAAAAAATTTATTATACCTAACGAATGAGATCGTGATTGGAGGGGGATGCTAAGCAGGAGGGGGATGGAAAAAGGAACTCACAACACAAATGTCAATTGGGCCGACTCCTAGCCATATCAGCAAGTGTCCAACCAAACGTGTTCACCGTCCCTAGAGCCCCAGCCAGGCAGTCGTGATGCACCAACCGACGCCAACTTCGAAGTGAGGGTTTTCATCTCTCTTGACCAATTCATCACTTGGCCTCCCCTCCTCCTCTTCCAACCGCACCCACAACGCGCAAACAATGCACGTCGCGGAAGTCGGTGTGCTGGCATGCGCAACACGTGGCCTAACCATCGGAGCCTGGTGCGTGATATAATGGTGCTGAGCGGTTCATTTGCTCTTCATGCACCAAATACGCGACGCCGAACACGCTCATTGCTCACGCTGTGCTCTCACCAGACATGAGCTAAGTTGCGAAGGCAGCGATGATCGAATATGACGTGCCTCTATGTCTGTCGACCTGATGGGCCAGGTTTCACAACCATATAGGAGAGTTGAACGGACAGCTGCTTTATAAACTCTGCCCTTCAGGACAAGAGTAATATTGCGTCTGCGCCACAGGTGGCGGAGGTTGGCAAAAGCATCTCGAGCTTTTACTATACGGTTCGTAATCTCATCTTCAATCCCACGGGTGGTAATATAGCTGCCCAGTTACTTGAATTCTTGAACGACTTCTAGCAGATCACCACAAAGCGTTATCGCAGGGTTGGGTCCCTGCCAATCTTGGAGAAGTATTTTGCATTTCGATAGAGCAAAGCATAGCCCAAAACGACTGACAGCCAGTACTAATCGGTCTCAGCTCAAAGAGTGAGCCATCGTTGGTTAATTGGATTACGGTGAAAGGGCCGTTTGTGTGCAGCCCATCTGACGACCTCAACTAAGCTCGATTCATGAAATAGTACAAAACGCTGTTTGTTTGTGGTTTTCGATTATGTTCTTACCGACTGCAGTTCGAATGATATTAAGGACACACGATATCACGAACTGAACGTGCTACTACGCAGTGCTACTAGTTCAGATATTATAGCACTTGCAGGGGATATGAACGTACAAGTAGGGCGGCTGAGCTCTTCAGAAGCTCAGCTGGGTGGTAATTATGGGCTTAACTCCGAACGGACTGACAACAGCGAGCGTCTGCTGCAACTGTGTGCAGAACACTTGTTTATGAGCGCCGCTTTTAGACACAGTGGGCGCAGAAGTGCCACTTGGCGTCCTCCTGTAGCTGACCAGTGATGGGCCCAAATGGATCATGTTGCTATAAGTTACAGGTGATGTGAATACATACTGGATTGCCGCTCGTTCTGGAATAACTGCGTCCAATCTGATCATGCCTTGGTACCCTGTCGTTTATCCATGAACCGGGAGGTGCATCAAGCGTCTTAGAACTCAGTCATGCAAGCGCACCAAGACGCACTGAGTACCGAACTTTCGCTGTCATGTCCTGATGACACTGAGCTTCAGCGGAATAGGATCTCAGCGGCCAAGTACCATGCAGGAGCCGCCGTTTGTGGCACTATTAATCGTCACCGCACTAGTGGCGGATTATCCGAGATGTCGGTGAACCTGTTGGAATCCAGAAGAAAACTCCCGGCTGGCCCTAAGTATAATGTGACCAGATAGTGATAAGTGCGAACAAAAGCGGAGCCTGCGTGCAGACAAGGAAGCCTGGTGGACTAGTCGGGCTCAATAAATGGAGGAGGCAGGAAAGTAGGTAATTACCGCAAGCTCTGGTTTTCGTTTGTTCTCCTAGCTGAGCAATTGTGCTGTAGTCGAGGTGACATCGTCAGTGCCTCACTGCTTAGCATACAAGCTCGTTGAGAGGGGTCTTCAAGCAGAGCTACCAAGTTATTTATAAACATGAGAAATAGCAACGGACCGAGTACTGATCCCTGGGGAACTCCACTGTGAACAGTGCCCGTCGTCACCAACCCTGGCACGGGATGTTCTACCATAAAGGAATGCAGACAGCTAAAAAAGCAGTTGAGGAGGGATTCCAAACCAGGACATTTTTCTAACAAGAAACGGTGATTCACTAAACCAAAAGCATTACTGAGGTCAAGGTAACACACTTTTACTGGTATTACGTCATCGAAACATCGAGTTATTTTATCAAAGAAACACAGGTTGGTAAGGCATGATTTTTTCTTGACGAAGCCATGCTGTTCTGCTCCGATCAAGTTATTAGCAGCAAGGTGTTCACAGATTCGATTCATAATGATCTTTTATACACTTGAGAAAAACGCTAGTCAGACTAACAGGCCGGTAGTTACTGGGTGAAGATTTAGTACTACCCGTATGAATCGCGACTATAACTGCTTCCTTCCAATCCTATGGTATTCTCCCCTCACAAAGACATGTTGTACAACTCAAGAATAGGAAGCTGGAGTATGTCGGTAATCGGCTTAACAATAGCGGGATGCACATTATCGGGGCCAGGTGATTTGTATAGGTTTGAGTCTTTCAGTACAGAGAAGACATCTGAAGCAGTTATTACGATTTTGTCCATTTTGCACTCGCTTACGCGATGCGACGACTACGGTATTGAAAAACCATTGTCCGCTTGATGAACTCTGGAAAACACGCAGCAACTCCTGCGCCTTATAAAGGTCTCCTGTAGTCTGTTGCCCATCTTCTGTGATTAAGTTGCCAACTACAATTAAAGTGGCTTTAGACTGGACGTAGCTGTAATAACGCTTTGGGTAGTTTTTTGCGTTTCGCGTCAGCCTAAGTTCATAGGAGTATTTGACCTGCCTCTGCAGTTTGATCGCCAAATTTCGACTTCTTTGGTC
>OX104070.1:37026660-37319626 GCA_944474145.2 Dicrocoelium dendriticum
AGAATTGATGAAGTGCTCAGTTATTGATGGATCTAAAACTGAAACACCCGTATCGCACCCTGGCCAACCAGTTAATGCCCACGTTTCCTGCCCTAGCAGTCCCTGCTGTGGAAGTCACGTGAAGTAAGCAAAAGATAGGAAGAGAAATCGAAGGTACAGAATAGGAAGTGCACTTAAATAAGAAAATAATACCAATACGTGAAGAAAAGTAGAGAAAAGAAAATCGAAGTACGAAGATGTGAGTTACTCAGGAAAATGGAAAGGTTTCGTGTTGCCACCCAAGAGCGTCAAGTTGCCGCTCAAACCCCTTAACCGTAGATTCCCTGATAACACTTTCCGGAAGCATGTTCCAGCGGTCGATAACTCGGCGTGACAGCCGGATTTCCGCCCTAATCCGATCGGACCGCGGTTTGTCCAGCTTCAACGAATGACCGCGTAGAACAGACAATCTAGCGGGACTGAATAGCCAAGACAAATCTGGACCAACCTTCCCAGTCCAGATACGGTAAGTTAGGATTAGGTCTCCTCTAAGCGTTCGGTAGTGCATTGAATGCATTCCCAACTAAGTAGACGCTCAGGGTACTTCCATCCCCGTAATCCCTCGACTAACCTCGTACCCACCTGTAAAACCCTCTCTAGCTTCATTTTGTCCCGGACGAGGCAGGGCGGACAAGCCTGGACGCAGTATTCCAGATGAGGCCGAACGAAAGCCGAGAACAGCCTCGTAAAGATGCCGCCCGTCAAGACTCCGAAAGAACGTCGTTTTAACCACAACATGCGGGAACCTCTGCTTGCGGCCTTCTTCAAGCTGTCGCCGGAGTGTAACGCCGAAGAGTGTACGACGACTAGGTCATCCTGGCTAGATACACGGGGGAGTTCGACCCCACCGACCAAGTACTTCGCAGGAGGACAACCTCCTCCAATTCGAAGAACGGAGCACTTTGCCTGATTTATGGGCAGTAACCATAAAGTAGACCAGTCCCAAAGCTTATCCAATGCTCGCTGAATAGCTTCGGAACCCCCAGGAACATCAACAATGTTCCACAGCTTCAGGTCATCAGCAAATAGCAGCGATGGTACCTCAAGCTCCGTGGGTAGGTCGTTCACATAGATAGAGAACAACAGCGGTCCAAGGACCGAGCCCTGCGGCACGCCGCTGAGGACAGACTGCCTAAATGACAGACCCCGGCCTACCCGTAAGCAATGTTCTCTACCCTCCAAGAAGGCAGTCACCCAATGAAGGGCGCGGCCAGATACCCCGTAGGAGGACAGCTTTTGCGCGAGCCTCAAATGGGGTACCTTGTCAAATGCCTTCGAAAAGTCGACGAAAAGCACGTCCAGCGTGTGGCCGTTATCCACTGCATCCGCCCAATTTTCGCGAGCCACCAAGAGATTCGTCAGACACGAAAATCCCTTCCGGAATCCGTGTTGTACATTGCTAAGTAGGTTAAATCTACTCAAATGACTCTCTAATGAATCTCTCACCAGTTTCTCGAGGAGTTTGACTACTACACTCGTCAGACTAACTGGCCTGTAATTTGCAGGCAGACCCCTGTCCCCATGTTTGAAGATGGGACAGATGACAGCTTCCTTCCATTCGGAAGGCAATGCACAACTGTCAAGCGATTTCTGAAACACAATAGCGAGCGGTCCACTTAGTTCCGCAGCCAACTCATGCAACAGTTTCGGGTGAATTAAATCAGGCCCAGAGGCCTTAGAAGCGTTCAGCCCTTGTAACAGCCTACGAACTGCAGTCTCCGCTACAATAAATTCAGATAGTTCTGAACCCTCTGGAGTCCTGCAAACCAGCTCAACGCCTGTCAAAGAGGTTTCCCTTACAAACGCTGCCGCATATTGCCCACTGAGTACGCAGGCCTTGTCATAATCCGTATGCGCATGAGTACCGTCATCACGCATCAATACTGGAATTGACATGTTCGAACCGCAGCGTCCTTTTGACATAAGCGAAGAATCTTTTTGGATTCTCTGAAGCTTCGTCCGCTAACCCTTTTTCAAAAGTGAGCCGAGCATCCCTTAGGTGTTGCTTACACCTATTTCTAGCTTTACGGTACCTGTCATAAGTATCGGTAGACGGAGCGTCTCGGTAAGTCCGCCAACATCTAGATCTCTTTGTGAGCAGATGCCTGCCAGTGGGATCTATCCAGGGCGGCTGTGCTCGGGCCTCCTTTCTCCTTGTGACTGGTATGAAGGGAGCAGAGACCTCTGTGAGGTAGGACTTAAATTTATCCCAGGCAACCTGGACAGTATCGTCGTCTGAGATCTCACAATGGAAACCAGAAGCCTTGGCTCTCATTGATTGATAGTCTGCTTGCCATATGTTCGGGCGAGACTCAACAGTACTCTGGTAGCGTCTAGACAGAGTACAATTGAAGAGCAAACAAACATGATCACTGGAACCCAGTGGAGGTCCGTAAGTAATGTCACCAACAAAATCGAGTGACTTAGCGAATACAAGGTCTAAGATAGACGGTACTTGGGCGTCCATGTACCTAGTGGGGAGGTCAATGAACTGGTGCAAAGATACTTGGAGCGTAAGTTCAAGCAGATCAGCGCCGAATGTGCCTGACGCTGAGTCGCAAGAAAGATCTGCCCAACAAATCTCTGGGAGGTTGAAGTCGCCCATCACCAAACACTTATTTGCGGACTGGGAGCGAATGAAGTCAAGTACCTCTTTGGATACGCTCCCAGGGCTTCTATACACAATTACAACTGTAACCTGAGCCGAGGATGTGCTAATAACAGCCGATAGAGCTTCAACAGTTTTGTCCGCTGACTAAAACAAGCAAGTCTTCAAACGTCAAGTTTACAGCTCACATAAAGAGCGACACCCCCTCCCTGTCGGCCAGCAGAGCGATCGCATCTAAATAGTGCGTAGCCCGATAGATGTACTTCACCATCCGTGATGTCCTGAGACAGCCACGTTTCAGTGAATGCGAGTATATCGGGATGAGACCCATCTACAAGCAGACCTAACTCGTACACCTTATTCCTTAGGCTGCGCACATTACTTAGCACTATCTGAAGTTTTTCGTTAGATCCAGACCTGGGTCGTGCGCTACCAGTACTGGCACTGGTAGGGCGGAAAAGGACCGCCGGCTGACCACCCGAAAACCCACTAACCGGAGACCTTGTTCACCGGCCGCTCGCCTGCTTTTGAGGTCCTTGATGGCCTCCCTTAGCTTCAGCCTATCGGCTAGCGGAAGGTCCGGCTGAACGCTAATGTTTGTACCTTTCAGCTTAAACGCAAACCGCATGAGAGCATTGCGTTCCTCCGGGGTAGAGAGTACCACACGAAGTAGCCGCGGTCGCGGGTTTGGTACGTTAACTGGGACGTTCCCCAGTCTAATCAGCTTCCTGACAGTAACGCCTGGAAACCAGGCGGAAGAAGCCTCGTTACGCACATTTTAAACCATTGAAGGTCGTCCAACATGCGATCAGCGGGAAGGACAGCAGTAGATTCAGCCGCGTTACGGAATATAACGCTACTATCCGTGAAAGAATCGCCGCGACGGGGTGTATTAACCCCACCGGGTCTTTAAGCTTCCAGGCACACGGATCTCGGCGGGGGCAGGTCGCTCCACCTAACACGGTGGATTGGGAACTGTCCTTTAGCCCCTACCGCTGATGATTGCAATCCACGGCAAATGCGTCTGATTAATTATCGCTCCAGCTTGTCGATGTCTTATCCTTTAGTACGGTAGCATCGATTATCAACCGGAAGGCATGCTATTAAGCAGATTTTGATCTGCACTTATATCTCTTCTATGATAACCCGGAGGTTATGGGTCACCGTGGGTTGCATTTTTCGCGCTTATAGAGCCGGGAATCCAATGCACCCGCTTCAGAATATGTCTTCTACGGTGAGGAACCCAAGATATTTTCCGGGGCAGACTTCGTCGGCGTGATAGCAGTAGTGCTGTGTTGTGATACTTCGTCGCCTTCTGTCGCAGCAACCGTCAGACGGTTTAGGCCAAGTAACGGACACCTTGTGGACTTGTTTCCGGCTGTGTGCCCAGTCCGAGGACAATCAACTTCATGTTTACGTACAGCGAGAGCTTACGAAGGATTACGCTGCCGTCTTCTCTCGCATGTAACTCCGCAAGTGGACCTCTATGCAAACCAGCAATATCGGCGAGGCAGTCGGATGCAGCGTATTGGTATAGATAACGACGTTCGCAGAAGTTCTGCCTTCAGTTTTGGTGTGGTCGGTATGGGTATCCCATCTGGAGCCGGGTGACATAATGATTAGGTGTGTCTCGGTGATCGAGCAGATTACATTCTAGGCTGTCACAGTGCCTATCGCATCAAGTTCTGCTTATAGTTGGAGACCTGTGAAGCAGTCGTCATAAGGCAGAATCGCCTCTTATGAGCGAAAGATCAGATAGATGCGATCGAGAACGAACGCTCTACAATTTCGGCATGCCGGGTATCAAGAGATTCATCTCTCGTACGAAAGGCTGTGCGGCCTGTGGCCGGGCTGCTGCAGCAATTGGCACAACGAACAGCAACTTTTACGCTAGAGGCCAGCGCTGCGTACTTGCTCGGCTATTTAGCTCCGTACAAAGCTGATAGTACCATCGGTTGCAGATCGCCATTGCATACCCGCCTGAATCGTCATATACTGGTACATTTGCAGCTTGGTCCCGCCACAAAGTGCGATAAGCCTCTAGAATCCTAGCCATCAGGAACAAACAGCCTATCGGTGCATTGGCGGAGACCGACATAGTGGAAAACAGAGTGATTATAACACGTATGCATAGTTAAACGACCACAATAAAAAGGCAAAAAAAGGGGTGGCAAAACGGGGTTAAAACATGGGATAAAGTGGAAAAATTACCATTAAGCTCGCCAAAGACGCTTTGACCAGAACCGCTTTAATCGATCCAAGATATCTCTGGATACGAGAGGAAATAAATTTGACAATAGTACAAACATTTCGTTTCAATGTTGATTCGAATACAGGAACACTGTTTTCCCCCACGTCCAACATTTCAACTAAAAAGTCCTCGATCAGTAAGGCACGCCAAAAAGTCACTAATGTAAGGAACGTGGGCATTAAATTGGTGGACCAGGGTGTTTTTCGTGTGTTTTCCTTTTAGACCCATCAAAAAGTCGGAGCACCTTTATCAACTCCTGGATCGACGACCCGCTCAAGAAGGAACACTTACGGGGTTCATCCTATCGTTCCAGTCCCACTTGAACTTACTGGTCAGCTTGTAGGCCGGTACAGCTTTCGTGATACTAGCGGCAGCAGACGTCACACTGCATACCACCAGATGCATCTGTTACTGGCTCTGAACAGTTAACCTGTCCGCAAGCTGCAGTAGACTCATCAGACGAGGACCGCATAGGTCCATCCGTCTCAATGTTTAGCGAGGCAGCCATGTTCATGTGGAAAACAGATTAGAATTACACCACGTATACAATAGGAAAATGACCGCAATAAAAAGACAAAAACAGGGTGCGAAACGGGATTAAAATTGGGAACAACCGGAAAAATTACCAGTAAGCGCCAAAGACGCTTTGGCCAGTACCAATTTAATCGATCCAAGATATCTTGGATCAGAGGAAATTTGACAAAAGTCAAATTTCGTTTCAAGTGTTTATTCAAACACTGTTTTCCACGTCAGTTGAAAAGTTCGATCAGAATGGCACGCCAAAAAATCGAGTTACCGAGTAGTACTCATAGAACTCACAGACGTGTATAGGTCGCGTTGTGCTTAAGTATTCACAAAAAATGGTAATTGGTATATGTCAGTTGTAAATTTCGCTTTCATTCATCGCGATTTTAAAGAATACAAAAAATACAATATTCAGACAAGAGATATGTATACCCTTTATTCAAGCAAGCATAAACTTTACATACACAAAACAAATGCATAAGCACTTATTTGATCCATAAAACAGCCGTTTACACTACACTTTTATTTAGCAATTGCTTGCTTTCCTTCATGCCGCTGTAGTCATCACCTTAATTTATCATAGCTGTTTTCACGAAGCAAATCCATATAGTATTATTTTCTATTTCCCCGTACCTGCATATCACAAAAATTAAGAATATAATCTGCAGCCACTCATACAAACTTGGATGTTACCGAGGACAGCGGTAGCGAAACTCTTTCCCGCCATGACAATAATAGGTCCTTCCCGACAGCAATGCGGCACGGTGTCAAAGGCTTTATGAAGGTCAGTAAGAGACTATAAACGGAGCGACCTTCTTACGTTAAGCGATTAAAGTGTTGCCCTTGACGGTTGCATGGTACAGTCAGGGTAAACATTCGCAAGTAGTTTAGATGTTGTATGGTCATTTAAATGGTAAAGGCAAGTTAAGGGTAAGTTCTATATACCTTAAGGTTAAGGAATGAAGGCAGTGTAAGGGGTTTTTTATTTGAGTTATTTAGCTTCTACATTTCGCGCGTTTCTTGTCGTCCGCCATGCAGGATGGTTCCGCAGCTTTTCGTTGCGGGATAACTGGTGGTTACGAGGACATTGAGCAGGTCCAACGTGATTTGGTGCGGTTCCAAAGAGCAACTGCAAGTTCATTTTATAGATGCACGGTGATTACTGCGGAGGGTCGTAAGCAAAGGACTGGAAAGGATCTCCCTGATGGTTATCGTTATCGATTCATTCAATATCGATGTGTACATAGCAAGCGTAAGAAGGTGAAAGGGAAGCGGTAAGGTGCATGATAAATTGACTGTTCTAAAACCCTTTAGTTATAGGGGCTACAACTGCGAGGCCCGATTTTCTCTGGTGCTGAAAGGCAGGTATTACGAGGTTGGCCGCATTTGGTTGAAGTATTCGCATGTGTTCCAGTTGGGTAAACCTTGGCTTTATCTTGTTAATCATCGGCTTAATGCGATACAAGTAGCGCGGTATTAAAGTTGATGAAGTAATTTCGTCAGTCACGAGAAATCAGGAGTTTCGTGTTTACGGAATACGGCATCCGCATTACCAGACGTGATTTATATCATCTGCGGCATCGGAGTCAGATGGAGCAAGTGAGTGAGGGGGACATGTAATCACCATGCTGGAAAGCGAAGGTTCATATACCGTACCTGCGAGCATTCGGAGTTTAGTTGCACGATACGGGGAAGTTATTTTGGCGGATTCAACACATCAGATCAATTGAGGGGGCTACATTCTATGGCATTGTAAGTTCGTCGACGTCACGTGGGTGGGGATGTCTTTTTTACGCTTTGTTACCAAATGAGACTACGGAGAGTTATTTGGAAGCGGTAACAGCTATGCGTGCAATGGTTCCTAGCACGGCATCGGTGCGGACTATTGTGGTAGACAAATGCGCGCAACGAATGCACGCTTTCAGGGAGGTGTATCCGGAGGCGTGCATGGTTTTGTGCCGAGTCCACATGATACGGGACATAAACCGACGGTGCATTCAGCTCTCAGTTGCGGACCCAACGGAAAAGGCTTTGCTGATCCGTTTGTTGAGGACCCTGATATTCACGCCTGAAGAGACGCGTTAGCACGGAATTCTAGAAAAAATCGGCAGATAAATACGGAATGCTTTCAGTATTTCCGTAGAACGTGGATGTCATGGTGGAGACGTTGGGCGGCGCATCAATTACGGCATGTCATGATGTTCGGGTGCAACTCTACTAGTCGAGTGGAAAATGAAACTATGCATCTAAAACGGACTTTGAGCGAGCGTTCCTCCTTACGGACGCTTTTCGAGGTGATCGCTCATCGTGCGAAATGTCTGGCTGGTGGCCATAGCACACAGTTAGCGACGGATTGCATGCGAAGTAATACAGCGGGCAGTTATGTATTCGTGGTATCGGAACTTGTAAGCAGATTGACGGCATATGCTCGGCAAAGGGTGATGAGGCCTTTACAGGGCTGGACTATTATCGGAGTACTGCCGGATGGACCGTTTTGGGTGGTGTCAGAATCCGGATCTGCTGTCTACCGCGTTAGCACACACCAAGGCAGTAACTGTGACTGTTCTTTCAGTCGTCATTGGCGTACGCCTTGCGGTTCCATATTGCACGTGGCGGCTGAGGAGAATCGGAATGCCCACGATATCCTGCAAGGATGTCGATGGTTGATTGATCCAGCGGTGCAATCTGGAACGGCGGAGAACTTGGAGTGCCGTCAATGTTAAACTGTCTCCGTAGCTGCACATGCACACAATGTGATTGACAGGCGCATAAAGGTTCGCGGCTTGCAAGCGGTGCTAGGGGAAATCGCTGTGAACGTCCAAATTCTGGGCTCAGAGGGATATCTGAAAGCCCTGGATATTTTGCGTGCTTTCTCGAATGTTATCTCCACGAAGTTGGATTACAACATTCGCTGCGACACATCAAATTGTTCAGAAAGTATACCGCTGTGCACGGCAAACGTACCATATTTACTGGGAGGCACATTTGAAAATGAGGTGCAAGTAATTGCCGCGGGCTCCGTTGAAAGGTCGGCGAACTTTGAGGACGGCGTTCTGATGGACGGCAGTCAGGAAACCATTTCAGGTCCGTCAACTTCTGCTACGGTGTTCTCTGTGGGAAGTCCGGGGCATCGAAAACGTGCGCGTAAGGAACCCTTGATCCATCGTGTTGTAAATCCGGCTCCCGGTACCAGCGCAGTGTGCGCGACGCATTTTCGTCGGCTGCCGACGACTACCACCGCGAGATGCAGAACGCAGAGCAAACCTGGTGCACATGGGAGTGCAAATGGACAGGTTCCAGCATCTGCTTGTGAATTGTGTCTGCAGGAAGGGGACTTTGGAATGCGTGTTAGCGATGTCTCCTGGGTGATATGTGACAGATGCTCAAGGTGGTTCCATCAAACTTGCGCATCATATCATTGTGAGGATAATTATGAATGCGTCTTCTGCAGAATGTAAGTCCCCGGTATTCCATGTAATGATTGTACCCATTGCAGGTGAAGAGGAGAGAACATAACGGGCGTTTGCAATTTAAAGCGATTTGTAGAAGTAAACGCGTTACATTGTATTCCCGAATGTCCATGACACTATCGGTAAGTATCATTTCTTTATGAAAGCAATCGTTTCCTGTTCCTTTGGTTTAGGTTGACTTTCCCTCGCGTAGGTGTCTTAATGCAGTGGTTGCAGCAGCACGTCCGGTTATGGTAACAGAACGGCATGCTGTGCGCATTTTCATCTTGCTGACGCGTTATGTTCTATACAAGGGAAAGCGATATCATCATCATTAGACATATTAGTTGGATGGAACAAAGTAGCAGCGTCACAAAACGTTTGATAAAAAGGAGAGATGAAATTAAACAGGTGCAAACCAGCTTAGCTACCGTTAAAGGAAGGGTACGGTTCCGGTAAGCTGTCAGCCCGTCACGATTTCGCAAAAATGCTATTGCAAGTTCAAATGGGACTGGAACGATGGGACAATCCCGTGAGTGCTCCATTTTGAGTAACTCGCTGCGCCAGGAATTCATGAAGTGCTCCGTTATTTATGGATCTAAAACGGAACACCCGTATGGCACCCTGACCAACCAGTTAATGCCCACGTGTCCTGCGTTAGCTGTCCCTGCTTTGTCAGTCACGTGAAGTAAGCCAAAGATAGGAATAGCAATGGAAGGTACAGAATAAAGAAGTGCAGTTTAAATAACAAAATAATACTAATGCGTGAAGCGAAGTAGAGAAACTAAACTGGAAGTGCGAATGTGCCAGTTACTCAGGTAAATGGAAAGGTTCACTGTTGCCACCTAAGAGCGTCAACATGCCGCTCAGACCCCTTAACTGTAGATTCCCTGATAGTATTTTCCGGAAGCATGTTGCAGCGCTCCATGACTCCGCGTGGAAGCCGGATTTCCGTCTTAATCCAAACCGACCGCGATTTGTTCACATTCAAGGAATGACCGCGTAGAACAGGCAATCTAGCCGGCGTGAAGAGGTCAGATCAATCTGCACCAACCTTCCCAGTTAATATACGGTAGGTTAGGATTAGGTATCCTCTAAGCACTTCGTAGTTCATTGAATGCATTCCCAAACTAAGTAGAAGCTCGGGTTACGTCCGTCCCCGTAATCCGTGGACTAACTTAGTACCCACTCCTAAACCCTCTGTAGCTATATTTTGCCCGGACGACACCGCGGACAAGCCTGGACGCAGTATGTCAGATGAGGCAAAACGGAAGCCGAGAACAGTGTCGTAAAGATGCCGCTAGCCAAGACTCCGAAATAAGGTCGTATTAACCACTATATGGGGAAACCTCTGTTTACCGCCTTCTAGCAGTTGTCGCCGGAGTGTAAAGCCTACATCAACTTCGCTAGACACACGGCGGAGTTCGACCCCACCAATGAAGTACTTCGTAGGAGGATAACCTCCTCCAATTCCAAAATGTGATCATTTTGCCTGATTTATGGCCAGTAACCATGAAGTCGACCAGTCCCAAAGGTTATGCAATGCTCGCTGAATATCTTGGGAACAACCCGTAACATGTGCAATATCCCATTGCTTCGGGTCATCAGCAACTATCAGCGATGGTATCTCAAGCTACACGGGTAGGTCATTCACATAGATGGAGATCATCAGCGGTACCAGAACCGAGCCATGTGGCACGCCACGGAGGACAGACTGCATAAACGATAGCCCCGTCCTACTGGTACGCACTGTTCTCTACCCTCCAAGAAGGCAGTCACCCAATATCTGGCGCGGCCAGATACCCCGTAGGAGCTCGAGTTTTGCGCCAGCCTCAAATGGGGTACATTGTCAAGTGCATTCTAAAAATCGACCAAAAGCTCGTCCAGTGCACGGCCGTTATCCACAGCATCACCCCAACTTTTCCGAGCCACCAGTTTATTCGGCAGACACGTAAATCACTTTCGCAATCCGTGTGGTACATCGATAAGTAGATTAAACTTACACAGATGTCTCTCAAATGAATCTAACACCAGTTTCTCAAAGAGTATGACTAGTACACTCGTCAGACTAGTCAGCCTGAAATTTGCAGGCTGACTGCTTTTCCCATGTTTAAAGATGTGACGGATGACAGCTTCCTTCTATTCGGAAGTTAATGCACTGCTGTCAAGCGATTTATGAAACACATCAGTCCGCAGTCCACGTAGTTCCGCAGCCAACGCATCTAACCATTTGGGGTTAATGAAATCAGGTTCAGAGGCGTTAATACGGTTCAACCCATCTAACAGCCTACTAACTTCCGTATCCGCTAAAATAATTTCCGATGGTGCAGAACCAACTGGGACCTTACGAAGCAGGTTGACGCCTGTGAAAGAGGTTTCCATTACAAACGCTGTCGCATATTCCCCAATAAGTACACAGGCCGTGTCATAGTGTTTATGCGGATGACTACCGTCATCACGCATGAATGCTGGAATTGACATGTTCGAACGGCAGCGCCTTTTCACATAATCGAAGAATCTTTCTGCATTCTCTGAAGCTTCGTCCGCTAACTCCTTGAAATTCAGTCCAGCATCCCTTACGTGTTGCTTACACGTAAAGTAGGCTTACGGTACCTGTCATCCGTTTACGTGGACGGAGCATCTCCGTAAGTGCGCAAACATCTGCACCTCTGTGACGTTGTTTCCCCTGTGCAAGACATCTTTCTCATCATCATCCTTACACGTTAGCTGGAGGTGAAAAACACCTCAGCTATTTTGCCGCACTACAAAAGACAACATAAGAATAACGAACGGTGGCACGCTACCTGATTCCCCGTTAACGGATGGACATTGTTCCCGAGAGCTAACAGCTGGCTGCAGTAAAAGAGAGTAATATTATGCCTAAGAAGTGCGATCGTGATTGCAGGGGGATGCTAAGCAGGGGGAGATGGACAAAGGAACTAACAACACAAACGGCATTTCGGCTGGCTGTAAGCCATATCAGGTAGTGTCCAACCAAACGTGTTCACCGTCCTTAGGACCACAGGCAGGCAGTCGGGATGCAACAACCAATGCGAACTTCGAATTGAGGGTTCTCATTTCTCTCGAACAAGTCAGCACATGGCTTCCCCTTATCTTGCAACCGCACCCACAAGTGGCAAACAATGCACGTCCCGTGAGTCCGTGTGCTGTCATGCGCTACACGTGGCCCAGCCATCGGAGCCTGGTGCGTGATATAATGGTGCTCAGAGGTTCACTTGCTCTTCCTGCACCAAATACGGGACGTCGAATTCGCTCATTGCTCACGCTGTGCTCCCACCAGACATGAGCTACGCTGCAAAGGCAGCGATGATGGAATATCACGAGCCGCTTTATGTCTGTCGACCTGTATAGCAAGGTTTCAAAACCATATAGGTCAGTTGAACGGACGGCTGCGTTGTAAACTACGGCTTTCCGGGCGATAGTAATGACGCGTCTGCGCCACAGGTTGCGGAGATTGACAAAAGCACCTGCAGCTTTTGCTATACGGTTCGTAACCTCATCTTCAATCCCACGGGTGCATTTATAGCTGCCCAGGTACTTCATTAACCGAACGACTTAAAGCAGATCACCACCAAGGGTTAGCGCGGGGTCGGCTCCCTGCCAGTGTTGTAGAAGTACTTTGCATTTCGATGGAGCGAAGCATAGCCCAAAACGATTGACAGCCGGCGCTAATCGCTGCACTGCTGTTTTCCATGTTTGGTAGCTGTCACAGATTACGGCAATATTTTCCGCGTACTCTAAGTCATGAAGCCCCTAATCACGGGTGATACTGAAGGGTGCCGACAGTTAGAGTCACATGATTTGGCTATCATCTTCCCTGTGCGAAGAGAAATAACCCATAAATAGCAGAATAAGTTAAAGCTCCTATAAACATCTCCACCAGTGCGTCAGCTGCACGGTGATAAGCGACCAGGAGTAAAAAACCCTGTGGGAATTGCCGGGCAAACTGACCTCTACCTGATAAGGTGTCACTTAACGTGCCCGAGGCTGAGGCAGAGGACGCATGCAGGTAAAGTTGTTAGCTAAAATACAATGAAAATGTGGGAGAAAAGAATGTTGCAGTGCAACAGATGTTTACGTTGCAGGCGTTGTCCGACGCAATCCTTCTGTTCTTTGTCGACATGAGAATGTTATTAATCGTGCTAAGAGTGTTTTTTCCTCTCCTGGCAAACAATAGAAAGCAACAAGCAGAAAACAAATCTGGCGGCATGTAGTACAAAACGATAGACAGCAGAGTAGGTTGCTATTCTCAAAGGGTTTAATAGGCTAGACGGTCTTGGAAATGAACTTTTCTACCTGACCGTGTTTGCCGCGTACTAGTCTCTTTTTGCTTGGCTTTAGATGTTGATGATTGGGGATCATTTTCAAAGTGCATCAATAACTGCTGCGTACATATGGTGTTTTAAGAACCTGTCGATTGTTTTGCACAAGGTTGTTTGATATACGCTGGCTTGAGTCGGTCCACTGAAACGACATCGACTTTACCATTCCTGTTGATCATATGATGTTTCGCTGTTCTAGCGATCACCTCAAACGGCGCTTCGTAGGGTGGCTGTAGAGGCCTGCGGACTGCATCATTTTGCAGCCACACATGTGAACAAGTTGTCAGATCTTTTGGTATGTAAAACTTGTTATTTTGTGCTCATGTGGCAGTAAAATGCAGTCCACGCATGGATAAACGTAAGCGATGAACAGAGTTTGAGGAAGATCAACGGTGGAATGCTCAAGGAGGGTATTGATTTCCGCCCCTGATAGGGCATCTGCTACGGTGTTGTGCACACCGGACAAATGCCCAATGTCGGAGGTAAATTGGGAGATATAATCTAGTTGTCTAGTTTCTCGTTGGGAAAGTCCATCAGAAGCAGAACGCAGTACATACGTTAACGGCTTGTGGTCGTTGAATATCGTGAATGTACGCCCTTCCAAGTAATGCCGGAAATGACGCACATTGAGGTAAATAGCCAACAGTTCTCTGCTGAACGTACTATAACGTCGTTCGGCAGACTGCAGTTTCTTAGAGAAAAAGGCAATTGGATACAATTCACCTCCCTGTCGCTGTTGGAGCACACCAACTACTGCTGCATCTGAAGGGTCCACCGTTAACTGTAACGGAGCCTTAGAAGCAAGATGCATGATGAGAGTGTTAGTTGCTAGCTGATGTTTTAGATCACTGAATGCCCGCTTTGCTGATTACCTGAACCTGAATGAGTTGACATCTAATTTGAGTAGCTCGGTAAGTGCCTGGGCTAACTCAGAACAGTGTGGGATGAAACGTCTGGAAAGGTAAACCATGCCTACAAACACATTTAACGTTTAGAGGGAATCGGGGATAGGGTATTCAGTGATGGTTGTCACTGTGTCGGGTAGGGGTGTAATTCCGGCGGAGGAAACACGGTGACCTACAAAGTCTATCGTATCAACACCAAACTGACTCTTGGAGGCATTGATAACCACCTCATAATGCGCAAATCGCTCGAACAGTTGTCGTAGATGGCGCTAGTGTTCGTCGTGGTTATAACTTGCAACCAAGACATCGTCAATGTAGACGAAAACAAAATCGAGCTCGCTAATAACCCGATCCATAAAACGCTGAAATGTTTGAGCTGCATGGCGGAGACCAAACGGCATTCGCAAGCACTCAAATAAGCCGAATGGTGTAGTAACGGCAGTCTAATGAACATTTTGAGGGTGGACAGGGATTTGGTAATATGCTCGTGCCCAGTCTATCTTACTGAACACGTGTTTTCCGTATAGCGAGGAAGAGAAATCCTGGAGATGCGGAACGGGATACCTGTCTGGGACGGTGATAGCGTTTAGTCCCCGATAATCCCCACAAGGTGTCCAATCTCCAAGCTTGTTTTTTGGGACGATATGTAGGGGCGATGCCCATGTACTGTTGGATGGGCGTATTATGCCCAATTGTAGCATATGAGCGAATTCAGCCTTCCTTACGGAAAGTTTATCGGGCTCTAAACGCCGCGGACGATGGTAGACTGGACTACCTGTTGTCGTTATCCTGTGGACGATCTCACTTTTCACATCACCGGGTTGATATCCAGGCTTTGTTAAGCTGTTAAATAAATAAATAAATAATTTATTCTTAGTTTCATAGAGACACACCAACGCAGGCATGATCAAGATTTAAAAACAGATGTGTATCACGACGATACATCGGGTTCCATCGTGTGTAGTTGAAACAGTGTCGGGAAGAGTTGATATGTGAGTCTAGTCGACTTGCCATTATGTAGTTGTGGGCTGTGACTTTATTCAGTGGCGAGTCACATCCGCCACGTCGCAGTGTTGTTAAACAGACATTTGTGGCTTTTTATAGGGAGAACGCTTGCCAGGCGAAAACCCACCACGTCCTGCAACACTGCCGTAAAGCATTTTGAACATTAATGTTGAACTGGCAAAGCCGCTTGACGACTGGTTTTACCTTCGGATTTTCGCAGAGTAATGACTTCCAATTTCCTCTGCTAGTTGGACAGGTAATTTGCTCGGGGTCGCCATTATTTTTGAGATCGGTGGAGGAGAGGGACCTCGTGATTATTCATCTTGTTGTATGTCCAGGTGAGCAAAAGTTCAACTTCTCCGCTGTCCAGGTTTTACAGATGTATAATTTTTGGGAGTATGAGGATATGTCCATTTCTCCATACTGGACAAGGGTTATGGTGATTGCAGTTTGGTCCTTTCGGAGTTCTACCATGTTCCAGGTAAGTCCATGTGGGTTGTTGCGTCCGCCTTGGCCCAAAACTGTTCCGCAGTCCAATCCCAGATCTCCAAGAGGTCCCTGACCTCAGAGAAAAGGGAAAGTGAGGGCAGCCGAGAGAAGACCGCAAGAACAGGCATGGAGTTGAACATTGTTAATGTCTTAAGTTACAACACTTGTGCTTGACACAAAAGCATGTACACTGTGCAACAATAATTATGCTGAAAATGTCTTTTGAATATCCTACAGAATCATTAGCCGTATAGGTGGATTGCTAACGCCTGCCTAGAGACAAGATCGTTGTACAAGTAAGTAAAGTACGAAGTATCCGTTTAGTAGGAGCTAATAATTGCGTGTGGATAGAGCAAAGAGAGTTAGGATATGGTAGCGATTGTCAGGTTCATGAACAGCAAGTAGTTAGCGTAATCCGAGAGGGAGCGCGTAATAAGCGAAAATACATAGGTTGCCGCGAGAGTCCTAAAGATTAATTGGTGGCAGGGCAGCGGAAGGATTGGATGCAAAAATTCTAGAGGAATAAAGGTTATGGAGATACGGAGTGGCTCCTAACAAGCAATAAATTATCGCATATGCATGGGGCCAATGGCCACTATCTATTTCTGAACAGAGATTCCGAATATACGACGACCGACAGATGGTGGCGCTAGAAGAGACTAAGTGGCCAGATGTAGCCATTCCAGTCAGACGCTTGGTCACTAGCGTATGCCTATAGGGTCGCTGAGTGTATCAACAGCCCAGTGAAGGTAAGTGACAGTTCAGGTGATAGGTCAACAGACCAGCAGAGCTGTGACGCAAGCAATCCAAAAGAATGAACATTGCAAGAAGGGAGCTAGCTCCGGATATCCGCAAAGTTAAGTGGAAGCTATGGTGACAAGTTGTTGCTAAGCAGATATTAGCTCTAGAAAAGAATATATCAGTCGCTGTTGAAGCCATATCATTAAGACGTTTGATCACTAGTGGATACCTACAGTTTCAATGAAGAAACCAACATGCAAGCGAAGATTCGAGAGACAAACATCAGAGAAAAATGAAGGCTGGAAGTCAAGGAGTGGATCCTTGCAAGCTACATGGAGCCAACAATGACTAGCTGCTATCAAGAAGAGTTGATGCGAGTAGGACGAACGACACAACGGCGCGCTAGGAGAGAGAAGGGTGACCAGCAATAGAGTTCGGATTAAGCCTTCAGTTACTAGTGTATCCTACGGTGGCATATAATAGGTCAACAAACCATCCGAGCTGTGACACAAACAATCGAAGAGAATGAACATTGTAAGAAGGGAGCTAGCTCCGGATATCAGCAAAGTTAAGTGGAAGCTATGGTAACAACTCCAAGTACTTTGGAGTGGCTCGTGGTGGGGCAAGCTGCGGACTCATAGCCATAATTGACCCTTTAAAACCAGCCCGAGATACTTGCTGTAGGCCATCAATGGTTTGGCAGCGTTTGGGATCGACAATAATGCCATGATGCTGTAAGAAATGGAGGTCTAGAATGGCAGTGGGCGCTTTGGCTACAATGAAAATACAAATAAAAGTCCTGCCGAGACCAAGGTTCAGCGTGATAGACCGTTCTCCGTAGGTTCGGATGGGCGTGCCGTTTACTGCATGCAGGCTGTATCCAGAGCAGTGCCTTGAGTCCTTCGGACGTGGAGGAACCACATTGACTTGGCCACCAGTGTCTACAAGGAATCGCGTGCAAGCTCTTACGTCCCGCAGATAAAAGAGGCGACCTGGTTCGCATACGCCAGCTTGCGTCGTCGCCATTACGAGCTGGCGTGCTCGTTGCCAGATATGGAAAATCGACACGGCTAAGTGCGCTGCGAATACACCGGGGACCTGACGGAGATTTTCGGTTTCGGTGGTTGATTGAAATGGAAAGCTGTTGCTGCTGCAGGGAGTGCACAGCTTTTACAAGCGAGTCGTCAGTTATAGGAGGCGAGGATATTGAGATCGTGGGCACTTGTATTTCCATTATTTTATCCGCCATAAGGTCTATGTCTTTCAAGTCGGTATACTGGTGAACGTTAGCCAGTACTTTTTGTACGTGTGTAGGGAGCCGTTGCAAAAATAACTGCTTAAAGATGGAATTCTCTGGAGGAATGTCCCCTACCGGAGCTCGCATGGCTCGCAAAAGTTGCGTAGGAGTGCGATTGCGTAACTGCTCTTCTATAAGTAGACGTTGCACTCTCTAACGCTCACTACCATCGCAATGAGGCTAGACCTTACCGTGGTGCGTTGGTTTGTGTTCCTCAGTGATCCATTGAGCTATAATGGGTGGTGCATTTTTGCACCTTCAGAGCCACTCATACCAGATTGGTCAATGGTTAGAGGCCAAACAAACTCAGCCTGCTGGTCCGCCAGGTTGGGGGTTTGTATGAGGGTGGCTCCTTATTCCTTAAAACGGACTCATTGTAGCCCAGTGCCAAACACGCTGCCTTACGGACAGGTTTTGGAACCAACGGCTTTGGTTGAGAACACTAATCGTTCTCCTGTCTAGGCCTGGGTAACCTGATAGTATTCTGACCACGCAATACCATGAATTTCACTTCAACCAAATTTCTGATGCTCTGCCTCAACGTTCGTATATTGCTTCAGACCGGTCAACCGGCAGCACTTCCTCGAACATTAGAGACCCGCTCAATCGATATCTGCTGCTTATCGGAGACCCGCATGCAAGGTTCTAGCTCTGTGCTCACTCTACGATCCTCTTCAGGTGACACTAGCAGCAGTTTCTCGTTGCGCCTATCCGGTGACGATGCAGCTTCGTGCGCCGGCCAAGCCGGTGTTGGTATTGCTCTGAGTCCCCGGGCTGAAGCTACTCTGGTTGATTGTATCCCAATCAGTAGCCGGATGTGTGCGGTCCGATTAGCTGGCTGGTTCAAAGCTTCGAAGTCACGTGGGACTAACAAGTGTCTATTCCTTATCGCTGCCTATGCACCGACAAACTCTAGCGATGACTCGGTAAGAGACGACTTCTATCGTCAACTGAACGAGCTCGGACACTGTAGGGCTGGCTGGGGATCTGAACGCTCAAGTTGGAAAATTATCCACAGATGAGCTGCATCTGGACGGCCAACATGGTATAGGCTCCCGCAATGATAACGGTGAGCGGTTACTTCATTTGTGTGAAGATGCTCGCTTAATTCTTGCGAGCACTAATTTCAGATACAGCACCTGCTGAAGGGTGACTTGGCGGCTAGAAGCCGGAAACTGTCCCAACCGATTGGAGCCGCTCCGTCATAGTCTTAATTTTCAAAGGAGGCTCACGATCGGTATGCAGCAGCCATAGAGGAATAAGTCTGGTCTCCAGCGCCTCCAAATTGCTTTCCTTTGTCATCCTTCACTGACTGACTGGCACTCGTAAAAGCCAGATTCTTGAAGAGCAGGCTGGATTTCGTCGAGGTCATGGCTGCATTGACCACACCTTCACCTTGCGTCCGTTGTTGGAGCACCGCCACATATATTGGCGGCCCACCATTGTCGTGTTGCTCGATATCAAAGGTGCAATCGTTTCGGTGGATAAACATGCACTTTGGGACTGTCTACTCAGGATAGGTGTGCTCGAGAAATATGTGAATATTATCCGACGATTATATGCTCGGAGCTCGCGCAGGGCGAGGGCTTACGGCAAGCTGTCGTCGCCCTTTAATATCGCTAGCAGCGTGAGACAAGGATGCCCGTTGTCACCTTTCCTCTTCAACTTCGCTGTTGACGAAGTCATGGAAATAGAAGGTGTAGAGCTACTCCCTGTAGAACGACTTCTTTACTTAAAATATGCTGATGATATTGCCTTAATTTGTGACAGGTCACAAGCTTGTCAAACGGCACTGGACAGGTTAGCACTAGCTGTCCTTCACTTCGGGCTTAGCTTCGCGCCACCGAAATGCAAAGCGTTCTTCCAAGATTAGCCGGGACCGCTTATAAAGCTGACCCTTGAGGTGGATCAGCTAAAGTTGTTCAGAAATTTGACTACATGGGAAGTTGCATCAGCGCCCGTGGGATGGAAGATGAGATTATGAACCGTATAGCAAGCGCTCGGGGCGCTTTTGCTAACCTTCGTCACTTATGGCGCCGGGGCGACATCACTCTTGCCCTGAGGGGTAGAGTGTAAAATGCAGCGGTACGTTCGACACTACTGTACGGTTGCGAAACCTGGCCGCTTAAAGCAGCGGACCTGAAGAGGCTAGTTCCGTTCGACCACCGGTGCCTTCGTAATTTAGCACACATCTGGTGGGAACACCGCGCGAGAACGAGCGTGTCCGACGCCTTGTTTATGGCACAGGAAAAGGAACTGAACCGCTTGCTCGTCCGTTGCACCTCCGGTAAGTCTATCCGTTATTAACAAGTGGCATTTACAGAACCCATCCATCTGCGCTGCCTATATGGTTAACCCGCCACTGCTGGTCCGCCTCCACTTCACCTATGCTGCTGCTCGCTTATCCGTTGCACCTCCGGTAAGTCTATCGGCTGTTAGTAAGGGGCTTTTAGAACACCTGTCCATCTGCTCTGCCTTGATGGTTAATCCGCCACTACTGGTCAGCCTCCACGTCACGTTTGCCGCTGCTACCTTGTCTGTTGCACCTCCGGTAAGTGTATCCGCTGTTGACAATTTTATTTTAGAGAACCCGTCCATCTGCGTTGTGTATATTGTTAATCCGCCAATACTGGTCAGCCTCCACGTCACCTATGCCGTTGCTGGCTTGTCCGTTTCACCTCCGGTACTTATGTGCGCTATTAATATGTGGCTTTTAGAGCCGCTGTGTAGGCGTACTGCTTATATGGATGATACGGCAATGCTCGTGCGCCTCCACGTCACCTTTGCCGCTGCACGCTTGTCCATTGAACCTCCGTTAAATCTATCCGCTGTTAATAAGTGGCTTTTAGAAGCTTAGTTTATCCATGCTGCCTATATGGGTGATCCGCCAGTGCTATTCAGCCCCAACGTCACCTTTGCCGCCGCTATCAAATACCTTACACGTCCGGTAAGTCTATCCGCTGTTAATAAGTTAATTTTAGTATACCCGTTCATCTGCGCTGCCTATATGGTTAACTCGCCACTACTGGTCAGCCTCTACGTCACCTTGGCCGCCGCTATTTAGCCCGTTTCACCTCCGGTACGTATGTGCGCTATTAATAGTTGACTTTACTACCGCTGTGTATCCATGCTGCGTATATGGGTAATGCGGCAGTGCCGGTCAGCCTCCACGTCACCTTCGCCGCCGCTATGAAGTCCGTTGCACCTCCGGTAACTGTATCCGCTGTTTGACAAGTGCGTTTTATAGCACCCGTACATCTGCGCTGCCTATATGGTTAGTCCGCAACTACTGGTAAGCCTCCACGTAACGCTTGCCGCCGCTATCAAGCCCGTTTCATGTCAGGTAAGTGTATCCGCTGTTAATCAGTGGCTTTTAGAACTGCTGTGTATCGATGCTGCATATATGCGTGATCCGGCGCTACGTTTTGGACTCCATGTTTTCTTGGCGTCCTCTGTATTCCCTTGCAATACCGGCAGGTGCATTGGCTCTTCACTATTGCCTTTTAGGGCTTCTGTGCATGCATGACATACGCGACATTAATAATATCCCTCCACGAAACATTTCATGCTACATAGGTACTCCGTTGCACCTACAGTCAATTTATTGGCTGTTATCAATCGGTTTATCAACTCCTGTGTATCCGCGCTGCCTGGATGACCAATCCGACACTACTGATCAGCATCTACGTCACGGTTGCCGCCGCTATGTAATTCCTTTCACCCACACTAAGTGTGTGGTGTGTTCTAATGCGGTTTTTACAAATGCCGTCTATCCGTGATTCCTAAATGGTTGATGGTCAACTACTGGTCTGCCACCGCAACACATATGCCGCCTCTATCTACTCCGTTACACATCCCGTAAGTGTATGGGCTATAAATAGTTCGCTTTTAGAATGCCTATCTACGTGATGCTTACTTGAGTGATGCGCCAGTACCACTTTCCATGCACGCTACATGTGCTGCCGCGTATATACTACGTTGCACCTCTGGTATGTTCATTGTTTGCTCAACTTTCGTTTGAAGAACACCTGTCTATCCGTGGTGCCTAAATCAGTGAGCAGCCACTACTGGTGCGCCTACACTTCACGTGTGCCACAGCAGAATTACTTCTTAGCACGTCAGGTTAGATTATTAATCGGTAACATGTGGCTTTTAAAATGGACGCATAATCCCTTCGTATGCATGACCATTCTGATCGTCTCGTCGCTTCAGGAGTAATGCAGAAATCCGTGCCTATGTGCATCACCGCATATTTCACACGCGAGATGTTTTCATGTAACATATCCCTTTAACAATATTACATAATTATACTGCCTTACGTGTTCTTTTATCCAGTGGTTGGTTTACATTGATTTCGAACTGTCACCCTAGCCTCTTATAAGGCTTGTGAAACCATTTCTCAGTGTTCACCCTTTGCGTGTTCAGAGCTACATGCACGCTCACACGCCTAGTGATGAATATTTTTGAATGGTCCAAATTTCCGTCACATTTATTGCATCTGCTTTCACTATGTCCGGAACCAGTTGCATCCACCGCTGCTTATCACCTAGAAGGTTACCCTGTATGGTTGTTGCCTTAGCAGTTAGTCTTATTACAGTACAACTACCACGTCAGGTACTACTAGTCAGCTGTGCAAAATGATGAACATAAATGCAGTAAACCGGTATGTGTATGCATTGCATCAACCGCCTGTCCGCCAAGCTGTGCAAAGAGCCGTGACAAATGGCTAACTGCATTTTCAAAAAACTCGTGCAACACAGGTGATTTTTCCGTGAGCACTTTACAGTCGCATGCCATGTGCTAATCTGGAACCGTGAACCCCGGCATATTCACCATCTTGTTTAACGGCTAACAGAACTCCCGACGAATCAATGCAGAAATCAACCACTTATTCAAATGCTAACCTATATTAAACACTCATGTATCGGAATCGCTGCCGTTAATAACTACATGTGCACTGCGTAGATTACCTTTGATTTGTTTTGTATAAAACACGTTGATTTGGCTGGCTGACCGAACAACCTCCTCGTGGTGCCAGCTGGGTGGTTCGGGTTTACCCCCTTCCAGCAAATAGTTCGGCGGCAGTGTTCCAGGACGTGGTGGGTTTTCGCCTGGCAAACGTTTTCCCTATAAAATGCCACAAAAGTCCGTTTAACAACACTGTGACGTGGCGGTTGTGACTCGCCACTAACTAAAGTCACCCATTACTTATCCGGACAATCGCTTCAAGTCCACAGATATCAAGCATCCATTTGGCACTGGCGACACCTTCAAACACATTCAAGCAAAACGACAGGAAACATTTACCAATCTCATAAACAAATCTAAACACGCCTACATGCAAACTTACATACGTTCATACATAAACATATGCAACAATCCCATTGTTCCATGGTACACTAACTGATCACATTTTGTACTCTTAACATGATCATGCCTGCGTAGGCGTGCCTCGCTTAGTCGAGAATACACAATTTATTTATTTATTTATTTATTCAGGTACGCATATTGTTTTCCGATCGGTAATCTTGTGGCACATTTCATGAGAGGTATTTGTGGTAATTGACAACCGTTCATGGTAGCTCGTGCAGCCCAATGATTTACGTTTCAATCCCGATAATAATAACGACCACCTAATGGGGCATGGACAACCTCATTACGCAGCGTGAATTTCCGACGGAGAAAACGTGCAATGCGTGACAGTTTCGTAGTTGAGGATGACGCATTTTACCCTACTTATATTCAGTTTCCATGCATAAAGGCAAGGAAAACAATCCATGGGTCCGGTAAAGTATGCACATTAATGCGATAAAATGACACATTAACATGGCCATAACATGCAACTGTCACCTTCGCAGGAATACACAATAATACGTACTCATGCGCAAATGTGTGGTATACATACCATAAATTAGTCCCATCCCTGTTCATAACTTCTCTAAATTACTCAGTTATCACAATGTGATTGAATGTGCTTCATAAAGTGCTACATTTACATACCATAAAAATTTCAGCTACCATTTATTATGCCAAGTAAGTAATGTTATCCATGAAACACGTTTTCTAACGACGCTAATCACTATATTACAACACGTAAAATCACTTAGACCTGTTCATCCGTTTAATTACTAGGTAGATTTTCTCGTGTAAATTGAAATCCGTTATCAACTGGAACATTACAAGATATATTTAGATGTACATTCCAATAAATATAATTGAATGTGTTCACCCGTAACACATGTGCCAAGGCATTAAGATATATGTTACGTTTGCAATCATATATATATATAATTACACTTGTATATATGGCCTTTCATTTTATAGGAACACACACATAGGTTCTTGCACCTTTAATTTCATGCAGTCTTTAATTCAATATATAGCAAGCTAGTTCCATTGCCATTTACATTACCAAAGTTAAACGCACATACATATAAGTACAAGCGCAGAAGTGAGCAATCGTGAAGGCAATGGCTATCAATATGTTCTTGTTACCGTGCACCTGTAAAAAGTCATACGCTTATGGAGGGACCGGTAAAGGAGAATACCAAGTCAGTCAGGTTTACCTCACATATAAAGTATCCTGATGCACCTTAGCGTCGGACGGCCGTAAATCCCGAGGTATGCCGAAATGTACGTGTACGTAGAGTCCGATCGTGAACCAAGCAGGCAGCGATGCGCACAATCACAACAATCCAACGGCAACCAAGGAAGAACCACGGAAGGCGAGCGCGTAACCAAGTGTGTATATATACAGTTAATTAAAACAAAGCTGTACAACAACTGCAGCGAAATAGGTAAACATGAAAATGCAAAATAAGCGAATTATTTACAATCGCTACAGTAATCCTCCCCTAGAGCGTGCACTAAGAAAACGCTCGACAAGTGCCTACGGAACCAATTGAGCAAGCTTGTGTGGAAAAGAAACAACACGACCAGAACGTGTGTGTTTGGAGCTGCGTGCAGTTAGAGGGCACGGAGGGCTCAATGTAGTAGCGTCAGTGTGTCGTTGGGTAGGGAGTAATGAGTCAGGGACGGGGGCGGGGGCGGGGGTATGCTGAGGGGAGGAAACAGGGTCTTTACTATCGACTGTAGTTTCGACGTAAGCTGGCTTGAGTCGGTCAATGCTCACGGATTCTTTTGATCCATTCTTATTCCATACGAAATACTTGGGTTTCCGTGACAAGACCTGGTACGGGCCGTCGTAGGGCGGAGTTAAAGGTCTTCGGACGGCGTCGACGCGGATGAAAACAAACGGACACTTGTGCAAATCGGGGTGGACTTGCTGTTTACGTGGGTTAGGCCGCGTAGACGTTGGTCGAATGGATCGAAAATGCTGTTTGAGGCGTTCAGCGTACGCGAAGGGGTCTAGTTCGCCGGTGGTGCGAGAGTCCAGTACCATCTCCCCAGGTAGTCTGAGGGTCGTCCCGAACACGAGTTCTGCAGGGCAGCACCCAATGTCCTCTTTGATTGTATTGCGTATACCAAGGAGGATCGCAGGTAGACGCTCAGACCAGCGTGAGTCGGACGAAGTAGCCATGATGGCAGCTTTTAATTGTCGATGAAAGCGCTCGACGAGGCCATTGGCAGCGGGGTGGTACGCGGTTGTTCTCATGTGAGTACAGCCTAATAAACGACTCAGATCGCGGAACATTGTGGAACTGAACTGAGCCCCTCTGTCGGTAGTGATGGTGGATGGAACACCAAACAGCGAAATCCAAGATTCAACAAGAGCACGGGATACAGATTCGGTAGAGGTATCACGTAAGGGAACAGCTTGTGGCCAACGGGTAAAACGGTCAACACATGTTAGAAGATGAGTGAAACCGTTGGAAGGAGGTAAAGGGCCAACAATATCTATGTGCACATGTCTAAAACGAGCGTCAGGGAGTGAAAATGTACCTGGGGTGGTGATTGTGTGACGATGCACTTTACTAGTTTGGCAACTAAGGCAATGTTTCGCCCACTGTCTAATGTCTGAACGCATATTGGGCCAGAGGAAGCGGTCGGTAATGAGTTTTACGGTGGAGCGGATACTTGGGTGTGAAAAACCGTGAAAATGATCAAAAATGGTTCGGCGAAATGATTGTGGGACAAAGGGTCTAGGCTTACCGGTTGAAAGATCACAGTAAACTCTTATGTCAGAGTTAAGTACGGGCAGTTGGGTGACTTTCAATGAGGAGTTTGAACGAAGTTGAACGAGCTCAGGATCATCGTTTTGGGCGGCCGCTATTCTCTCCAAGTCGATGGGTGCCGATGACAGTTGATTCACATGAGCGCGGGACAATACATCGGCAACAACGTTGTTATGACCGTCGATATAACGAACATCAACACAAAACTGTGAAAGATAGTCCAGATGACGCGTTTCTCGGGGTGAGTAACGGTCTGAGGAAGAACGGAAGGCATACACCAGTGGCTTGTGATCTGTCAAGAGAATGAAACGACGTCCTTCTAAAAGGTGACGGAAATGTTTCACAGCCAAGTACATGGCGAACAGTTCACGACCAAAGGTGCTGTACCTGACCTGAGCAGGTTGAAGCTTCCGGGAGAAAAAAGACAGTGGTTGAAATTCGTTATCAACTAAATGTTGCAAAACTGCACCGACAGCAGAACTTGAAGCATCCGTCTTAAGGACAAGTGTAGCGTCCTCCGTGGTGTTCAAGTGATGGAGAGAGGTGACCTCACTGAACTTCTGCTTGACGGCCGTGAAAGCGGCTTCAACTTCTGGGGTTATCGTAAACGTTTTTGAGTTTCCTTTCAATAAGTCGGTAAGCGGGTGAAGTAAATAAGCACAGTTGGGAATGAATCTGCCGTAGTAGTTGATCATACCGAGGAATCGGCGAAGGCTTCGGACAGATTGTGGCATCGGGTAGTCGAGGATTGCTTGAGATTTCTCCGGAAGGGGTTTAATACCTTCACCATCGAACTTGTGACCGAGAAATTCGACGGTTGGCTGACCAAATTTGCATTTATCCGGGTTGATGTTTATCCCGTGGTTTTCAAAACGTTCGAAAACCATTCGGAGGTGTGATAAATGCTCGTCGGGTGTGGCGCTTGCGATCAAGACATAGTCAATGTAAACGTAGACGAAATCAAGGCCACGGAGGACCTGATCCATAAAGCGTTGGAAAGACTGTGCTGCATTCCGGAGGCCGAAAGGCATACGAAGAAATTCGTTAAGGCCGAATGGAGTGATCACGGCAGTTTTTGCGATGTCTTCCTCTGCCATTGGAATTTGCTGGTAAGCTCTAACAAGATCGAGTTTGGTAAAGATTGACTTTCCAGCTAGTCCAAGGGAGAAATCGTGGAGATGTGGGATAGAATACCTATCCGGAACAGTGACGTTGTTAAGAGCACGGTAGTCACGGCATGGTCGCCAATCGCCTGACTTTTTAGACACCAGATGGAGAGGTGATGCCCAGCAGCTGTTTGAAGGACGAATAATGCCGAGATCAAGCATGTGTTGGAATTCCTTTTTAGCTGCCTGGAGTTTGTCAGGACGCAAGCGTCGAGCTTTAGCAGTTACAGGCGGACCGGTTGTAACGATGTGATGGCGTACATCGTGTTTAGGATCGGAAGTGTCGTTACCTGCTCGAATTAGGGACGGAAATTGTCGGAGCAAGGAAGAATCCTGTGAGTCGTCAGGGATGAGAATGCGAAGCCCGAGAGAATTGACTGAGGCAAGTTTGCAGGGTATGCTTAAAGACGTAGTATCGTCTCGCAATTTCCCACAACGTAGGTCGACCACAAGACCGAACTTGCTGAGGAAGTCGATTCCGATGATGGGCTTTTGCACATCGGCGATGGTAAAAAGGAAAGGGAAGTTACGCCGTAATCCGAGACTCAAAGTAAGTAATTTCTGGCCGTAGGTCGCGATTTTGGTCTGGTTAGCTGCCGTAAGCATTGGACCCGCTGGTTGCAGGGGGCGTTTTTCCAGAGAACGGGGGAGAACGCTGACTTCTGCACCAGTATCAACCAAGAAGTGAAGTTTGGTTGTGGAGTCAAATACATACAACAGGCGACTAATAACTTGGCCAGCGACAGCCGCCGCCATTACTGGCTGGCCACGTGGTTTCCCGACGTAGGAGTTGAAGAGGCTTTGGGGTGTTTACACCCTGGACGGCACTTACGCGCTGCGTCTCCGAAGCGGTGGTGATAATAACAATAACGGTGAGACTTCCGTGTACGAGAGCTGCTAGATCGTCTGGATCGAGAAACAAAGCGTCGCGAAGGAACGCGGTAGCGTCTGAGATGGGACAAGCTGAGCTCTAAGTTAGAAAGCCTCTCGGTGATTGTATCAAGTAGCGTGGTTCTGGAGGGGCTGCCGGAGCTAGTCTCTGAGACGTGTGATACCGACGTTCTAATGAAGCGTTCGTGAACCTTATCGGCAGCTTCTGCCAGTTTGTCTAGCGGAAGATCGTCGGCAAGCACAGCTAAAATAGCCGTGGTATTCGCAGGAAGACAATTACTCCACAACTGGCGGAGAACGGAATCATCCAGTGCGGAAGAACCGACGAGGGAACGCATGTGTCGGAGTAACGGAGATGGCGTTCTATCTCCAAGTTCTACACCAGAGAGTAACTGCTGAAGGCGTGATTCGTCTGAGGCTGTAGTGCGCTTTAATATAGCTGCCTTAAGTTTATCATAAGGGGACTCTAGGGGCATAGGGTCAAGAATGTCGATGACCTCAGAGGCGATGTTGGACGGTAAGTGAGCAGTCACATATGAAAACATTGTGGATTGGGATGTAATCTTACTAAAACGGAAAACAGCTTCCACTTGAACAAACCAAACACGTGGGTTAGAAACGTCAAATGAAGGCAAAACGAGTCCAAGAGAATGTTCCAACGCATTAATGGCAGGCGCGTGATCAGACATTGTAAGTTAAAAAAAGAAAAATAAACACAAAAAATAGATACAAATGCGGGGTCACCAATTATATGGAGGGACCGGTAAAGGAGAATACCAAGTCAGTCAGGGTTACCTCACATATAAAGTATCCTGATGCACCTTAGTGTCGGACGGCCGTAAATCCCGAGGTATGCCGAAATGTACGTGTACGTAGAGTCCGCTCGTGAACCAAGCAGGCAGCGATGCGCACAATCACAACAATCCAGCGGCAACCAAGGAAGAACCACGGAAGGCGAGCGCGTAACCAAGTGTGTATATATACAGTTAATTAAAACAAAGCTGTACAACAACTGCAGCGAAATAGGTAAACATGAAAATGCAAAATAAGCGAATTATTTACAATCGCTACACGCTTCCATCCCGTTGCAAGCATTGCTTTTTCATTTTCAAACTAAAATTAATGCACCTCTATTGTATTCCATTTTTACTTTTACGAAAAGTACGAACTTTTTAGTCCGTCTAATATATCGCACATAAACGCTTTATGAGTATCTAGATCTGCTGAAATATAAGCTTCCGCCTTCATCTTGCACCATTTTACCATAGTTTCCTAGATCCCTAGATAAGTTGTACCTCGAGGCATCACCCCGATTTCGAAATCGCGCGTATCGTTAAGCGGTCCCTCCCACCTATAAATAAAGTCAAGGTCCGCGGTAGTTGTACAGTGTTCGTTGGCGGCGATTAATGCGTTGTTTTGGCAAGGTCATTTGCGCCTTTGCTTTTTCTTCGGTAGAGCTGGAAGTTTTGTGGAGCAGTAAATTGTTACTTTTCGGAATTGCGTTTAGTAAGAAGAGTATAACAACTGGCGATGGAGAAAATTGGGAATGTGATGAATCTTTTGCTGCTTTTCCGACAGCAAGTTCAAATGGAGGCACAAAAGAAAATGATCGAAAATCCGACACAATGCTTGAGTTTGCAGACAACAGGAGCAGCGACGCGGGACCCGCAGGCGAGTTCTGTTGATCTTCTCATGAGCGCCATCAATGAATTAAATTATGATGCGTATTCTGGATGCACTTTCGAAGCGTGGTTCAAGCGTTGGCAAGACATGTTCCAGACGGACTTCATTCGTCAGGACGATCCCTGGAAGTTGCGATTGCTACTCCGCAAGCTCGGAATAAGTGAAAATTCAAAGTTTTTAGACCGCATTTTGCCCAAACAGCCGAAGGATCTGAATTTTGATGAAGTAGTGTCGCAGCTGAAGGAAATCGTTGGTGAGCCGGTATCCTTGTTTAGTATTTTCCATCAATGTCCGAACATCGTCAAACAGGAATCTGACGACTTTGGGGCCTTAGCATACGTGATTAACCGCGAGTGTGAACGTTTCAAACTGCGTTCTTTAGCGGACGATTAGTTTAAGCGTCTCATTTTTGTCAGCGCTCTACAATCGCCCAGTGATGCTGAGATCCGCACGCGGCTTTTAGTTAAGCTGGAGCAGGATCCTGATCTGACATTGAAGGCCCTCGTAAGCGAATGCAAACGGCTGCTCACTTTAAAACACGACACTGTCGTGGTCGAACGAAATGGTCTCGCAACACCAGGTACCGTGCAACTCGTGAAAAAGGCCAGGACCGTCAGCCGAACCAAACCCTTCAAGAGACCTACAAAGAAACCGCCAACAGCTTGCTGGTCATGCAGCGAATGGCGTTCCGCGCGCTTTGTTCCTTCAAACATCATATTTGTCAAACGTGCCATGAGCGTGGGCATAAAGAGGAATGCTATAGTCAGGTCCGGGCAAAATAGTTACGTCTTTTCGTAAGGGAATTCTAGAAAGAATGGCGCCGCATTCCAAAGCGAGTGTAAACCGAGACGACCGTTTATCATTGCGTTTATAAACGGGATCCCAACGTAACCGCAAGTTGACACGGCCCCGGACATCACGATTATTTCCAGGTGCACATGGAATCACATAAAGAGGCCGAATGTTGTCGGGTCTCGGAAAGTTGCACATAATTCATCCGGCGGTGGGTTAAACTTAGTGGGCGAACTCAATTGCAAGGTTGCTTTCCAAGGTGTGGAGAAGTCGGGAACATGCTACATTTCAGGCCGGCCAAATTTGAAGCTTCTCGGCCTCGACTAGATTAAAAAGTTGAATATCCTCGATGTTCCCTTAAATCAGATCTGCAACCGAGTTCGAGCAAATCCAGACCCATCAGCAAAGTCCTTCGAAAATATGACATGTATCCAGAAGCGAAAATTTGCTTCTGTCTTTCAGGATGGCTTGGGCCATTGTACAAAATTCAAGGCAACGCTGAACATGCGGCCAGGTGCTAAACCAATGTTCAAGGTTACAAGACTGATACCATACGCAGCCATGTCAATTGTTGGGCAAAAAGTCGATTGACTGGAAAGTGCCGGAGTCATCACAGTCATCAACTACTCACCATGGGCCGCACATATTGTCGCAGTGAAGAAAGCAAATGGCAAGGTACGCGTCTGCGCTGACTTCTCAACTGGCCTCAGCGCCGAGCTGGACGACCACCAGTACCCATTACCTGTACCAGGAGCTATCTTTGCAAATATGAATGGTGGTAAGTACTTTGCTAAGCTTGATCCATCCGATGCTTCTCATCAATGAATGTTGATGAAGTCTCGAGGGAGTTTTGGGCGATCAACACTCATCGTGGGCTATTCCAATACAATCGATTGCCATTTGGTGTGAAAACGGCGCCGGCCATCTTCCGACACTTGATGGATAACATGCTAGCGGGCGTTTTTGGAACCGCTGCATATCTGGATAATATTATAGTGATAGGTCGAACATCAGCAGCACTATTCAACCGCCTGGATGAAGTGCTTGGTTGAATGCAGTCGTAGGGTTTCCGTATCCGTAAAAATAAATGCGTATTTTTCACACCGACCATCAAATACCTGGATTTTTGCCTCAAAAAGTCCGATGACGACCGGATCAAGAAAACATAGAAGTCATTGGAAAAATACCTCCACCAACAGATCTACCGTCCTTGCTTTCCTTTTGTGGGCTCATCAGCCACTACAGCGCATGCTTGCCTGAGATGCACCGCCTGAGTGCCCCGTTAAACCAGCTACTATCCATAGGCCATACATGGAACTGGACATCAAAATGCTAGCATGCCTTTGAACGCGTCAAGTCACTGCTGTCCTCAGGCTTGCCTTTGACTCAGTGTAATCCCTCCAAAGAGATTATCTTAACCACAGATGCCTCAAGTCATGCAGTTGGGGCAGTAATATCACACATGTACACCGATGGATCTCAGAAAGCAATCGCCCATGCCGCCAGAACACTTACGAAAGCCGAGAAGAATTACAGCCAGATTGAGAAAGAGGCATTGGCCATAGTGTACGCGGTCAAGAGATTCCACAAAAGGTTATACGGCCGCCGCTTCAAGCTTCTGCCAGATCACAAGCCTTTGCTGGCTATCTTTGATTCGGTAAAGGGCCTCCCGGCCTACACAGCCAACCGGCTACAACTTTGGGCTCTTACCTTAATGGGGTATGATTTTGAGATCCAATACCATTCGACAGTTTCCATTGGCCAAGCAGATGCACTGTCACGCCTAATTGATGCCCGCCAGCAAGAACATGAGGACACAATCTTTTTCTCGGTCGAGATCGAACCTGACGTCAACTTCCTGGTAACTGATGCCTTGCACGGTCTACCAGTTGCCGCAGAAGCTGAACGAACCGAAACGCTTCGGGACCCAATGCTAAAGCTCACACAGATCCACAAAACAAGTTGGCCACGTTTATATCCATCTGCCGAGTTGTAACAATACGTCCAGAGGAGAAACTCGCTCTCTATTGTAAATGACTGCATACTATTTTCGGAAAGAGTGGTTATCCGCAAGGCACTTCAAGAGCGTCTTATTCGGCAGTTCCACGCCGGGCATCCAGGTATCAACCGGATGAAGGCGCTTGCTCGCAGTTATGTATACTGGCCCTTCATGGACAAACAGTTAGAAGAAATAGCTAAGTGCTGCCAAACATGTGCCAATGTCTTGAATGCGCCACAGAAAGCAGTGCTCTATTCATGGCCAAAAGTTACTAAGCCATGGTGCCACAGCCATGTCGACTTTGCGATACCGATCAACGACCAAAGTTTCCTCATTATCGTCGATTCATACAGCAAGTGGCCTGAAGTATTTCTTAAGGAGAACCCGACCACCACTGCCACCATATCGAAAATGCGCCAAAGCTTTAGCAAATTCGGCTGTCCTGAGACAATTGTCACCGACAATGGCTCACAATTTATGTCAACAACGTCTACGGAGTTTTGCAAGCAATGCGCAGTATAGCACGTTTGCTCGCCGCCGTTCCACCCACAGTCGAATGGCCAGGCAGAAAGGTTTGTCGATAGATTTAAGCGAGCTCTCCACAAATCAAAAAAGGAGGGACGTATAGAGGAGGTGGTTGACCGGTACCCTTTCCTCTACCGATCAACACGGAATCCACAAGCGCCAGACGGTTTTTCTCCAGCACAGGGCATGATGAACCGGAATCTCCGCATGCCTAACGACGCCCTCCGACCGGGCTCGGAGTCCTCTGTTGGTGAAACGAACCGCAGAATGGAACGGGAGTTTAATCGGAGGCATGGAGCAAAGAAGCGATCTTTTACGCTTGGACAGAAGGTGCTAGTACGTAACTACCGGGAAAGCCATGCAAAATGGGCGCCAGGGACGGTCAAAAGCAAGCGCGGAAACGTCATGAATGGCGTGATGGTGGACGCACAGATCTAGCCACGGCATGCAAAGCAGTTACGGTCCACGTTGTGCCAACCAGAACAAGCAAGGCCTCCAGTTCCATTTACTGGTGGAAAGCTTCAACCGGCCGAAGGTAGTAGTGGACGACCGCCCACAGTCGAGCAAGGAATCCAGAACAAGAACATGGGAACAAAGTTCTCAGGCGTTTGCGCCAAGGAGGTGGACCGACTGGCAGGGAACACGGTCCCGAAGACTGCAAGTTAATCCTAGGCTTTCGTCTTATACCTCGGACGATATCCCAGGAGGGAAGGTGTCCGGGAGAAGGTAAGAATTACCTTGGAAATGCACTATTTTAGCGATTGATGGATTAGTAACAATTATCGCATTGATTTCGAACGTTCCGGAAAGTTCTACTTCTGCACTTGATTCAAAACCACCTGACACCTCGGCAAAAGCTATGGGCAACCACAAACCTTGGTAGCTGACCTTCCAATTCTAGAAGTCGAAGGTCAGTAGAGACCTATAAATACAGCCAAGGTCCGCAGTAGTTGTACAGGGTTCATTGGCGGCGATTAATACGTTATTTTGTCAAGGTCATTGGCGCTTTTGCTTTTTCCTTCGGTTGGGCTAGAAGTTTTGAGGAGCAGTAAATGGTTATCCTTTGGAATTGCGTCTAGTGAGAAGATTATATCATGTAGTCCGTCATGGCATGGTGCGGAGTTAAGGGTTCAACTCACGGGTTAGTCGCACGACGTTCTCGACGTTAATTTCAACTTGCTGCAGGGTTGGGGAGCACATTGGTACATCGTTCTTGGGCAACAGTGGTTCTACCGCGTAGCCTGATGAGTACTGCGAAGCCAGTAGATTGGCTTCCTCATCATCGTGATTTAGTACATTGCTTTCTCTAGGGGCATATAGAGAAGGAATACCAACGCCCGGTTTGGTGTTTCGCCTTGTGTATGAGCAAGCAGCTTCGGGCACGTTTGGGAATGAACAGCCAGGTATTGTTCGTAATGAGCTCGCTCCTGTTTCTTTTTCAGGGTGCACAAGTTTCGAACCTCTTTTTATCTTAGGTAAGCTGAGGCCAGTTGTGTTCCCTTGAATACGTTCCAGCGTTTAGGCCGTCTGTTCCGTAAGGACCTCAGTCCTCGGTCGCTTCAGGGGATCCTTTGTGGAATGGTATACCTTTGTACATCGGGAAGGCATTTTCGATGATGGTCAGCAGTATGTTCCATGCTTTCACGACATTCAGGGATTGTGGGATACTCTAATCTTGCGAGCTTGCCACAGCGTGTAATCTCGATGGATCAGTACGTCAAAAGTTAAGTCCATATGCTTCGCGGTCAGTGATGGTAAGACGTCGTGTCATCACAGTCGCACTGTTCAAGTAGCTATACGATGCGGGTAATTATTCTCAATGTGCCAGTGGTCTTCACAGTGATGGCCAGTTTGAACTCTTATAAATCAGCCGGTCATGAGAGTATACATCCCGCCATACTTATGCCGCTGGCTGATATGCTTCAGTATACCGTAGCGGAGTTATTAAACCAGTCTCTTCAAGGAGGCAAGCTGCCACCTGGTTCGAAGGAGGCGACCATCGTTGCCGTCCACAAGTGGATTCTAAGTCGGTGTCACTTAACTATAGACCTATTATTTTGACCAACGTCATGCTGAAGTGCTTGGGAAAGCTTATAAGGAATAGGATCTGGGAGCACTTGACTGATCACTATCTAAGTAGAGCGGAACAGCAAGGCTTTCTCAAAAAGAAGTGTCGTACCAATCTATTGTGCTTTTTAGACGAGACTACCTGATGTCTTAATGGTGAAATGGCGGTCGAGTTGTGCTATTTGGACTTCAGTAAAGCCTATGAATCAGTGAATGATCGATTTTCAATTGAGAAGCCGACATGGTTTGGATTGCATCATCAACTATTTTTTGGCTGAATTCTTACCTGGAAGGACTTTCAGAGCCAGGATTGGGGAAGCGAGTTCTAGTGTGGGCCATGCCTACAGCGGTGTTTCCCAAGATTTGGTAGGTGGTCCATTGTTATTTCTTATGTTTATAGTTGACCGGGCTCATTTTGAGGATCCCTGCTATATCTTTGCAGATGGCTTAAAGTTAGGCAGCAGGGGAACCCAGCGACACTGGCTAAGGACATCACTGCGGTGAATTGGTCGAGCCAATGGGATTCACCCAGGAATGCCAATAAATGTCAAGTACCGACCAATAGTTGTAGCGGAATTGCAGTGGTCTCCTGCGGGATCCCTATCATTGTAGTGTACTGATGAAGCCCGTGATCTGGGTGTCATCATAGTGAACGGTTTTAAACCTTCGGCACAGTGTTGCCATACTGCCAGCAAAGCGCGACAAGAGTTTGCTTCGTCTTAGCAGGGCGCTGAATAATACTACTGCAGAAGTATTCTTGCCGTTGTATAAAGCAGTGGTTAGGCTACATCTGGGGTATTTTCAGGTCTGAGCACCGTACATCCGTAGTAATAATAATGTGTCAGCCGTACGCCGTGACGGCGCTTCGCTGCCGCGCGGCCACCACCAGTCGCGCGCGGGCTGAGTATACAACGAGGACACCCCCTACGCAGGTTTGAACCGGTGAACGTATGATTGCAAACCAAACGTGCAGACCACTCAGCCACCGGCCGACGCCATGTGTATAGAAAACTTTCGGAAACTTGCAACGGGGATGATCGAAGGTAAACGAGGGAAGTCGTACGAAGGTCGTCTAAGTAGCTTAGGATTATTTTCATTGGAGCGGCGTAGATTGAGAGCGGATTTGATAGACGTTTAATATCATGAAGGAACTTATTGGTATTAGTCCCACCCATCTGTTTGAGTTAGCTATGTCGGATCACCTGCGCGGGCATCGCCTGGAGCTCAAACATCATAGAGCTTGTTTGGACAGCAGGGAAAATTTTTACGAACCGAGTAGTTAACATCTAGAATAAACTTCCTACTGCTTTAGTGGAATGTGTCTGTAGAAGCTTCCAAAAAGGCCTAGATGAGTGTTGGTCTGTCCTGTTCCCAGAGATATTATAATTGTACTGGAATATGTAGTGAACTTTGATGCTGATACGTGAAAGTGCAATGATAGCTCTTGCTCTTGTTTCACTCATTTGCAGAAGCAAGGAGAGTGGATCCAACGTCGAAGTGCCTGGGGCCGCTTCAGTTACCGGCACAAGAAACTGGACGCTCCTTGGGCGAAAGCCTCTACCGTCCGTTCCACTTGACCCGACCTGTCCTGAGACTACTGTGTTGTCTCTTCGGCCGAGTGTTTGAAGAGTCTCCAAATCACAGACGTCAGGGAACATTGAAGTGAAAACCAGAGTAGTCAGGTGCTGAATTAGATTGCATTCCTGAACAGCGTCAAGAAGCCCGCTCTCGAAGGAACCTTGCGGAAGGTCGCAATGAAAAGGGTTCCAGTTTATACTGGGTTCATTGAAGTTACTCATTAGCAGACTGTCTCTGCCTCTGCCATTGATTTTGAGTGAGTCCATGAGACGAGAGCCTGAGCCCGAGAGAGCATTTGGCGACTCCAATTTTAAGTGTATGGTAACCGTCATGCATTATTAGACTAAGTGCACTTATGGACATTGCTTAGGTAATTGAAGCCAACGTTATATCTTACCTCTTTAAAGTCTTCCAGAATTTAGGGACCGAGCAACGGAATCCAATGCACACGGAGCACCAGCAAAAAGAGCACTGAAACAGAAGTACGTAACTAGTTTATATGAGACTGAAAAGATAGGGTGAATCCGTAAGTGTTCCTTATTGTGCCGGTAGTTGATCCAAGAGTTGCTATGGGGGCTGCGACCTCTTGTTGGCTCGAAAACGAAAACACTCGAAAAACACCCTGGTCCACCAATGTAATACCCACGTGCTTTACATTATCTCAAGTTCAAGCGAAACCGGAACGATAGAATTATTTCGCGAGTGTTCCATTTTCAGGTCGTCGTTGAACCAGAAGCTGGCGGACTTTGAACTACTGATGGACCTAAAACAAAGACCGCATCACACCCTGTCCAACAATCAATGCCCACGTATCCTGCTCTAGCAGTCCCTGCTGGGTCGGTTACGTGAAGTAAAAGAAAAATGTAAACTCAGAAGGCAAAAGAGAAAGTGGAAGAGCTAAATAAGTAAAATACCAAGACATTGGAGTCATTAAAAAGAACTGAAAAGTGAAGGTGAGTCAGCTAGGAAGAAGGAAAGGTTTGCTGCTGCTGCCCAAGAGTATCCAGCTGGCGCGCAAAACCCTTAACTGTAGGTTCCCTAATTACGTGATCTGGAAGCGAAGTCCAGCGATCTATAACTCGGCGCGACAGACGATTTTCCGTCCTAAGCCTATCAGACCGTGGTTTATGCAGTTTCAGTGGGTGACCGCGGAGTTAAGGCAACGTAGAGAGACTAAATAGCCCTGACAAGTCCTGACCAATCTTACCCGTCAAAATACGATAAGTGAGAATAAGATCCCCTCTTATACTTCGGTAGTGCATTGAGTACATCCCCAAACGGAGCAAGCGTTCAGGATACGACCGCCCCTTAGACCCTGCACTAACCGAGAGCCCACTCGTCACACCCACTCCAAGTGCATTTTGTCTCGATTAAGGCATAGTGGACATGCCTGGCTACAATATTCCAGGTGGGGTCGGACGAATTCCGAGAATAGCTTCACAAACAAAATAGCCGTTAGGATTCCGAAAGAGCGGCGACAAGCAGCCTTCTTTCAATATTCACCAGAATGAAATGCTGATGGTGGACGACTCCTAAATCAACCTGCTGAGTGACAACGGGGAGTTCACCAATGCCGACAACATGTCGGATGGGAGGATTAACAGCTCCGATTCGGAGAACGGAGAACTTGGCCATATTTTGGGCATAAATCCTAAGGTAGACCATTCCCAGAGCCTATCAAAGGCACGCTGAATTACCTCAGGACCCCCGGGATATCCACGATATTCCAGAGCTTAAGGTCGTCAGCAAACATTAGTGATGACACCTCTAGCTCTCCCGGCAAGTCATTTACATTGATCGCGAACAACAATGGCCCCAACACCGAGCCCTACAGGGCGCCACTAAGGACAGCCTGCCTAAGCAAAAGGCTACGCCTCACCCATACGCACCGTTCCCTCACCTCAAGGAAGGCAGACACCCCTTGAAGGGCTCGACCAGATATCCAGTATGATTACAACTTTAGTGAGGGCAGAAGATGCGCAACAGTGAAAAGTTTGCGAAAAGTTCACGAATAGCACGTCTACAGCGTGGTCACTGTCTACCGCTTCAGCCGAGCTTTCATGTGCTACAAGTAGATTAGTCTGACATGAAAATACGTTACGGAATCCATGTTGAGCAACACGGAGAAGGTTGAATCTATTCAGGTGGTTCTCCACTGAATCCCTTATCAGCTTTTCAAACAACTTGGCTACTATGCTTCTCAAACTGACAGGCCGGTAGTTTGCGGGCAGAGCGCTGTAAATGCCCTTAAAAATCGTACGGATGATTGCCACCTTCCATTCCGAAGGTTGGATGCAGCTGTCCAGCGATGTAAAAACACGCATGCGAGAGGACCATTCAGTTCAGTGGCCAATTCACGCAACAGCTTCGGATGAATTGAATCAGGACCGGAAGCTCTAGAGGAATTAATACCTTGCAGTAGCTCGAAGACCTGAGTCTCCGTTATGCTAAATTCAGCTAAGCAAGAATCCCCTGGAACTCTTGAAACCAATTAGACCTGTGGTAAAGTGGTCTCCCGAGCAAAGACCCCAGTATACTGGTTAATACGTACAAAATCCTTATCATATCCAGTTTGCGCACAGGTCCCGTCTGCTCGCAATAAAGCTGGTATAGACAGTTTTGCCCCGCTGCGTCTTTTAACGTAAGCAAACACTTCTTGGGATTAGCTGCGGCCGAGTCCGCTAAACCCTGCTCGTACTGGAGACGAGCCGTGTTGAGATGTTGCTTACATTTATTTCTCATCTCTCGATAACTATCATAGGTGCTGGTTGATGGAGCTGCTTGGTAGATTCGCCAGCATCTAGACCGTTTCTTGAGTAGGTACTTGCCTGTGGTCTCTATCCATGGAGGCTGTGCCCTTATCCCTCTTTTCCTCATGAATGGAATATAGGGAGTGGAAACCTCCGTAAGGTATGCCTTAAATTTATCCCAGGCTAACTGGACAGAGTCAGCCATCGAATTCACACAGGTCAAAACTGCAGCCTTAGCTCGCATTGCACTAAAGTTCGCCCGCCAAATATTCGGAAGTAATTCAACAGCTGTCTCTTGGTGCCCTGAAAGAGCACATCGAAAGGAGATGTATGCGTGATCACTGGACCCTAGATGTGCACCGTAAGAAACGTCAGTCACGTAGTCCAGGGACTTTGTGAAGACCAGATCTGATGTAGATGGCATCTGGTTGTACATATGCCTAGTGGGAAAGTCCACGAACTGATGCAAGGACCTTTGGAGAGTCAGCTCAAGGAAGTCTGCACCGAATGTCCCTAATGCCGAATTGCAAGAAAGATCGGCGCAACTGACCTCCGGGAGGTTGAAATCCCCTAGAACTAAACACTTATTCGCAGACTGAATGCAAATATAGTCAAGTATCCCTCTGGAAGAACTTCCAGGACTTCTGTATATCACTATAACTGTAAACTGGGTAGCGGAAGTGCACAAAACAGCCGATAGGGCTTCAACCGTCTGATCCGGCGACCGGAATGTGCAAGTCCTCAACACATCTAAGTTACAGCTCACCTAAAGTACAACGCCACCGCCTTGGCGACAAACGGGGCGATCAGTTCTAAGCAGTATGTATCCAGGTAAACATATCTCACCGTCCGTGGTATCCGGAGACACCCAGGTTTCATTTGAGGCAAGTATGTCGGGATGTGATTTGTCTACAAGTAGACCCAACTCGTGCACTTTGTTTCTTAGGCTACGCACGTTGCTAAGTACTACCTCAAGGAAGTCGGCACGACCATCCCTGGGTCGTGCGCCCTCAGAATGGGCTCTATATGGGCGGAAAATAACTTCCGGCTGGCCACATGAAAACCCACTAGACGGAGGCCTTTCCCACCAGCCGCCGGTCTAGTTTTGAGGCCTTTGATAGCCTCCACCAGAGTAGAAAGGACCACACGAAGTAGTCGGGGCGGTGGATTTGGCGTAGCGATATGGATGTTTCCCAATCTGCTCAGCCTTCTGACAGTGACACCAGGGAAGCCAGGTGGAAGCAGCTTGCTGACACGCGGTTTCAGGCACTCGATGTCATCCACGATGCGTTTCCTTGAGAGAGCGGCCTCAGGTTTAGTAAGGTTACGGAATATAAAGCTACTATCCGTGAAAGAGTCGAACGACGGGGAGTGTTTACCCCACCTGCCTTGGAGTCGACACCTATACCAGCTATTTTCACCACTGGCGGTGGGATTTTCCCTATCCTCACAAACGACTGCGAAGCAACGGTAGCGTAGTTTTCCGCTCTATTGCCTGCGTCTTACTATTTCCTGGGTCTTCAAGCCCCTTCAAAGTTTTACGAACAGATCTCGTCCGCTTCTTCTTTTGGTTCACGGAAGCAGGGGCCGTTGACCTTGTATCGCATTGAGCAGTTACCATCACTTCGTCAGAACAGGCTAGTTCACTTGCGGCAGAGATGGTCAGCATATTCGGAAGGTTCTGTGTACAAACGTTAGACGACTTTACGACTGTCAAAGACGGCATAATTTCGATTCCCTGGCAAGAGATTCTCCGGGTTTAGCAGAGAGATTTGGTGTTCCCGCGCCGTATTTTTCTTCAATTTGTTCGGCTCATGAGGACAGCCAGCAATGCTACCTGGATTGGCCGGTAGGATGTGCGACTTCATGACCGGGTGACAGACTCCAGTGGATGGATCGTCAGCAATGTTGCCGTCTATTGTAGTGTCTTCAATCGAAATATTCAGGGATTTTAAAATCAAATCCATTTTCGCATCGAGCGACGCAACAGAGGGGAGTTTGGCTATCGCCTTCTCAACATCTGCCAACTTTGTAGCCAGCGCCGAAAGGTTAGCACCGGTGATAGCCGGGCGCCTCGATCGCTGAGCGCAGCATTCAGCACAGCTGAAAGGAAAGTGAACGCTTGATGATAGTATTTTGTACTGGTAATCTTGTAGGCCGATACAGCTTGCGTGATACCAGCGGCAGCAGACGTCATACTGCATACCGTCAGATAAATCTGTTACTGGCTCTGAACAGTTAAACTGTCCGCAAGCTACTTCGATGCGTTCGCTTTGGTGGGCGGTCTGGTGGCGGAGTAATCCTCTACACAAAGAACCACCTCAAGGCCCACATCGTCGAACCCGATTGTGACAAGGATGATTTGTCATAAATGCTCTGGTGTCGAATACATGACGAATACCAATCGCTGAGGGTGGGAGTAGCTACAGAGCCCCTGCAGCACCTGGCTCGCACCTACTACTTTCCTTGCGAACCCACAGCAGAGGAACAAACTGTCTCCTTATAGGTGGCTCCAACGCCCCAAACATAATCAGGGAGCTTCTTCACAGTGATCTCTCACCTGACCCCTTTGAAGTTGAGCTCCTCGATACTGTTCACGAGTGTAACCTGACACTGCATGTCTTGACACCAACGCCGGTCGTTCTTGGTCAGACACCAAATTCTCGATCTGGTTCGCACTTCGGCACCATCTGCCGTCTCAGATCTGGCAATCCTCCGAACGCTTGGGAAGAAGGCTCACTATACAGTCCCCTTTTCGTGGACACGACGCCCCACAATCCACGAGCAGGGGGCACTGCGTCAAAATTTATGGCGCACTGACCAGCCCAGAGTAAGAACGACTGCAAGTAACAAGGACTAAATTATTCCGCAATCCTTGGAGCTTGAGGACGCATGGGAACGTCTGCGATCTATGATGATGTGGCTCATTGCACAGTTTGTTTCAAACTGCAAGGGCAGACCATCATCCAAAGGACCCCATGGATTGATAACGAAGTAAGATCCCAAATGAAAAACGACGAAAACTATGGGATCAGTTCAAGAGAACATGACTGACATCAAGCTACCTACAGTACAAAACTGTCAGAAATTCATGCACCCTGAGAAAATGAGCCAAAGACTATAATATGCACAAGGACTGGCCATGGAATTCCAAAACTGTCCCAAGCAACTTTTGCCTACTTGAAGCGAAATGCCAAAACTGTTAGTGGAATCCCCGCTCTATCCTCTTCCAAGGAAAATACAGCGGAAGGTACGGCGATGGTGAAAACGCAAAACTACTGGCTGCGCGATATTCCTCGGTCTACTCAGTGGAGTCACCACTACTGCACACTACTCCTCTATGGACCAAATTGAAATCACCCCCGAAGTAGGCATTAAGCTACTCCTAGAACAGGACCCGAACTCCTTCCCAGGCCCAGACGGATTACATCCCATCTTCCTCAAAACGCTAGTTGAGTTCATCGCCGCCCCTGTCTGCCATGTGTTTCCGCAATCACTCGAAGTCGGCTGCCTATTCACGGGCTGAAAAGCAGGTACCGTCCTGCCCAGCTACAAGGGGGCGACCCATAAGAGCCAGCCAACTACCAGCCAATGTGTCTGACATAAGTCGCATGCAAAACCATGGAACCAATAGTCAGTTGCACCCTCCAGCTACACTGTGAATCTAAACCTCCTATCACCCGCTCAACATGGCTTCCGGAGAGCACGTTCATACATCACTAAATTGCGCATCATCAGGGAAACATGGGCAGAAGCCATAGGTGCCCGAAAACAGGTTGACGTAATATTCATTGACTTTAGCAAAGCCCTTGATAAATAAATAAATAAATAAATACTTTATTCTCGTCACCGCGAGGCACACCATCAAGGGCGTGATCATGGTATTACAGACATGTATGATAAGCAATTGCACAAATGAGTACATTTTGACCAATAGAATGGGAATTTATGTGTGTGTTGACATGTAAAACGATGTTCAACTGTGTATTTGGAAGGGGATATGTTGTGTGAGTAGGTAAATGTAACTGTGTGTGCTTTTGTTCGTTGTGTTCGCCGTCAAAGGGGGAATCGATGGAACGCTTTGAATCAGATGACGTCCGTGATGTGTGAATGATCCTCCGGAAAAGGGAAGAGGCAGTGACTTTATTTAGTGGCGAGTCACATCCGCCACGTCACAGTGTTGTTAAACGGATACTTGTGGCTTTTTATAGGGAGAACGCATGCCAAGCGAAATCCCACCACATCCTGGAACACTGCCGCCGAACCATTTGCTGGAACGGGAAAAACCCGAACCACCCAGCTGGCACCACGAGGAGGTTGTTCGGCTAGCCACACACGTACGACTGCCACATAAACTCCAGGAGATTTGCATTATAGAAAATCTTTTCTCCTGGATTGCCGATTTATTAAGAGGTAGGACGTTGCGAGTACAAGTGAATCAAACCCTCTCTGCTCCAGTGCCTATGACTAGTGGCATTCCCCATGGATCAGTGCTTGGACCGAAGCTCTTCAAATCGTACATTAACGATTTGCCCACTGCACTCCAACCCGGCTACCTGAGTTACGCTGATGACCCCAAGCTATGGCCAACGGTATCTAGCGTTGAGGATGCCGACAGATTACAAGGGGCTCTAGGCCAGATACATGAATGGTCCATCAAGTGATAAGTGCCAGTAAACTGCGATAAATGCGCTGTTCTACAAATGGGTAGCACCGAACAGTACGGTGCATAACATTTTGGTGGGTTTCTCCTCAGCAATACCACCCACGAGAGAGATCTCGGGGTTATCATGACTTCTGACCTTAGAACGACGCAGGACACGTTAAAGGTGGCCACTGGAAAGAGACTGGATGGTGCCTTAAAGAGACCATTCGTTCGAATGATTTCTGAAATTTTTCAACCTTTGTTCACTTCGTACGTCCGTCCAGTCTTAGAAGGTGGCCTACTAGCTAGCTATCCGCTTTCAAAGTTTGAATGAGCCATGCTGTAAAAGGTTCAGAGACGTGCATCGAAAGCTGTTCTGGGGCATCGTGATCTCCCGTATCCCATTCGACTCCAGCAGCTAAATCAGTTCTGTCTCGACCTCCGCCGTCGCCGGGGTGACGTCATCTCACTAAGGGCATCCTCCGAGGGGAACTTGGAAGTGAGTTACTACAATTCTTCCGGCCCAACACTGACGGTTCCACACGAGGTCACACATGGAAACTGTTTAAGCAAAGAAGACACAGAATTCGCATGGAAGTCACCCTATCCACTAGAGTGGCGAATGCTTGAAACAGCCTATTGGAAGAAATTGCAGCCGCTCCATCCGAGGAAGTTTCAAGCGGCTGATAGACAAACATTCACTGAGAACCCTGGCATCTCGCGGCTGTCACTGAAATTGCGACGTACCCTCGAAGAACATCGTAATGCAACGACAAGCATCAAACCCAGTATGCTACGGAATCGATGGGGCTGACAAGGGATTTCCCTCCTGCTCTCTACAACCCAATGAACTCAATGAACAATGAAAAAGCTGCAGTAGACTCATCAACCAAAGCCCCTATAGGTCCACCCGCCTCGATGTTTAGCGAGACAGCCATGTTCATGTGGAAAACAGAGTAGGATTACAACACGTGTACAATAGTAAAACGACCCCAAAAAGCCAGAAACAGGGTACAAAACGGGATTAAAACTGGGAGCAACCGGAAAAGTTACCAGTAAACAACAAAATCACTTTGAAGAGTACCACTTTAATCGATCCAAGACATCTTAGATCAGATAATGGTTGACAATAGTCAACTTTCGTTTCAAGTGTTTATTCAAACACCGTTTTCCATTTTAGTTCAGATGTCCTTGCTGTGTCAGTTGCGGTAAGTAAGTAAGTAAGGAAAATCGAAGAGTAAGGTAAATCAGTTAAGAGAATAATACTAATTGGGCACCGTTTGATTGCACGATGAGCTGGCCACCAGTGGCACAACAAATAGTGGGAATTCAAGCTGCCAAGCTATCCGATTGCCTGCATGGACGTGATTATATTTGCGTAGAGGTGCGTACGTTTAGTCCACTTAACGTGAAAATTGGTGTTTGAATGCAATAATAGGATGGTTACTATTGGTAACCGTTGGCACCAAAATGATCGACGTTAATAAATGAGAAGGGAGCTGGGCTCTAAGCAATGGTGAAAATTTTGTTCCGGGCCAGGGTGAAATGGAACAGCAGGCATCTAGATGGCAGTCTCGAGACTTAGGAATTGATTATTAAGGTTTCAATAACAAAAGTAAACCCATTGCATATGTTTAGAAGGTGTTAAAATAAGGTAGTTTGCAGTAAAGTAGTTTATGGCAACCGTGGTAACATGTTCCCGAAGAGTCCAAACCGAGTAATTGCAGCGAAGTTCTGATATTTCAAGGGCCTGTTAAACGGTGAAGTACGTTACTCGCCCAAGATAAATAAGCCTATTTATAGCATCCTATGAATGAAAATGTGCTGGAACGTTGTCGGAAAGGTATACTTCAAGTATACCTCGCAGGGTGTGCTGTGATTGTTCGTTAGTGAGGAATTCTTATGAAATATCATTTGCTGCAACGGGGAAATCATCGAATTCGCAACGTGAAATAATCTCAATCGTGCCAAGAAATAAAAAGGAAATGGTAGGGTTGTTGAATGTTAACAGGTGAAAGAGATAGAGGAGATATATTGTTTGGAAATATGCAATGAAATGGGGGAACTTGTAAAATCCATACAAGAAGTACGCAGAACTACATAACGAGCTGCATAAATTAGCTGCTGAAAAAGTGCCAAGGGTACTGCGAACTCATAAGAAGTTTATATTTGTGCACTGCAACTTATTGATGCGGAATTAATTTCGAATTATTAATGTACCGGCCATCCAGTCGGCATGTAGCGCAGAGGCGGTGAACTCTTAATGATAAATAGAAATAGCATGATATATAAAGCATAAACGTAAGAGTACTTTTAGCGGTGTGACACTGCCATTAAAAAATAAATACCAGATATCCCAGGTAGTACATATATATATAACTTCGAAATATATATATATCCATATAGTTATTTAGTTTTACCATTTTGTTATATGATAATGGATATGAGTAAAATTAGAACAAAATGAAATATACATAAATGCAGGTTCTTAGGCAAGGATTAACTATAAACATATATATGCGTATATGTATGTATATATATGTGGTTGGCGGCATCCGGTTTTGGATTTGGCTGTCACTGTGGCCAGCCACAGGACGCCTGCGCCTCCAGAGGAACAATGGATGGCTTGCGCTGCACCACCCACAGCTCCAACCACACACCCCCTATCCAGTGTAAACACGGAGGAATAAGACCGGGAGGCATGTGGATAGGAGCCGCGTTTCATCAACGGAGCCGGCCCACACTCCTTCCAAGTCAAACACCGGCATGCTGTATTTGGGAGTCACTTGTACACAAGGTGGTGGCTGGACCGTAATCCGCTCCACACTGAGTGCATGGAGCCACTCTTTGATCGTAACACGGCCACAAGGATCGTACATTCCGTCCACTCCAGAAACGACCAACTGTCTCCTGGAGCCAGTATGGACGAGGCAGTGGGTAATAGACAGGTAGGCACCTTGTCAACATGCACGTCAAGCGCAGCTACATCCGGGATATCAAACAACAGGCTATCAATTGAAACGACAAGATGAAATAAAATAAATCCACTAATGCATACAGATACGGAGACATAACCCTCCACTAAATAAGCGTATAAAAACTGCATACGAACGAATCCGCGATAAGTTCATGAGGTCATAACGTATATTTTACGGAAATGCCACAAACACGACAATAATATGGACATTAACAACTACTGGCTTAAGCAAAGTGTGCATATGTATAGAAGAGAGTACTGGTAGGTATTTATATAAAAAGGCAAACACTGGGACAAAATTTCAAAACCACTACCTGAAATATATACATCTACATATGAGAACCATGCCAACACATGTCCATATACTTAGACGGGAGTTTTATTAATGGAATAGATATGGATGTTTGTACATGTGGCTTACATTTGGAAATGTGGTAACGCATTCGTCGATCGGTAAATGCGGGCAGCTCCTATGTAGCGAGGCACGTTCTTTTCGTTGAATGGTAGCAATGGTAATCATCAGGCTGCATAATAATAGGCCATCGGCATAATTGTTGCTACCTGCACTTGCCAACCGCAATGTAGTCATGTGTACTGACTTCGGGTGAGCAATATGCACTGAACCTTTTTCAAAAGTTAATTAGGTAAGTAACAATTATATTAGGTAAGCGAAAATCTGCTCACGGTGCTGCAATGGAAGAACACGGAATAATTTGCTGCGTTATAATTTGTAGGATAATGTACGATCATTGTTTAACAGAGCTTTTGATCCATATAGCATTGCTTGGTGTAGTAATACATACGTGAAAGCCGTGTAGTGAAGTGCTGTTATGAGAAAATGAAGCGCTTGCAACACAACGGGCAACTTACCGAAGAAATCAGGCGCGCAATTATTAATTTCGCGTTGGCGAAGCGGAGTGGATTGGAATTGGAAAGGTTGCACATGACTAACAACGTCCAAAGCAAATCGAGACTTATGTATTATTGGGACTGTTTTTGTTGGGTGTGAGAACAGACATTCGAACCAAATGTGACTACTGGCGTCTGAGTTCGGAGTGTTCAAAGTGCTCGTAACCCGCGAAGCAACAATACTGAAAAACGTTTTGTGGTTTTTGGTCACGACATAGAAGGGCTATGCTTAGGAACCGGAAGTGTAATATGGCATTAAAGTATGTGGTCTGCGCTTATGAACGCAACCACTGAACTAGCGGCCAGGTGGGGCAGCGCATGTAAGCATTTGAGTGGGCACCACTGCCTTGTAAGGATGCACCATAAGGCTATAGGACATAGTGTGCCCCTGAAAAGGGCCGTGAGGTCGTTCACGAAGTAATTGGAAAGCGGAAGCAGTTAACAGTGAGAACTACCCAGGGGCATGGGAACACCGTGGCGGGAAGTTATGATACCTGAGTACAGGTTATGCTATATGCGGAGTGGGTTGGAAAGTACGGAAGCTTGGGCGATCATTGTTAAGCTGAGAGATAATTGTTTGGAGCAGCACCACTCACCTGTAAACATGGGTGTCACCGCGGTGCGGTAGACAAATAACAGCGTGTAGCATGCAGGCAAGAAGGTGAGCAAGAGGCGCGGTAAACAATGTACTTCGAAATACACCTGAAGCACTTCCCTGAATACTTACCTATTCCATGTGGTCATTTACTGGAGCACGCATGAATGAAATACAGGGATGCGGCATGTTGCAAGTAGCGGGTGACATGGTGCTATATAGTTGGGTATTAATGCTGACGTGATGGGGGCTTAGTAAACCTATATAACAGCCACAGATGTGGCATTACTGTCGGCACTCAAAGAGACTCCATTGGTTGCCTCGCCCGCTTGACTAGTGCACCGCGAAGTTGTATAAGTCCCATAACAGGGGCGGCATGCTCGCAACTTAACCGGTATCCATGTTGTCTTCACTAGCGTAAGCCTATGTATGCCCAACAGAGGCACATCAATATTGCCGGTAGCTCTAGGAGTCTTCATGAACGGTGGTTACTTAGTCCATAAACGTCCCAAGACACTGACATCAATATTACCACGAGGTAAAATACAAATATTGGCTCCACATGCCTTCAAGACGTATTCGTAGTTATCCTATATTTGTTCCCTAGTATCTGTTTCATTATGGCGACTAGCATAGCGGATATTGTTGGCTCCACAGATGTTATCGACCGGCGTTTATTGGGCCCAAGTTGGCAGCACAGCGGTGTCATCAGTTCCGCCGCTGATAAAATACACCTGGAACTACGCAGGCGTCCGTGAACAAGGTTTACTGTGCCAATATATGTACCTTGGCAGTTGCATCAGCATCGCTACTATGGAAGTGACAGCTGTTGGCTTCAGATGCCAACTTGACTTGCCCATATAGGTCCTAAACAAGTGGCATCAAAATGGCCACTGCTAACGTATGCACTATAGACACGGCGCGCCCCCACCAGCAGTATTGATTAAGTTCATGTGCATTCCATAGCGGACGACATTATGGCTACGAGCGAAGCCACTGACATGGGCTAAAGTAATGTTTCAAGTAGCATGCATGGAATGGGCTTTGTCAATGTCATTGGTACAAGATTTACGCGGGTCAAGAGTAATTTCCTTTGCCGGGTCATAGTATGCAAATGTTTGACATTCCTATCGCTGCATAAGCACTGAAATATGGCCTAATCACTGCAACGTGGTGATGAAATAGAAACATGCCATGAAATTCAAGGCGGACGTTTGTACCGATTCCAAATGTTCACGTCATTATGGGTAGCGGTTGCTGCGCCCTTGACCCACAGGCACTGAGGAACGGTGTATTGGAAGTGGTGCAAAAAACACAGGAAACCAATATGCGTAGAGGTAACGCAAGGTTGACATACAGTTTCAAGTGGTACCCAGGTTGTGCACATCCAGGCATTCAGCGTGCATCTTTCGCAATATATATGTGCAGGAGATGAATATCTGGAAATAAAAAAGCCGTTGGATTCGGTGAGAACCACATGGTCACCTAGCATGGTCGTGCCACCTAGCAATCTGTGACTAAGGTGCATATGGACGGGTGCAACACAGAAGAAAACAGACCGCAAGTGCGGACCTTATGAGAAGACAATCTCACCTGCAGTTGCTTTCCGAAATGAGGTTGTGTCCATTTCTACCACACATCATTGCTGCTATCTGCTAGTTTGCGCACAGGCGGAAGACGTAGTTCTCATCAATAGACGTAGACTGTATAAAGGTGAGGCAGGATTACGGCAATGGTGTATGCAAGATGTTGGTGGTCGCCAATGTGTGTCAAGTACAGGGGTATCAGAAAGACACGGTAAAGTGTCACGTGATAACCAATGTTTGGCGGAATTGGCTAATCGAAGTACAGGAGCACATTGCAGTAATATTTATTATGTTCAAACCAAGCACCAATATTACCGACCTTGCGGGTTAGCGTGTAAATCGCTCGTAAGCCACAAGGCTTGAACACTGAGAAATAGTTTGTATCCAGCGAAAAAAGGGCATAACGCAAGCCGAGACAGTATTGCACCACCAAACAAGGCATCCGGGTGGGGCAGGTCTACTGGCGGTCTAAAGGCTAGGTGTATATATGCGATGCACTTTTCTGCAGTGAGGCGGACGACAGGCGCAATGGATCATCCAGAGTTGCATCCCAAGCAGTAGACGGATGTGTGCGGTCCGACGGACAGACTCGTTCAAAGCTTTGAAGTCACGCGTGGCTATTAGGCGTAAGATTGTTATCAGCGCCTACACCCCACAACCTGTACGCATGAATGCCGTTACTTCTAATTTGGCCTGGGGTAGAGACAAAGCTCCCCGCTTGGGGAGTCAAATATATGGAACCGTGGGGAAGATTATTCGTCAGACTCCATATAAGCTACTGACGAGCTTCGTCGCTAACACCGAGAGGTCAGGTTAGGCTCCAAGGACGATACAAGTTTCCGCCTAACGAGCGTCCTGGTTCATGCACTGGTAAGCAAAAATGAGCTCCCGGTACTTCGACTTCTAAGTTGTATACGACGTCCATGAAGAAGTCAGGGAATTTACTAGCACAGGTCCAAAAAGGACGGTTTTGTCCCATCATAAATCTGGTGGGGAACTCAACGAACTTATGCAGGGGAGCGTGCAAGGCTAGAGAGAGAACGCAGTAGCAGAACAAATTGAAAAAGCATCGCAGGAGCGATTCTGGCAGTTAAAGTGGGGGCGAATAAACTTCATCATCACTGAACACCTATTCGTCGAATGTTTACCGATGACATCAACTAGACCAACAGCAGCCCTATTGGGCTTCTATCGACCAACACAACTTTCAGTTGCACAGATGAAATATAAAAAGGATCTGCGAGCACGCAAACTATACGTCGTTAATGTAGTAAAGGCTGAGTTGACGTACAAAGCAACGCCAACTGCGCGAGGATCGAAAGTGCAGTCACACTAACATTATCACCATTATATACGTTATCTGGAGGTGAGAAACACTTCAGGGACTGTGACGCAATACCTAAAAGGAAACAGTGAATAAACTGCAGCAGGTACAAGCCAGTTGAGCTACCGGTAATGGAGGGACATCGTTCCGGTAAGCTATCTGTCGTGTACTATGCATCAAAAAAGTAAGTTCCTATGCAAAATGATAAAATGTTAAATAAAGAGCTCGTGGTTGGAGGGGAGGCTAAGAAGGATGCGGTCGGACAAAGAAACTCACAGCACGAACACCACTGACTTGGGCTCCTAGCCATATCACCAGGTGTATCCAGCCAAACGTGTTCATTGTCTTTCGGACCCCAACCAGGGAGCCGACACGCTCCAACCGAGGCCAGCTCGCAACTGAGGGCCTTCATTCCTCCCGACTAAGTCATCGTTAGGCCACCCCTACATTTCCTCTATCCACACCCCCGGCGCGCAAACAACGCACGTCGCGGGAGTCGGTGGGCTGGCATGCGTAACACGCGGTCGAGCCATCAGAGGCTGGTGCGTGAAATAACGGTGCTGAGTGGTTCATTTCCTTTCCCTGTGCCATGAACAAGGAGTCGAACACGCTCGTTACTCACGCGGTGTTCTCATTAGATATGAGCTAAATTGCGAAGGCACCGGTGCTCGAAAGTGACTAGCCTCTTTATGTCCGTTAATCTAAGGGGTCAGGTTGCACAATCGTACAGTAGAGTCGAACGTACCGCTACATTGTACACCCTACCCTTCAGGGCGAGAGTGATGTCGCGCCAGCACCATAAATGGCGAAAGTTAGCAAAAGCGTCTTGAGCTTTTGCTATCCCACATGCACTGATACCACTTCCAAGTTAGTTGAATTTTTAAACGACTTTTGGCTGATCCCCATCAAGGGTCAGAGAAGGCGGCGGTCCAGGCCAACCTTAGAGTAACTCTTTTCACTTCGAGGGTGCAAAGCAACGCCCGAAGCGGCTGACAGCCAGTACTAATCTATTTAGTGCCGTTTGGCACCTGTGGGAGCTGTCACCGATTAGGGCAATACCGTCAGAATACTCCAAGTCAAAAAGTCGTTCTACTGTGGGCAGACCCACACTTTCTAAGTCGTGTCCTATGAACGCGAGTACCATGAATTCGTCAATAGCGAAGCTGAAGCTGAAAGGTGACAGCGGGCATCCTTGTCTCATGCCGCTGGAGAGATTACAGGGCGACCACAGCTTGCCGTAAGCCCTCACACCGACCGAGCTACGCGCGTATAATGCTCGGATGATATTTGCATATTTCTCAGGTACACCCTTTCTTAGAAGACAGTCCCAAAGTGCATGTCTGTCCACCGAACCGAATGCACCTTTGATATCGAGGGACACGACAACGGTGGTCCGCCAATATATGTGACGGTGCTCCAATAAGTGACGCAAGGTAAAGATGTGGTCAATTCAGCCACGACCACAACGAAACCCGGCTTGCTCTTCACGAATCTGGCTTTCACGAGTGCCAGTCAGTCTGTGAAGGATGACAGTGGCAAGCAATTTAGAGGCAATCGAACTCAGACTGATTCCTCTATGGCTGCCGCATTCCAATCGTGAGCCTCCCTTGAAAATTGGGACTGTGGCAGAGCGGCTCCAATCGGTTGGGACAGTTTCATGCTCCTACAGTTTGACTAATAACACGTGTAAATCATCCACAAGAGCAGGTCCCCCGAATTAGAAGAGGGCTGAAGGAAGATCATCAGGTCTCGCGGCTTTATTTCACTTCAACAGTTCGATCTCACGTTCGACTTCTGAGGGAGAGGGTGGATCCAAAGGGACAGCCCAGGGAGAAAGGGTGTCAGTGGCCGGCGAGAAATCTAACCATTTCAACCAATTGAATTGCCTTTCAAAGTGCTCAGCCCAACGCTCCAAGCATTTTGACCATTTGTGGATAGGCTGTCCACTCTCATCACGCATAGTTTCACGGACGCCAGTTCTTCTGCTGCCCGTTTCCAATATCAGCCTGAATAAGTTACGATGGTTACCAAGAGTGGCGGCCATTTCCATATCTGGAGCAAGATGAGACCACCAGGATTCGTGGTCTCTCTTCAGGCTAGCATGAAGTTTTGCCCTGACATAATTGCGAGTTTCATTGCGTTCGCTTCCAGCCGAAATATACCGGGGAGCATGGATAATTTCCAGAGACTGCGAGGAGGCCCAACATCCATGTTGGCGATCAGACTTTCCACATGAGGATTTGCCTGCTGCTCCTAAGGTCTGGTGAAAATGGGACAAGTGAGCTTCAACTGCCTCCAATGAGTGCTTACTCAACTCGCAGGACGGCGTAGTTTGCAAGGCATTCAGAAAAGCTGTTTTTGCCAGTTGGCTGGAGTCAATGCGCTCACAACGTCCTCTCGGGTGTCCGCCAAAGCGCATCCGCAGTTCAGCACACTCAAGTGCACAGTCGATGTCCACACCTGTGCTCCAAATCGAGTGACACTTCTGGACGCAGCAATGGGATCGATTTGCGTCCATAGCTGGTTCAAGGCTGCTGAGCGCCAAGTCACCCTCCGGCGGGTGCTATGTCGGAAATTAGTGCTGGCAAGAAACAAGCGAGCATCTTCATACACATGCACTAACTGCTCACCGTTAACCTTACTGGAGCCTACACCCTGTTGGCCGCCCGGATGCAGTTCATCAGTGGATAATTTTCCAACTTGTGCGTTCAGATCATCAGCCAGCACAAAAGTGTCCGAGCTTCTTCTGTGACGAAGGCGATATAAGTCGTCTTTTACCGAAGCACCACTAGAGTTTGTGGGTGCATAGGCAGCGATGGTGAATGGTGGACGCCTGTTAATCCCGCGCGACTACAAAGCTTGGAACGAGGCAGCCAATCGGACCGCACACGCCCGGTTAGTGGTTGGAATCTAATCAACCGGAGCAGCTTCAGCCAGGGGACTCAGAACGATTTCAACACCGGCTTGGCCGGTGCTCGAAGCCGAATCGTCAAAGGATTGGCGCAATGAAAAGTGCTGCTGCTGCCAACTGAGGGGATTGGAAAGTGAGCACAGTGCTCCAGTCTTGCAGGCGGGTCTCCGATGAGCAGCAGATATCGATCGAGTGGGTCCCTCATGTTCCGGCAAGTGCTGCCTGTGGACCGATCTGTAGGAATGTGGGTACATTGAGGCATGCTAATCTAAGAGTTGATCGAGGGCTCCAAATGGAAGCTGATGAAGTTGCCTTGGCCGCTTACTTGCATATGAGCTAGTTGACAGGGCAGAAATGACGCTACACATTCACATGAGTTAAAAGTAAAAGCCTATCAAAACAAGATAGAGGAGGTCCAAGAATTAGGGTTTGGAAGCTAAGGGATAAAACTGAAGCTGGAACGGGACGGTAAGAGTAGATAGACGTAAGAGGGGGATTAAGATGGGTAGGTTTGAGAAGTAGCATACAAACCCTATCCACCCTGCTCAATGCAGCCAATAGGGCACCGTTGATTATCCTCTGCTTTAGCCAGAGTTTCAGATAACTGTGAGAACAGCTATTCATTGTATAGCTTGGGTAGGGTGCGGTCAGGTTGTCCTGGCCTAGACAGGAGCACGATCCGGGTTCTCAACCGAAGCCTTTGGTTAAAAAGCCTGACCGCAAAGCAGCGGGTTCGGAGTTAGACTACAAGGAGTAGGTTTTAAGGAATAAGGAGCCGCCTCATTCCAACCCCCAACCTGGAGGCTGTTTGGCTGGCCCCTAACCATGGACCAATGTGATAGTGGTGGCTCTGAAGGTGCAACCGCGCCACCCAACATAGCTCAATGGATCACTGATGCGCGCAAACTATGGCACCACGGTTAGGTCCAGCCCCATCGCTAGGGCGCCCACACCGCAGTAGTGCGTAGCCCGATAAACACACTTCAGTCTGCGTGAGCTCGGTGGACCACCGTGGATCAGTGAATGCAAGAACACTTTCACCGTAGTTGCAACTAACGCCTCGACTTGGTAGAGTTTGTTTCGCCGGATACGCGAATTATTGAAGCGTACCTGTATGTATTTGGTATCCTGAACGCGGGATCGCGCGCCATCGGAACCGGTTCTTGCGGGGAGGAAGTGCACCAACGCCTCACCACCCAAAAACCAACTAATAGATCTTTTCTGCTGCTTCACTACGGAATTCTGTATCGCACAGCCACCCGCAATTTCTACGTCTCGGTCAAAGCCAGATCTACGTGCAACATGACACCAGTGCCCTGGAGTTTAAAGGCGAAAAGTAGAAAAGTTTGGCGTATCTCTGGGGCAGACCGATCGACACGCAACAGCTTTCTCAGTCAACAAGCTAAAAAGCCTAATGCGTTTTCTCACAGTGACGCTGGAAAAGCCCAGCAGTAATGTTTGTTAAAGCATATATTAAAGAAATGAAGGCACTCTAGCATACGCTCCATTAGAAAAGCAGCACGACGTCGTGGCGATACCGAAAATAACACTGTAATTAGTATAGGAGTTTGAGCAACACGGAATACTTATCAAACGCTTTGTTGGCGTTGGCGGGTTTCGCAGCAGTGTCCGATTTTTAAACTCCAACTTCGTAAACGAATCAACCTAGGATGACCAGCTGAAGTAGAAATGGAGGGGAATGGGGATACAGCACCTGGCGGACATGGTACATCCGCCTTGGATTTTTCCACTTTTTAAACTTCTTCCCCTTTACTTTGACAAGGCAGAAGCCCGGTTGTCTCCCTGGCTAACAAACGAATCAAACACAGTATCTGAGGGTTCGTTGCCAATAGTGTTGCTAATAAATTGTGTACTGACGGTAGACTAAGAGCAGACAGACGCCGGGTCCGGAAATTGTATCTTCCACTGCCTCCTGACGGAGACCTAAGCAGTCTAGAAACATAACAAATCAACCAAATTTCCCGTCCATCGAACACAGCGGACTTCAGGCTTTCCAGAGACATCGGACTACTAGTTACTGACATAAAAGGCGCAGTGCTGCGCATACAGCAGAAAACACAACTGTGCGGTATGCTCTCGCTACTAGCCGTAAGTGCATACTGCATCAGATGCAAACCAGTACAGTCCACTAAGAACCAATGGAAACAACAACGGCATTGCAGGCCACCGGCCAGGTCTGTAACCGCTTTGAGGTACTCAGATTTGCCATATATAACAAACCAGAGCAATATCAGCGTAATAAAAGTAGGGCTATATTTTTTTGTTAATGGGTATTTTTCTACTGAAGCACGCAGATTTATTTTCTCTCTTAACAAATTGCTTCTATTTATGTCTGCATTTTTCGGAATTGTTTTTACTTTTCGTATGCCTTATAATTCCTTCATTCATTTCTTCCATGTGCGCAACAACAATTGGGGCAACTGAGTGGCCAATTATTGTGCGATCAATTTAAAGTGAACTTGTGGCAAATTGGATTCTGTTTCAAGGAGAAAATGCAAACTACACCTCCGCGAAGTATTCACAATGAAATACAAGGAGCTCAATATCGCCCGAAGGAACCAGAAAAATGTCAAGGTGGGCGCCTGCGACCCAGTAGCTGTATACTAAACAGTGCCAATGCATTTGCAATTGCTAACGATGAACATATATTTTGCCAACTTCCATGCAAGAGCATCGGATAAATGTAAGCATTGATCTGAACCCTTTAGGGTGCAGCCTCTAGCAGGACTAGAAATATACCTATTTATTTATTTATTAGTCGTCGGAAGGACAAGAAGATTTAGGACTGCACTCACAAGCATGTCGACGGAAGTTAGAAAGTCAAATAAATGTAAAAGATAAGCTACAGTTGTGAACCGGTTTACGGTGACCAGGTATGTAATAGAAAAAAGGACCAGTCGGAAATACCAAGTATCTACGTATGTATTGAAATGGACTCACTAAATCGTAACGGGCGATACAAAGTCAACGTACACTCCAAGCATATTACAACAGGTTCTTTGCGAGACAACAGAGGCACAACAACCAAGCAACCGAGGGCACGCAGACAAGTTCCATCGAAATGTTCAGCTCACAATAAGTAAAGGTAAATGCGCCTTTTGCAAACGATTAATGGCGCGCAAGCGGCGAGTAGCTGGTTATCGTCCAGTGATCAAAAGACGAGTAATCATGCAAGGCTTTAGAAGCCTCCAAGATTCAGGACAGATGATCCAGGGACAAAGTACGCTTTAGCTCAACCAGCGTCCTGGTTCGTGTTCCAATAAACGAGAAGAGCTCCCAGGTCATCGATGTGATAATCAATTCTTGCGTTTATATCACAAAAAGAAAGAATAGCAATAAGGTCACTGCATGTTCATGTATTGCATGCACTTCTTGCATGTGGTTAGAGGCTGAAATGAGTATGCACAAGTAAACGGGGAACATGGCCAACGACACATCTCTCAGACCTCGTTTAATGCCCTCCATTGTTTTCGGGAAAACACCCAAGCCAGGCTTCTAACGATGCTTTCTCCACGTGACTCAGCGACGGGACAATGGAAGCTTTTGGCGGTAGGTCCAAAAACGCTCGTCATGATGACAGCGATCCTAAAACTGCTGGAACCGAGTTAAATCTCTACTCTGCTTGCAATATAGATACTTACGAGTCAATTTTAAGGGCAAGAATAGTCAACAAACACCGCTTGTATAATTACGTCGCAGCCGCTAGTTAAAAGTTCTTCATATGCTCCTCCATGTCAGCAACATTAAGTGCAAATGAGAGCAAGAAGGGCTAAAATGTAGCCATGTCGTCCGCCATGATTACCCTTCTAATGTAGCGCCGCAGCGATTTATTGCCCATAGTTATCTACTTGTACAACCACAGAATAGTTATATTTGCCATCCATTTATATCATTACGTAAAAGTATTTGCCATGCACATCTTTCTTTTATGCATTTTTACCTTCAATATCAACCTGATCAAGCTTTAGACTAGCGTATCATACCACATTCTCCAGATGAAATAAATAAATAAATATGTTATTCTCAAATTCATCGAGCCATACCACCTCAGGTACGATCAAAAGATACAAGCAATTATGTGGCGCAACAGAAACGTTACAATGCATGTAACTGGCTGTGGCCAAAAGTTGTACAATTTGCAGAAACATTCGAACCACACATGAGGAGCAAAGTCATCAGTGGAGCGTCAATAAACTGGTTTCAAGTGTACGTAAAGTAATTAAAAAAGCACGGTAAGTGGAGTGGGGACAGTAGATGAATGCGGAGAGCATCTTCGTTGTACGTGACAGTAAAATATTGAATAAGGACTAATCGGTATTCCGGTGTGTAACAGTGGGCAGTGACTTTATTCAGTGGCGGGTCTCGTTCGCCACTTCACAGTGTTGATAAAAGGACTTTTGCGGCTTTTTATAGGGAAAACGCTTGCCAGGCGAAAACCCACCACGTCCTGGAATACTCGTCGATCGCTATGAACAGTCATGTAAAGCTAGCAAAGCTCCTGAGCCTTTCGGCACGTACCACAGTGGTGGGCGTTGCTCAGAAACTCAATCCCTGAAAAAGACCTCGGCGTGTTGGTGTCACCTTAACTACGGACTACATCGGACACGTTAAGAAGGGTTGCTGCTGCCAACAGGATGTCCCATGCCATACGAAGAGCCTTCTCGCGTTTGACTCCGGAGATCTTCCGACTATGGTTTACTTCCCATGTGCGCCCCATTCTCGAATACGGATTACCTGCCGTCTTCCCTCTCACCAAGTTCGAATGTGACCTCATTGAGAATGTTCAACGGCGGGAATCGAAAAACAGCTTGGAGGTACGAGACTTGCGTTATCCTCTGTGACTTCAGCGCATGAACCTTTTCTCCCTGGATTATCGCCGACGTCACGCCGACCTGATTTTCATCCGGCGCGTCCTGAGAGGAGAGATGAGGACGGAGCTGCAGGCATGCTTTCAATACGATGCAAACAGTTCAACTCCAAGCCACAACTGGAAACTGAATAAACCCAGAAGGCTCCAGGTCCATCCTGCTCTTACTCTGTCAACGCGCATGGTCAACGACTGGAACGACTTACCGAAGCATGTGGTTGATGCCCAGACAGAGGAAGATTTCAAGCGGATGTTAGACTCTTATCTTTTGAGTACGATGGGCCCTTGCAGCTTCCACTCTAGCTGTCACGGTCCCTTGTGGATTACCGCCTAACATCGAATCGCGGCATCCACATAATTATCGGGAAGCGATGGAGCTGACAAAGGATGTTTCCTTCTGCTCGCTACAATCCTATGAACCTATGAACCTATGAAAGCATTTGTTCATGCAGTTATTCGCAGTCGAGTGACTCCTTTTTGGCTAGACAAATGGCACAGTCAGAGTCCAACATGGACGTTGAGGTCAGTCGAGTAGGAGGTATGATTTTGCAGGTAGGTAGAATTTCCAGTGTACGGGGTGTCACCTTCTCTGAGTATGTATATTTGCTGTGGTGTGAAGAATTCGTATCCAGCTACCCACACTGGACATCGGTGGTTGAGGTGTTGGGTGCAGCTGGTTGGTTGTGAAGTGAAGCCATGGTCCAAGTAAGTCATTGTTGGTTATTTCGTCCCATCTCAGACGGAGACAGTTCCTCAGTTCGATTCCGGATCTCGACGAGGTTCACTATCACGGAGAAAAGGGAAAGTGAGGAACAGGCCGAGAGAAGACCATAAATGACAGTCATGTTACCAAGCATTAGGGAAATCCTACTTTAAGACATTTACTTGAGCCAACTGATGTACAATGTGTAACAGATATTACGCTGTAAAGGTTTTTGATTACACAGCAGAAGGCATGGCCCAATGGACAGATTACTTTCATGAGGAGGAAGAGCAGGGTTCCTGTAAGAGATTCACTAAGTATTAGCTTACTACCTTACGATTCAGCCGGAGACCAGAAGGTAACCATATAATCACGATTGGTTGCAATCGGAAACCAGAAGATACAGTGAGGAGGCGGCGATATTTTAATATACTCCACGGGATGGGGATTATCTAAGACAACAGAGTAACTATTATGTACATAGGTGTATAAGGATAAAGGCTGAGCATTATGAAAGCCGGCCGGGATTAAATGGATACGTAGGGAGGACTAAGTGTCGAAGGTAAGACGATCGTGAAATGGCGCTAATGGACTGGGTTTCAGTGGTCAATAGGGCTAGTTGGGTTAATCATTGTACTTACTAATGGATAACCACAGTGTCAAAGAGTAGGTCAAAAAACAAGCAAAAATATGTGATGCAAACAGTCTACAAGAAAACAGCTGGAAAGAGAAGGAGTGGCACCTAGCAAGCCCCGAAAATGCGCAGAGGTGCGAGGATAGTACTCCAAATTGCGGAAGCTAGAGGTGTTTGGTTAGCATCCCGCTCCGAAATGAGGACGATGAGTTGCTACCCGGCAGGTAACAATCACGCAATTTCATTTTTCTTTCCTTGGAAATGGATGCAAGAAGCTGATATTTATCTGTCGGGTAGGAGTAGTTTATTGACAGTCAAAATGATTTCCGTTTCATTAAAGCATACCGGTAAGCTCATTCTCGCATAGAGAATAAGGTTTTGATCGATATTCTGGAAAGTTATGTGGCCGTATTAGGATACATAGAAGGATAACGATGGGGGAACGATAACAGTGAAATGTTAAATAATGAAAGTAGTACACCAACTGTTTAGACACACAGAGATATACCGGTTCACGGGGCCACCCTTCTGCTCTCTGCTACTCATTGAACGCAAGGCTTAATTGCACTAACCGCTGGAAAGTTAACGTCTTCCTTAGCCGAATGCACGGAGCTATCTGTAAACGTTAAGGTAAAGTATGCTGTAAGGGAAGTGAGATTCAGATTCGGATTCAGCTGGACTGGAATGATAGGAAAATCACTTAAGTGTTCCTACTTGTGCTGACCTTTGAGCCAGGAAATGTTAACGTGCTAGGAGGTCTTGATAGATCTAAAACGAACCACCCGAAACACACCCTGGCAACCAGTTACTGCCACGTACCCTACACTAGCAGTCGGCGCTGTGTAGGTTACGTGAAGTAAAAAAGAAGTAGAAAGTAAATAGAAGATAAAGGGGAACGAAAGTCATTTAAATTAAGGATAACATCAAAGAGTGAAGAGAATGACAGAATATGAACGAAGTTGGAAGATGGATATGGTCAGGAGAAGGGAAAGTTTTCGTGTTGCCACCCAAGAGCGTCTAACTGACGCTCTAAACGCTTAACGGTAGGCCCACTGACTACACTTTCTGGAAGCGAGTTCCAGCGCTCGATAACCCTACCCGAAACCGAGTTTCCGCTCTGATTCGGTCAGAACGCGGCTTGTGTAGCTTCATGGGATGAACTCGAAGACGTGGCAACATAGCCGGGCTAAATAGCTAGCTAAAGTCCGGTCTGTAGGACTAGTTAATACTAGTCCGATACGGTGCGCGAAATAAAGCGCGGATATCAGAAGACATTTGGAGTCGGGCACAGCGGACTGTATTCGATGGGCTACAATAAGAAGCGGATGGATGAAGCGAGAAGAGAGCGAACACGTGAGCGCGGGAACTTACAATGCTGTCGAGTCTCGAACTGGTTGTAAGAAAGATTAAAGCAATAAGGAGTAATATACTCTCGGTCAACATGTAAATTGTAGATGAAAGATAGCAGGTATCTTTTGGGCGCTACATAGCTCACCCTAGAAGGCTGCACATAGAAAGCCATCGCAATCGAAAAGGACTGTAGAAACAGGGTTGGGAAGTCAAAATCGTGCCGAGTAAAAATGAGCGTGCCTTCGTGTGAAGTGAGTGTTCGCCGGCAGTCGGAGTCCGCTGTGCCGTTTGTGATTTGTCATTTATTGATTGCAGGGCAGGGTGCATTTTGGCGAGCCGTTGGAGGGGGCTTGTCGGACTACAAATAACTGGCTAGTCCAGAAAAATGCCGACAGGACCTTAACCTCCGCTGCTGCCAAACGGTGCGCTTGGGAGTGGTCTCTCCCCCCGCCCCGCGCCAAAACGACCCTCGTCCCACAAAGAAACGAACATGGTCCCACGGAGAAGCAACCCTTATCCCGCGTAGAAGCGACACTCGTCCAGCGGAGAAGCGACCAGCGTTCGTGGCATGGCCCTCGAAGACATTGTTCGTGTGGGCCAGTCGATCGAAGGGGAGGGTTGGGGCACCTAGAGACCAGAAAGTAGGAAAACATGAGCAGAAAACGCCAAAAAGGACGAACGGATGACCTGCATGTTTTAAAAATTTTGTTGCTGAATATTTTTAAAAAGGTTTTTCGGAGGTTTTTAATATTTTTATTTGTTTTAATAATGTTAATCGATCAAAAAGGGGCAAACATATACAATAGCTACAAAGTCACAAGTATTTAAACTGTACATAGTCGGAGAAACGAACGGGTTTACGCACCTCTTGACGACGGCGATTTTCGTGGATGGCGGCGGACTAGATTCGGGAGATGTCGGAGCGGCTGAAGCATGTAGACCGAGATCGTGGTCTCGTTGAACTGCACTAGGATGCTGAAAGCCGTTGCGGTAAGTTGTGACGTCCCACGAAGTACTACTAGATGAAGTAAGCGATGTGGTTTCTTCCATAAAGGCGGGTTTTAGACGGTCGCTGGTGACGACTTCGCGTCGACCACCGCGGTCAATAGTGTACGCCTTAGTCGCACAATGTAGTACCTTGAAGTGGCTGTCGAACATCGTCTGCGCGAAGAAGGACGTGGGAACACGCAGCCAGCTTCTCGGGCGCGTACACTGGTATCTTTTGCGATCGAGGAGCAGGTGGACGTAGCTCACGCATCTGGTGAGCTAATCGAACAGTGTAACTTCGTAGTCAAAAGTGGAAGTGCATGGGGCTGGTGTTACCAGCTGTCCGGGTAATCACAGCGTGCAACCGTAGACTAGTTACGCTGGTGTGGCGTCAAAATCGGTTTTAACCGTGTTTCTTAAGCCTAGGAGAACGAGGGGAAGCGTTTCAGACCATGAAGGACCCGCGTGCGCATGTAGCGCTGCCTTCAAATGGCAGTGAAAACGCTCCACCATGCCGTTAGCGGCCGGATGATACGCTGTCGTCTGAAGGTGGCAAAAGCCTAAATCCTTAAGCAATGTGACAAAGGTTGACGAGAAATGTGACCCTCGATTGGTGGTCACGATGGCGGGACAGCCGTATTGAGCTACCCAGCGCTCCAGAAAAGCCTTCGCTACTGTTTCTGAAGAGCAGTTAGGTATTTGAATGGCTTCCGGCCACCTAGTGAATCGATTGACACAGGTCAGCAGATACACATAGCCTTTCGAAGGCGGAAGAGGACCTGCGAGGTCGACGTGCACGTGATGAAAACGTACGTCTGGCGTCGGAAACGTGCCTAGTGGGACTCTCGTGTGCTTGTGCACCTTCACGCGTTGACACGGAAGGCAAGCAGCTGCCCAGGTACGGACGTCCCGATTAACCTCGCGCCAAACGAATCGCGCGGTTACGAATTTAACCGATGCACGAACGCCTGGATGAGACAGGCCGTGCAACATGTCGAACACGGTCTGCCGAAACTCGCGTGGAACGACTGGGCGCGGCGTGCCCAGAGATAAATCACAGAGTATTGTTTCGTCTGATGATGTCAGCGGAACGGGTCTTATATCCAATGAGGCAGACCTGCGTAGTAGATCAACCTCAGGATCGTTGCGTTGTGCCGTGGCCATGGATGCCAAGTCGATAGCAGTGCCGGCGTCAGCGGAGATGGCTTGTATTAGGGAAAGTGGATCGGCGACGGCGTTGTGCACACCTGAAACATGCCGTATATCGGTCGTAAACTAAGCGATATAATCAAGGTGGCTCGATTCTCTAGGAGAGTATCGGTCGGTAGTCCAGCCGAGCACGTAAGTCAGGGTTCGTGGTCGGTGAAGGCGACAAAGGAGCGGCCTTCTAGGACGTGTCGAAAGTGACGTATCGCTAGATATACGGCTAGTAGTTCTCTACCGAACTTGCTGTAGCGAGATTCGGCAGGTTGTAGGCGTTTGGAGAAAAACGCTAAGGGCTGCCACCTGTCGGCTACGCGTTGCTGCAAAACAGCGCCGTGTCACGTCCGAAGCGTCACTACTGAGGGACAGTGGGGCGGTCGGATCTTGATGCGCTATAGAAGCTATGTTAGCGATAGCCTCTTTCAGCGACTTAAAAGCAGCGCGCTGTGGCAGGAAATTCGAATTTCTTGAGTTTCCCTCGGAGAAGATCCGTGAGGGGTTGCATCAGCGAGGCACAATTGGGTATAAATCGTCGGTAAAAGTTGACAAGGCCATCAAAACTCCTGAGCTGTTTGAAAGAATGTGGCTCGGGGTAGTCGATGATGGCTTGAATTTTATCCTGCAGTGACGACATTCTTTGGTTGATAAAAGCTGACTTCCACATCGGTAACAGGTAAAACCCAATTCAAACAGTCTCGGGGTACCATCTATTCGGTTGACTGCTTGGATTGTGCCTGTATGAGGTTAAAAGAGGAAGCTGCTACCTGTTTATGGAATTCTACGGCCGCCAACATTAGTGCAGGCCCACTCACAGCCCATCGTCGTCCCATTTAATGACAATAACCTTTCACGTGCCTCTTCTTTGTGGAGACCGGATATCAAGAACGGTAAAGCCAACGTCCCTTCGTAACGGGGATTTCCTTATACTGACCCTGATAGAGCTTGCTGAATCCGCGCGATGAAATCAATGACCCTTTCTTCAGGGGCTTTACGCAAGGTCGAGAAAGAATACCGTGCAGTATATGTCTTCCGTCGTAAACCCCATAACCCGCTGAAGACTCCTAGCGCGCTGTTGACTTACCCTTTCTCACCGACATGGAGGGCATCATAACGTCATCGGCCTTATTCCCTAGAAATGTTCTCAATAATTTGCATTTGCTTCTCACCGAGTGAACCATGCTGGGTTTCAAGATGGGTGATAGCACCAAATAATCCAAAAGGTGCGCTTCCAGCAGTTTCAATTGGCCGCTGTTAAATAAATAAATAAATATTTTATTCTCGACTATGCGAGGCACGCCAATTAAGGCATGATCAGGAATGTACAGCTGTACAAACATTTTATGGGATCTGTAGTGAAGTAGAAAATTGTTCATATGTCCATGCTTGGAACTGTGCGATGGCGAACATGCGGAAGAACGATTTGGTTGTAGTGGGATCGGGATCCATTTGTTTGGACATAATCGCTCTGCTATATATCGCAGTCATACCTCGACTAATAATAGATAAAGAATCCTGAGTGATCCATTGGAAGATAATTGTAGAGCAAGCAATCCCGTATGAAGATTCTAATTGAGCTGCCAGTGTGAAGTTATGGGCTGTGACTTTATTCGGTGGCGAGTCACATTCGCCACGTTGCAGTGTTGTTAAACGGACAGTTGTGGCTTTTTATAGGAAGAACGCTTGCCAGGCGAAAACCCACCACGTCCTGAAAACTGCCGCCAATCCATTGAATGGCAAGTTGTGACTGGCTATGTTTTTTGTTGAACGCTTTTTGCTCCGTTATTCGCAGTCAAGTTGCATCCTATTTTTCTGCTGACTGATTCGTTATGCGAGTGTCCATTGCGTGCCTGGGTCCTCTCCTGTGCCAGATCGGTAGGTCAGGAACTAAGCCTTCTTTCTGGATATGATGCGTTGATCATCTGCAGAACCACGTAAACTCTTGAAGAATATACGTTGAAATATGTTGAAGTCTTGGAGGAAAGGAAAGGTTCCGAAGAAAGAATCGCAGATCCCCCGGGGTATGTAGTGGAATTGATTAGAGATAGGGGAAACCACGGCCATTTGAGCGGTCAAAGCGGATTGAAGAGCTTAGAATGACCGATTGTTCAAGCTTTGTACTGGCAGGAGAATGTGTCTTCCGTAGTCGAAAGTCCTCCAGTCAAGAGATATGTGGAAGAAGTATTGTTAGGTAAATTGAACTCAGTGGTTCATGCCGCGGAAGAATTGTATCAGTGCAAGATATTGATTGATTTGTCCGGTAAGTATGCCGTAGAAAGGTTGATAATTTTCCGCTCATGTCCAGGTAAAGGAACTGTGTGCCTTGTATTGTTGTCGAAACGGAGGACAATTCCTTGGGTGCGTGTCGCCGTACCTGTGACAGACTCGGGAGGGAATATTCCAAAGTCGTGTAGTTTAACTTCGTAGCCGGCATGCTAAGTGTGAGCCATAGTCGATGAAGGTAACAGGACGCGCACAAGTGGTATGGGACCGATTTACTTAAATCATCCTGCGTTGCAGTAGCATGAAAAGCCAAAAAGCAAAACCAACGAGATAAGACAATTAAGTCTGGGCCATTCTCAACCAATTACGTGAGGGCCTGTGTTTACGAAGCAATACCCAAGTGCATACTCGGTCCCTTTTAACCGGCAGACGCGTCATGAATAGAACCTTTTACTCTTTTTTTAAAACGCAGCTGGCTTACGCCGCCGCGCCAAATTCTTAATGAAAAGTATACTAAGCTCATCGGTTACTTTCCGTACATTCAGCGGGCATAAACTAGGGTGGAGTTTTTGAAGCTTAGCATGCAACCGACTTTGAAATTAATACGTGCAAGTTGGGAACTTGAGAACATATTGCATTTTTCCAAGCAGATTTATTAATAAGCTCATCAAAAGTTTTAACAGGAGATGTACCCTCCGCTAGATGATACATAACGTCGTTGCGCCTAATTCAAACGGGTTACACATGTGCGGTGGACACTTTGCGTACTCTACGTCTCCACAACATATTAAAATTATCCGGGTTGATTGCAAAGCCAAAGATAATACTGGTAAGGGACGTTTATTTCGACGCTTTCGACCAACCGCATAAAACAGGTTGACAGTAGCAACAAGCATACTGGGAACAAAAAGTGGCTCAGGAAAGCTTTAATGTGACGTACCCAAAGGCAAGTCAGTACAAGCGAAACGTTAGAGATGTCTGAACCTACTTACAATAGAGTGGAAAGAGTTTTCCAGAGATAGTGCAGTTAACAAGCTAGAGCACACCAAGCATTGCACGGATTGCTTATTTCTAAATTGGTGGTCCCAAAATTTGTAGGTGATAACCTATGTTACTAGCTATATCTCCTGTTGTGGATGTAGTATGCGTCAGCGCGTATTGCGAACCGGGTACGCGAAAGAAGTTTAGTCCCAGACATCTGGACTGGCGTGAAAAACTTTTAGTGGATGGCGGAGGCGAAATATGATTCATTGAGACCAGCGGTTACTTTAGTTTGCAGCCGCTCCTGGATTGAAAGGCTATGGACGTAACGTCTAGTGGAAGGAAGCCATGACCTTCGGCGGGTAGGCACTATCGTCTGTTAAGGTAGGAGCCTGGATGGCAGTGGAAAATAGGTCGGGCCATATGCCAGTTAGCTAGTAAATTATATTACCCAGCCGACATACCCATGGCCTAGTTGTTTAAACTGCTGACTAGTTGGCAGCTGTTTCTAGCGGTCATGGGTTCGATCCCCAGTAGGGGACCGAGGGAATGAGCACTACTGACGAGCCCCAGTGGGACGGACCGCGTCTGGTGCTTTTCCGGACTAGGCCTTGACGTGTAGCCCTTGAGCTAATGGGACGAAAACCTTAATTACTTAAGTTTACACGACATACCGCACGGCGCCATATTTGCAAATTCAGGGAGGAACCTTAAGGAATAGCTAAATGAATAAATATTTTATTCTCGGCAGTGAGAGATAAGCTTGTTCAGGCATGATCAGGATAATACAAACAAGTTTGCTTTGAACTTTTATAAAAAATATGGCAAGTTGATCAGTAATACTGAATATGGGTGGCTGTATATATGCAAGTGTATGTGTTAGTGGGCATGGTGACTGAGCTTGTGAAGTGTGACTGAGTTCGTGAGTTCGTTTGCTTTGTCCGCCAGCTATGAGGGGTTTAAAGTCTCACCCCGAATGGGATGACGTTATTGAAGTAGAGGTACCCAGGAAAGGGAGGCGGCAGTGATTTTATTTAGTGGCGTGTCAAATCCGCCACGTCGCAGTGTTGCTAGGCGGACCTTTGTAGATTTTTGTAAGAAAGGACACTGTTAAGGCAAAAACCCATCACGTCCTGAAACAATGCCACCCAACTATTCGTTTAAACGTCAGTAACCCAACCACCAGGCTGGTACCACGTGGTTGTTCGGCTAGCCTGCAAGTGAAATGCAAGTGACGGATGTCAGAGTGTGTACACGCAAAGGAAAATTCGCAGGTTCCTAAAACTTGCTCCCGGAATTCGCCATGCGAATATGGGTGTCATAAAACACTAAAGAGCCACCTTAGGTCCAAGGTCAGAGCGCACTGTTGAAAGCCGATCTATGTTGGCATGCTTTAGTCTCAAGGGACGAGAAGCTATGACCAATGGCTGGTTGCAACATATAATGCTCATTGGCTGGGTGCCCGCACTAAAGGTACAATATCCTGTTAAAAATGATTGAAAGCACGATGATTGCACAAATAATATGCCCTCTATATCTAAATGAACAGCTTCTTGTCAAGATATGTGTTGGTAGAACAATGAAGTTCGCTGTGCAATTATCCAGTATGCTAAGGGCACCTTGGTCACCTGCATGCCAGTCATAGACTCGAATTAATACTGTGACTGGAATGACGCATCGACATACATCGAGAGACAACCGATGACTACGTTCACGTTACCCTACGTTTAAGTTCACTTTAACCCATTGCCGTCTCAATATCATGTATTTGGATAAATAATCGGGCCTTTCGACAGCCCATTGTTTCTTTTCGCTGACAAGCGTTCTCCCTATAAAAAGTTAAAAGGTACGTTTAACTCCACCGCAACGCGTCGGATCTTACTCGTCACTAAATAAAGGCACTGCCGCTTCTACTTCCGTAGGATCCCCACCTCATGAACGTCATCCAATTCAAAGAGTTCCGTCGATCCCTTCATAGACAGCGAACAAAGCAAGCAAACTCACGAATTCAGTCACACTTCAAAAGTGCACTCATCACACATACGCTTACATATATACAGACACACAAATCCAGTATGTTACTGGGTAACATGCCATATTTTATAGAATTACCAGTTATAAGCAGGTCACAGCCTACAAATTTCCGCACTACTCTACGTCCATATGGAATCAGACGATTGCTTCTAAATCGTTCAGGATTTCCTCACATGTACTTTTCCTATTTTTGCAGGCAACACAACGTGTCTATTGCGAAACACTAGCCATTAAACCTTGACCATACCTAATAAGAAATGCCTCGTTGTTATCATGAATACACTATTTATTTATTTATTTAATATTGAAGGCTACTTTTAATCCCATGCACCAGAATTCTGCGATAAAACCATGGTATCCGCACATAAGCGCAGCATTTTAGTTCATGCTACTCGTTAGTACTACTACAGATCACAGTAGTTAGAGCAAATAAATGAGATACTACTGTAACGCAGAATGTTTAGCATAGGCCCCGGTAGGGGTCCTCATTTTTGTTGATGACCATAAGTCAGGCCAAGTGTTCTGTTCTCCAGATCGCAACTGTAAGCCCTTCCGCAAGGTAGGATTTTGCCGAAAGTTAAAAGATGTTGTCATTCAGGAAGTTGCTTTGCTTCTCTCCCACTTCCTTGCCTGATAGTGCGGACATTTGGAAGAAGGCTGCCTACCGAGCGTCCTATACGGTGGTGTTTTGTCGATCATTTGATGTCCAAAACCGTGACATTTTTATGAACCCGCTACCGGCGTTCTTGTGACCCTATTTGGCTTAGATTTTCCAGGTTTGTCTACCATGTCTCGTCCGAGAGAAAAATGACCTGGAGGGAATTGTTTGAGTGCGTAGACGTTTTCAAAACATTTGCTTAGTTGAATATGTGCTAAATTTACCACCGGCTGGGTATAGCAGATTTAAATAACAGGTACCTTGGTTGGATTAACATGACCGGCCCGGACCTCTATTGGCAGTTCTGTTTTCTAGCCTCTGCCGTCAACTTTTAAGTTGTACAAACCGCGTTCCGATTGGATTAATGTTTAAGTTTTTCTGCGGCGCTGACAACGAGCGTTGCACTATCTTCTAAATCATGTACTTAGGGAACTTACGGTTCGTGGTTTGGAGGACCAGCTCAACGTTCCTTTGCAAACTAATCAAAACTTCCTTTGCTGCTAAATGGGTATTATTAGCTGCTTCTTTGTATCGCCGCACACGTTTAGGTGTTATACTTGCGTAGTAGCGTTACCAGGTTCACCCACTGAAGACACTGTGCCGATTTTCACGCACCGTTTAACCGCGCCTAATGGGGATGGTTGTAAAAGGTAAGTGGGCCGTACTCGATTGCATAACGTAGGATGCGGTATTTGTTTTAGGTCCATCCACAGTTTAAGTATTTCGTCAACTGGGGACGAAGGGGAAGGGCTAGTTGTTGTAAGGGCGATAAACGGTTTTGCGGCCATCATCTGCAATAATGTCAGCGGACAATGGAATACCTGTATATTTCCTACTTATTGAGGATTGTGTGAGAAACATAAAAATGAATTAAGTAGGAGTGCTCCAGGAAAAAGATTATGCTAATTGAAAATGCTGACTACCTGTGTATGTAAAGCGAAAACCGTAGTTGAATGCAGAAAACGTTGGCGTGCAAGAGAAGGGTAAAATTAGCTGTTACGGAGCATAGGCAGCGCTTAAAGGGGTTGTAGACGGATGACAATATTAGTGACCAATATTTCAAATACGTAAGGGAACAAAATTGCTAGAACATACGTAGTAATAAGTTTCCCACTGATTGTGGTATATAGTTTAGTTCCGGAAAGAATGGGTCAAATAAGTGTTAGTTTTTCGCCAATGATGGTTCAATTTTTATGTCAAAAAAGAAGAAAGAAACTAAGCTTAGCACAAGCAACGGTATGCTACTGTGGATAATGATTTAATAATATGCTCTACTTGCGTGAAATATGACACCTGTAGGATCGGTGTGATGGCTGCGGTAAAGGTAACTATGTATGTTCATAGAAATATATACGACTTGTTGTAGTTAATTAAGGCCGGAAGTAAATGAATGAGGTAACACGTAAAGTTTGAATAAGCGTGGCATTGCTAAAGAATATATAAATATGGTCTTTATATATATATATATATATATTGGAGCCTATATATACTCCTTTGTAATACAACGTTTTAGCAAGGTCTACGTGTCAAAATGCTCATCTACGTCCACGTTTAATTAGCTGCAGCATCCAATGCAAATTGTTCTGACCCTACAGAAACAAATATATATAAAGTTAATTATGTGATACCATGAAACCACAGATAATTATATAATAGGTTAATTCTAATGAAAGCTAACGGTGGCTATATAATGGAGTTTTTGTTGAGTCGGTCGCTTAATATTAGGGATAAAGGTTGAAGGTAAAATTATCCAGAAGCGTAGATGTCTCCGATGTTGTACACATCTTGTTGGGACTTTTAAATAGTACATAGGGGATGACGCCATCACGTCTGTACGGGCGTGTCTCGTTCCGTCGAGAATACAAGTAGTTATTTATTTGGTTGCTAACCATATAGTCAATATACGCGGTCACATGTAATAAAGTTATTGAAGTTAAGGATGTACTGTTGAATAAAAGACGTTTTACCCAGGAAGGATATTGCGGAGATCTAGCGTTTGACCGCAACCGTGATGAAACGATCGTTTTGATGCTAAGTGACTGAAGGGGTAGTCTTCAGAAACCCGTCAGTGGTCTATGCAATAAGGACACTCTAAGCAATTCATCATGAATGTGGATGGAAATTTTTTCGTGCACTACTATTGCGTTTCAAATATATACATGTCGACTGTCACTACGGGGTTATCACGTATCTTGGAGTACCATGGACGACTAATGGTAGTGAATTAGTGTTATATGAGGAATAAGGGACACGCGGAAATGGGAATGCGCATTGCGCACCTGTACTATAAGGTCGGCAGGTGTAAACGCTGGACATGCAAACGTGGAGTACCGCGTTGTTTGCCCTGCAGAAAATTGTCACCGTCATGAAGGATTTCTTGAAATGCACGGCTAAAGGAAACGAAGAAATGGCACCGAACTGCAACTGAGGCCAAAGCATGCATATATGTACTAGCAACTAAGTCAGCAGCCCTACTATTTTGAAGTTACCATGCTTAATAGAATTCATAGGAAGGTGCGGGCACGCCGATGCAAAGGAAATGAAAGAAGTTAGTGTTCTTAAGGGAATGCGATCAACATGTCACAGAAATCATAACGTGAATTTTGCCCAAGCCCCATCAATGTGCTCACACATATCCGGCAAACGAATGGATTGCGTCACCTTCCCACAGTGGCTCAATGAATTATTGGGTATAGGTGCATTTGTAACCGATAGATGTTAGTGAACAATGAAACTTACGACAGTTGACACTTTACCTGTGTAACAGGTTAGGAGCGCGATTGCTCGTTACCATAGTGAGTGTAAGTTAACAAGTGCGTCCAATCACGGAGCGGCACCCGACATGTGGAGGGCTATAAAATGGAGGACGTAACATTGTGGATTTGTTATAGAGTGAATGATGATAAAACTATAAGTATTAATGTGACAAGGGATAAAATATCGATCGAGGTCTACACCATTCCTTGTTCTTGCGTCGTACCTAAATAACTAAATAACTATAAATAAACATATATTTTATTCCCGACTATGTGAAGCACGCCCATGGAGGCATGCTCAGGTATGTACAATTGTACAGCCATTTTATGGCAAGTGTAACAGTGACAGTAGAAAATTGTTCATATGTCCACGATTGGAACTGTACAATGGTGAAAATGCGAAATAATAATTTGGCCGTAGTGAACCCGGGACTTCGGCTAATAATAGATTGAGAATCCTGAATGCTCCAGTGGAAGCTAATTAAAGAGCACGCTCAAGAGAGGTATGACAATACAGCGAGATCGTGCACAAGTAACGCAAAGGTCAACGGTGATATCGTAGATAACAAAAAGACGGCAGTATATGCAGATGTAGAAGTTCCAGTATAACGAACCTATCTAGACTGGCGACGCTAGTTGACTTGCCAGTGTGAAGTTATGGGCTGCGACTTTATTCGATGGCGAGTCACATTCGCCACGCTGCAGTGTTGTTAAACGGACATTTGTGGCTTTTATTTGGAGAACGCTTGCCAGGCGAAAACCCACCACGTCCTAAAACACTGCCGCCAATCCATTGAATTGCAAGTTGTAACTGGCTAAGTTTCTGGTTGAACAGTTGTTTACTCGGTTATTCGCAGTCAGGTTGCGTCCCATTTTTCTGCCAGGTGATACGTTAGCCAGGTGTCTATTACGTTCCTGAGTCCTGTCCTATGCCCGATTGGTAAGTCGGGAACTAAACATACTTTTGAATATGACGTGTTGATCCTCTGCAGTACCACGTGAAGTCTTCGTGGGATATACATTAAAATATGTTGAGTTGTCGTTGAAGTCTTGAAGGACAGAATATTGTTCCCAAGAAAGAATCGCAGATCACCCGGGATATATAGTAAAATTGATTAGAAATATAGGCAACCACGGCCAATTGAGCGGTCAACGCGGATTGAAGATCTCTTAATGTCCAATTGTTCTGGCATTGTATCGCAGGAGAATGTGCCTTCCGAAGTCAAAAGTAGTTCTCCGGGCAACAGTAATGTGGAAAAGATAGCGTTAGGCAAACTGAACCCAAAGGTTCAAGCCTCGGAAAATTTGTATCCGTGCATGATAACAAATGATTTGTCCGGTTAGTAAGTTGTAAAAGAGTTGACAATTATCGCTCACGTCCAGATAAAGGAACTGTGGGGCTTGTATTGTTGCCGCAACGATAAATCACTCCATGGGTGCTTGTCGCCGCACCTGTGACAAACTCGGGAAAAAAGGAAACGAACAGAAACAGCCACAAAGACAGAGGAAAGGGATGTGTCTGGAATGCAGTCGATCAATTGCGACGATGACTGAACTATTGTACCCCTATACACGTAATTGTTAATTAAGTATCGCATATACATGTGTATCATAAGTGGCGAAATACGATGAGAAGCAAAAAGAATACGGATAAGTAGAGATAGAAAGATTGTTCCAAAGTAGGATTGAAGATGAAGAAAAGAGAGTTTGAGGGGTCCTAATGCGCACATGTTCAATTGGTTGGAACCAGAGAGAGGAGGACGAAGTGTGCATATCATGGGAAAGGATATCACTCAGAAAGAGCGACAGGGACGCGTTGCCTAAGTCTTAAATTGGTAGGAATGTAAAAAGTCAGAGAACAGACGCCTGTAAGCTGGCGTCGAATGAAGAAGGAATGCAACAGAAAGCACAGGAAGGAAAGAAAGGGTCAGTAAAACAGGTTCTATTGAGGACAAGTGGAAAAGTCTCCGACCTTCTTCAGGTGATGATTCATCCTTCTTAATAAAAAGAAGGATGAATACTACCTATTTATGTAATTAAAGTGAGGGTAACAGAGCGTTGCGTCAGCTGTAACTAGGTCACTTATATCGCAGAATTCCGAGAGAGTTCAGAAAATAAGAGACCGTACAGATAAAGCCAGGTAAGTCAGCAAGATGAAGCTAGGCCGCCAAATATATTTAAGCATAGGGTAATGAGTGTCATCATAAAAGAAGCAGTTTAAGACGAAGGTGGCTAAACGAAACGGCGGTTAGCCTCGGAGTGATGTGAACAGGCCGCTGGGTCTGTTAAACCTGATCATAAGGGACATAGTAGTCCAAAGATGGGAGACCGTTAAGACGAGCATAGAGTGTCAGCTCATAGAAAGAAAGCCGTACAATTCAGATATTAATACTGAAAGAGAGCATCGGCATAAAGAGCAATGTTAAGGATGAAAGGGGGATATAAAAATAATGAATCATGACCAGCAATGCTTTTGAAGTGAAGGTTACAAGGCGGTACGTCGACAGTAAGTAAGTCAGTTAGGTCTCAGAAGTCCGAGGAGGGACAGAAAGTAGTAACCCGTTCAGTTGAGTCCAGCTAAGTCAGCAAGATGAAGCTAGGTCGCCAACTTAAGTTGTGAATAACAGGAATGAGTGTCAAAAGACGTTTTTGGGACGGCAGCGGCTATATGGAAAGCCAGTTAGCATGTCTAGGAAAGGTCTCAGGATGAGGGGAACAGAGTGTTTGGAATATAGAGCCTACAGTATTAACGTCTTGGATGTCGGGGAGCAGTCAGAAACAAGGTACTTTTCCGTCGAGGTAGATTAGAGCAGGCACGAAGAGATATCCGACCAATTGAAAAAGTAATGCAAACAGAGCTCGAGCAAGCAAACGCTCTATTGAGAAGAAGTAAAAGAGCCAGCTATATTTTTGGTGTGATGTAAGCAGACCGTTAAGTCTGTCCGTCTCTGATCATTGGGGTCACAGTAGTCGGAAGCAAAGAGACCACTGAGACGAGATTAGAATAGCAGCTCAAAGAGTGAAATCCGTAGAATTTAGGTCTAAGTACTAAAGGAGAGCATCGGCAGCATAGACATGTACAGTAATAGGGATGGATCATGGCCAGCAATGCAGTTGAGGTGAGGGTTACAGAACATTACGTCGGCAGACCCTAGATCATTAAGATCTCAGAAGTCCGAGGTGGGTCAGAAAGCAGGAGACCGTTCAGACGAGTCCGGATAAGCCAGCAAGATGAAGCTAGGTCGCAAAATAACAATGGGAATAAAAGTAATGTGTGTCATCAGGAAGGAAGCAGCTGGGGACGAAAGTGACTGTATGAAATGGTAGTTAGCCAGCCGCGCGAAATTTCGTAGGTTGAGAAGAACAGTGTTGGAACCTTAGGGCCCATATCCTCAACGTCTCGGTGTCTGGAAGGGATCAGGTAGCGGGGGGTTGGTCAGATGGGGCTACATTAGAGCCCGGCCCGAAAAGTTATCTGACCAAGTGAAAACGTAATGCAAACAGAGGGCGCGAAATGGAAAGGGTTGGGAAGAAGTGGAAAAGTCTACAAAGTTCTCCAGGTGTTGTGAACAGACCCTTGGATTTGTCGATTATTCATCGGTAAGATCTCAGTAGTCGGAAAGCAGGAGACCATTTAGACGAGATTGGAATGTCGGCTCATAGAAAGAAAGGCGTATTATTAATGCCGGAATGCTATCAGAGAGCGTCGGCTGAATAGAAAGGAAATAGGGAAGTAAGGAAGGGATATACTTAGGAGGATGAATCGTGATCAGCGATTGTCTTGAGGTAAGAGTTACAGTGCATTATGGCTTTAGAGCCTAGAACATTTAGATCCCATAAATCCCATAAGTGAGAGGACAGAAAACAGGCTGAAACCGGGTAGATAATCAAGATGATGTTATGCTGCCAAATTAATGCGGGAATAAAGGTAATGAGTGTCATGAGAAAAGTAGCACTTTGTCTCGTAAGAAACTATATGAAAAGGCAGTTAACATGCCGAGCAAAGATCTAAAGGTAGGGAAGCCAAAGTTCTGGGACTGTAGAGCCTAAATCGTTAACGTCGCTGATTGTTATTCGTTATGTGAATACTACGCGGTAACTCGACTTTTTGGCGTGCCATACTGCTCGAGCTTTTTATCTGAACTAACGTGGAAAACAATGTTTGTATAAACACTTGAAACGAAATTTGACAATTATCAAACTTTCTCTGATCCAGGATATCTTGGAGGGATTAAAGTGGTACTGGCCAAAACGTCCTTGGCGCTTACTGGTAATTTTTCCGGTTGTTCCCATTTTTAATCCCGTGTTGCACCCTGTTTTTGCCTTCTTATTGCGGTCTTTTTCTAATTGTATACGCGTTGTAATTCTACTCTGTTTTCCAAATAAACATGGCTGTCTGGCGAAACACCGAGACGGATGTACCTATGGGGTCCACTATTGATGAGTCCACTGCAGCTTGTTGACAGGTTAGCTGTTCAGAGCCAGTAACAGATATATCTGGCGGTATGCAATGTAATTTCTGCTGCCGCTGGTATCACGAACGCTGTACCGGCCTACAAGCTGACCAGTACAAAATGCTACCATCAAGAGTTCACTTTTCTTTCAGCTGTGCTGAATGCTGCGCTCAACGATCGACGCGCCAGGCTATCACCGGTGCTAACCTTTCGGCGCTGGCTTCAAAGTTGGCAGATGTTGAGAAGGTGATAGCCAAACTCCACTCTGTTGCGTCGCTCGAAGCGAAAATAGATTTGATTTTAAAATCCCTGAATATTTCGATTGAAGACACTGCAATAGACGGCAACATTGCTGACGATCCATCCACTGGAGTCTGTCACCCGGTCATGAAGTCGCACATCCTACCGGCCAATCCAGGTAGCATTGCTGGCTGTCCTCATGAGCCGATCAAATTGAAGAAAAATAGGGTGCGGAAACACCAAAACTCTCTGCTAAACCCGGAGAATCCGTTGCCACGGAATCGAAAAATATGCCGTCTTTGGCAGTCGTAAATTCTCCGTTGGTCGCCAAGGCAGGGGCGTTGTACTTTATGTGAGCTGTAACTTAGATGTGTTGAGGACTTGCACATTCCGGTCGCCGGATCAGACTGTTGAAGCCCTATCGGCTGTTTTGTGCACTTCCGCTACCCAGTTTACAGTTATAGTGATATACAGAAGTCCTGGAAGTTCTTCCAGAGGGATACTTGACTATATTTGCATTCAGTCTGCGAATAAGTGTTTAGTTCTAGGAGATTTCAACCTCCCGGCAGTTTGTTTGGCCGATCTTACTTGCAATTCGGCATCAGGAACATTCGGTGCAGACTTTCTTGAGCTGACACTCCAAATGTCCTTGCATCAGTTCGTAGACTTTTCCATTAGGTATATGTACAACCAGATGCCATCTACATCAGATCTGGTCTTCACAAAGTCCCTGGACTACGTGACTGACGTTTCATACGGTGCACATCTAGGGTCCAGCGCTCACGCATACATCTCCTTTCGATGTGCTCTTTCAGGGCACCAAGAGACCGCTGTTGAATTACTTCCGAATATTTGGCGGGCGAACTTCAGTGCAATGCGAGCTAAGGCTGCAGTTTTGGACTGTGTGAACTCGATGGCTGACTCTGTCCAGTTAGCCCAGGATAAATTTAAGGCATACCTTACGGAGGTTTCCACTCTCTATATTCCATTCATGAGGAAAAGAGGGTTAAGGGCACAGCCTCCATGGATAGAGACCACAGGCAGGTACCTACTCAAGAAACGGTCTAGAGGTTGACGAATCTACCAAGCAGCTCCATCAACCAGCACCTATGATAGTTATCGAGAGATGAGAAATAAATGTAAGCAACATCTCAAAACGGCTCGTCTCCAGTACGAGCAGGGTTTAGCGGACTCGGCCGCAGCTAATCCCAAGAAGTATTTTGCTTACGTTAAAAGACGCAGCGGGGCAAAACTGTCTATACCAGCTTTATTGCGAGCAGACGGGACCTGTGCGCAAACTGGCTATGACAAGGATTTTGTACGTATTGACCAGTATACTGGGGTCTTTGCTCGGGAGACCACTTTACCACAGGTCTAATTGGTTTCAAGAGTTCCAGGGGATTCTTGCTTAGCTGAATTTAGCATAACGGAGACTCAGGTCTTCGAGCTACTGCAAGGTATTAATTCCTCTAGAGCTTCCGGTCCTGATTCAATTCATCCGAAGCTGTTGCGTGAATTGGCCACTGAGCTGAGTGGTCCTCTCGCATGCGTGTTTTCAATATCGCTGGACAGCTGCATCCAACCTTCGGAATGGAAGGTGGCAATCATCCGCACGATTTTTAAGGGCATTTACAGCGCTCCGCCCGCAAACTACCGGCCTGTCAGTTTGAGAAGCATAGTAGCCAAGTTGTTTGAAAAGCTGATAAGGGATTCAGTGGAGAACCACCTAAATAGATTCAACTTTCTCAGTGTTGCGCAACATGGATTCCTCAAAAGTTTATCATGTCATGAAAGCTTGGCCAAAGCGGTAGACAGTGACCACGCTGTAGACGTGCTATTGGTGAACTTTTCGAAAGCTGTTGACACTGTTCCACATCATCGGCTCTCACTAAAGTTGAGCTCTTACGGGATGTCTGGTCGAGCTCTTCAATGGTTGTCTGCCTTCCTTGAGGTGAGGGAACAGTGCGTATGGGTGAGACGTAGCCTTTTGCTTAGGCAGGCTCTCCTTAGTGGCGCCCTGCAGGGCTCGGTGTTGGGGCCATTTTTGTTCGCGATCAATGTAAATGACTTGCCGGGAGAGCTAGGGTTGTCATCAATAATGTTTGCTGACGACCTTAAGCTCTGGAATATTGTGGATATCCCGGGGGTACTGAGGCAATTCGGCGTGTCTTGAATAGGCTCTGGGAATGGTCTATCTTATAGTTGATGCCCATAAATATGGCCAAGTGCTCCGTTCTCTGAATCGGAGCTGTTAATCCTCCCATCCGACATGTTGTCGGCGTTGGTGAACTTGTTGTTGTCACTCAGCAGGTTGATTTAGGAGTCGTACACGCATCAGCACTTCATGTTGGAGACAGCTGGAAGAAGGCTGCTTGTAGGGTGTTTCGTATGAGGTGGATTATCCGCCACTCTTTTGGAACATCAACGGTCAATTTGTTTGTGAAGCTATTCTGGGAATTCTTCCGATCCCACCTGGAATATTGTAGCCAGGCATGTCCACCATGACTTAATCGAGACAAAATGGACTTGAAGTGGGTGTTACTAGTGGGCACTCGGCTAGTGCAGGGTCTACGGGGACGGACGTATCCTGAACGCCTGCTTAGTTTGGGGATGGACTCAATGCACTACCAAAGTATAAGAGGGGACCCGATTCTCACTTACCGTATTTTGACGGGTAAGATTAGCCCGGACTTGTCGGGGATATTTAGTCCAGCTACGTTACCTAATCTCTGCAGTCACCCATTGAAACTGCATAAACCACTGTCTGATAGGATTAGGACGGAGACCCGTCTATCGCGCCGAGTTATAGATCACCGGAATTCGCTTCCAGATCATGTGGTTAGGGAACCTACGGTTAAGGGTTTTGCGCGCCATCTCAATGCTCTTGGGTGGCAACAGCAAACCTTTTCTTTTTCCTAGCTGACTCACCTATACTTTTTAGTTCTTTTTATTTGACCCAAATATCTTGACATTCCACTTCCTTAGCACTTTCCACTTTCTCTTTTGGCTTCTGAGTTTACGTTTTTCTCTTATTTTACGTAACCGACCCAGCAGGGACTGCTAGGGCAGGATACGTGGGCATTAATTGGTTGGACAGAGCGGGATACGGTCTTTGTTTTAGGTCCATCAGTATTTCAAAGTTTGCCAACTCTTGGTTCAACGACCCGCCGAAGAAGGAACGCTCACGGGATAAACCTATCTTTCCAGTCCCGCTTGAACGTGAGCTTGTCTGAAAGCAGTCAGAAAGCAGTAGACTGGCCATGAGAGGCTAAATTAAAGCCAGCCTCGAGAGTTAATCGTCTAGCTAAAGATAAGGTGGCTGTGTGCTTAAATGTTCTATATGTGAGCAGGTCCTTTTTGCCAGAACTTGTCTTCAGCAACGCAGCTGCCCAAAAGTTCCGCCACTTTTGGGACGCTGAGTAATCGCTTTATTGCCGCGGAGAATTGCACTGCACTTTCTGATGCTCTGACTGTTCCTGGTAGCTTGTTCCATAAGTGCGCATATCTATAGAGAAAGAAGTTGGAAAGAATGTTGTGACGTGTCTCAGGGAGAGAAGGAGTGAGGTTTTTGGCGTATGGGGTAACATGTAGCACCCATCGGTTGAAAAAATTCGCCTATGCATGTGTCAGATGTTTTGAGAAGTTTGTAGAGGAATACGAGGTTGGCTTTAAGCCTGCGCAGCCAGTGAGATTCCAGTCCAAGCAGTTTGCAGCGTCCACGATAGTTGAGCGTAGATGGACAAAGAAGGCGCTTAGTGAAAGACCGTTGGACTTTCTCTATCCTCAATCTATCAATCTTCTGTGAATTGGAGAAACTAACGAGCAGTACTCTAAAATCCGTCAAACACCTACTTTGCAGATGGTGAGCCGAGACTCAGCCAGGCTTACTGACTTCAGTATATACCCGATAATAGACCTGGCTTTGGCAGAGCTATAGCTTGCCTGTTCGGAAACCGTTAGCGAGCTAAAGTAATGCACACTGAGGTCGCGCACGATGAAGCTGTTACCTACGGGTTTGCCGTTAAAGGTTAGTGTTGTGTGGTATAGTGCAACGGTAGGAGAGAACACTGCATTTCATTGGTGAGAATTCAAATCTCCAAATATCGCCCCAATTTTCAAGAGCATGAAGATCGTTCTGAATGTTTGAGAGGCCATTTTGTATGCAGCTGGGAACGAACGAAAATACAACTTTGATATCATCGGCAAAAACATATAGAGTGCCCTATCGAAATACGAGGAGGAAGTCATTAATTTATAACAGAAACAGCAGAGGGCCAAGTAAACCACCATGAAATACGCCGCTAGTTACGGGTGCTCTTTTGGAAGATGTTTCACCTAGTTTTACTGACTGCGTTCGGCTAGAGAGGTGGGAAGGAAACCAAGAAAGAAGATGGCCAGAGACACAGAATGCAGCTAGTTTCGTCGGCAGTCCATCGTGTGGAACCCGGTCAAACGCTTTTTTCATGTCCAAGAAGATAATGACTAACGCTTGACCCAAGTCAATGGAGTGTATCATATAGTTCAAGAATTCAAACAGGCATGTTTGGCAAGATTTAGCGGGCAAAACCCATGTTGGGGCCTATTTAAGAGATGGCGCATTAGCAGCAAATGAAGCATTCCCTCCTTGACTACGCTTTCCAAAACTCTGGACGCATAGGTTGTGTGGCTTATAAGTCGATAGTTGTCGACATTTTGGCGAAAACCTCGTTGGTGACGTGGAATGACTACAGAGGGTTTCCGTATGGTTGGGTAGCTTTTGCTGGTCATGGAGGGTGAAAACGTTGAGAAGAAGGATAGGAATATCCGGGCTTCCGAGTGATAGTAGGGAGGCCGGGACTGCGTCAGGGCCGGGGTTGTGTGTCAGCTTCAGTGAGCGTAGACCTCGACTGATATTGTTCAGGTTGAAATCAATGGTGTAAATACGATCGTCTGTAAACTTTGAAATCATATTTGGCAGTAACACATTAGCGCTAGCGAAGGCGTCACAGAAGTGTGCGTTGCTGAACTCGCACAACTCTGCTGCGTCAGTAATAACCCTATTATCAGGAAGCACGAGTGAGTAAATGGGCAAGTCGTTGCAGCCACTGCGAAGCTTCATTAATCGTACAAGTGACTTAGCCTTGTTCGCGCTGCGCAGCGCAGTTCGCTCATCTAAATTATGTACCTGACTTTGCGAGTTTTCCATTCCAATAGTATTTCGTTTATACGAATTACGAGGTGAAAATCCTTAGTATTCTTGTAGCGAGAGCGCATTTTCTTAAGCTTAGTGGTAGTTTTACGCGTGGGGGCGTCATCAGAATTTTGAGGTCACGTGAGCGAACGCTCCATTGGGGCGAATGTATCTAGGCAAGTCGTGAAGTCATTGTAAAGTCCACGTGCCGCAGCGTCCGTACTAGTTGTCAGGAAGAAAGTTTCCCAAGGAACAGCACGGAGAAGTGAGGAGAAGGCCTCCCAATTCATATGTTGGGAAGGCCTAAAATCAGCGTAGACCGGGCCAACACGATGACGGATGTTGGGTAGCTTGAATGATAGCCTCACAATCTTGTGGTCGTTGCCCGGAATGTTATCTAACACGCTGGCAGTTGCATGCGGGATACCGTTGGTGAATACCAGGTCCAAGGAGTTGGACTGTCTTGTAGGTGCACGCATATGCTGAGTCCAGTCATGTGTGAAGACAGTGTACACGAATGTCCTATACCTGGATGGTGCTGATTGTGTAAGCCACGAGATGTGTGGCGTATTGAAGTCCGCCAATTATTTTATGACGGGCGGGAAGGAATGAAACTTCGTGAAAGAGCTTAGCGCATTCTTCAACTCCTGTACTAGTCAGATGCGGTGGGTTGTAGATGCAGTCTATCAGAATGCCAACTTAGCCTCCTATGGCCTGAATCCCGACAGAATCTTCGGGAGTTCCAAGTGGTATGGTTTGGAAAGAAGATGCGTGGAATTAATTGCTGACGTATAATGAGACAACCGCCGCTTCGTTGATTTATGCTCCCGCTACAGAAAGTCCTGTACCCAGGAATGTGCAGCGGAGCGTCAGGCATATCAGCTGCGTGCCACGTTTTAGTTAGCAGCACCACATGCGGACTGGACAGAAGTATGAGAGGGGCAAGAAGGTGCATTTTATTTTTGATAGACCGAGCATTAAATAGTAGGATTGTATACGAATCGGTCGGATTCGTCTGGATGTGGGGCTCAGCCAACGACGCACCTGACGAACCGCGCTTTGCTGAGAGGCTTGTTTGTAAACATGCGTTGAGGTGCATGAACGATGGACCTGCGGAAGATAAGGTAAGGGGCTGGCGGCGGTCAGGGACAGTAGGTTGTAGGGAAGCGTAAGAGGTATCCGGGTGTGTATAAGTTTGAGTTGTGAGGTCAGGCACGTGATCAGGCGTAGTGTAGTGGGTCAAAGACGTTTTCCAAGTGGCTGGAGCATACTGGACGGCGTCAGTTGCATGATTTCCAGTAGTCGGGTTAGGTGATACAGCGCAGTATCTGGATTGGTGTATGCTTGGATGGGGGTCCGCAACTTGCAGCGTTCCATAAAAAAGGGGATACAAGAAATGTTTGGGCGACTCGCGGAGTGATCGAATGTGACGGTCGAGGTACAGATCCGCTGGGTTCAGAAGGCCGAGGAGGTGTGGTGTTTGTGACACTCATAAGGTTAAGGTATCTATGTGGTCGCTATCTGTGTGGCATTGTGGCTCGATCAGCAGTGAAACCCGACTTGCTCGGAATTGACATACGAAGTAAGGGGCTTGGGGTGTTGAGTAGATACCTCTGGCGACCGGGCTGTTCCAGTTTGTCGGTCGCATAAGTAGACTTCGGCCCAGAATAGGGGTGGGAATTTCGTTATGTCCATGCGAACCGACTGGGTGTTTTGCTTAACCGGTACACACGGGAGGTTTGTCTTGGCCATGTTGGAATGTTCGCGTGTTATACCTTTGCTGTACTGTTGTGTCGTTGATGGAAACCGTGGTGTCTTACCAATCAAACACTGTCGGTAAGGGTTGTTAGGCGTTGGAGTCGGACAAGTGGGAGATTGCGCGGAGCCCTTTAGGACACGGGTAAGAGGCGTGTAAGACGACGAAAAGTCAATGCTCTCAATTTCCGATTCCGTGTCACACATTGCTGACAGAAGTGTTGTGTCCACGGCTGCACTGGTTGTTTCCGTCATTAAAACAGTCCCAGTTTCGATGTTATTATTGCGTCATTTGTTCCCAGACGGCTCTAGTACGGCGGGGTCTACTTGTCGCTCTTGTGTTATATCCATATGCACATTATAAACCATAGAAGAGCCAGCGGTAGGTGTTGAAGTTTGGTGAGTATTAGGCATTTGTGCTCCCGAATGTGGTGTTGTTTGCATTGTCCTTTTGGTTAATTTCGAATTAGATTGAACAGATCGCTGCAGCGGTGTTCTGTCCGGTTTTAGCAAGATTGGCCCGAGATTAGGCAGATGTCGTAGGAGAAAGCGGGCGTCAATAAACCTTTTAGCAAAGTCGTGGTTGCAAAACTTGATCACGATTGGGCAAGATCGGCCGGGATCTTACGCAAACGAGTGGCTGTGCAACAACCATGTGGCATTTGCCTAGCATCTAAACGTGTCTGCAGCACTTTCTTGAGAGGCAAGTTATCATGTACGTTGAGTACAATGGCGTTGTTAGCGTGGCGCATGCGTGCACTGAATTCGTGTGCAGTATTGCTCAGTAGTTCACCAGTCGCAAATATATCCGTCAGATTTTCTAAACTTTGGTAATTAGTTACGTTGGCAAAGGGTGTTAGCTTGTCAAGATTCTCCGTAATAGTTACAAGTTGACTTTCTAGTTCGTTCACTCGACTTTCGAGGGCAGAAACATTTTGTAAAGCCTCAGCAAGTGGATCCAAGAGCATAACTTTACACTCCCGTGTTTGGGGTTGACTAGCCTTGGCGGTCGAAGCCGCTGGAGATTTCCCTGGCTTCTTGAGAGATATGAGTGGCACGCGACGTTTGCCAACCATGTTGTAAATAATAGATATAGAAACAGGTACACACACGGGTATTTACGGAAAAAATGAAAAACGTGAATACGACAAACGATAGTGGAAAAATGTGTGGGACTAAAGCCCAGAAACGGAACACACGAGTTCGTAGTAAGAATATGTTACGTTGAAGTAACACAAACGGGGCAAAAACACTACTGTGTGCAACTCAGGGTATAGAAAGATGGAACGCAACGAAACCGCACGGTTTCAAATTTCGCGAGTACGCGAATTTCGCGGGTACGGAAAGCACATCGTTGAAGACGCTAGCAACTATGCATTCAAGCTTAGCTACTTTGGAATAGTAAAGCCTTGCGTTAAATGATAGGGATGACAGAACTTTTGGTAGTTCCTAAGCTTGAGCCATTTGTCAGGCACTAGACCGCCCAAGGAACATGATGGCGCTGGAACGCGGAAAATTATGCACAATTGTTGTATCAATCTTCAAGTTCGACGCGATTTCGCCACGTCCTAGTCCATGGGAAGATGAGCCAAACTAAGCTTTCAGTGCAAGCTTGGTCCATTAAAAGCTGGGAAGCTTCAGCACTTCGTCATAGCGTTCTGCTTATCGAAATCGGCAGAACAGGCTAAAGGTAGAAGCCTGATGACTGCGCCAGTATCAAATGGTGGCCTGTTACTTTATTTAGTGAGGAGCCACATCCGCCACGCCGCAATGTTGTTAAGCGGATATTCGTTTCTTTTAGTAGTGGGAACGGTTGCCAGACGAAAACCCACCACGTCCTACAATATTGCCGTAGGTTATCTCGAACTGTAGTGCAAGCTGACGATGCATCCGGAGGATCGACCTTGCGCCCGGTTATTCCTAGTCGATTGGCGGCGCGCAGACATCCGCACTCAACCCTTAATGCGTGGACACCAAATGATTTAAGCCACTTAGAGAACCGCTTTCATGCTTGCTGGAGTTTAGTCCTGGTAAGCGCTGTCGTTGCCTTCCCTGCTTGAGGTAATTGAAACTGGTTGCACTGGTTGGTATGGTGATGGTTGACTGCGTACCAGGACGTTACGAACTAGTTTCATGCACACCTGAAGCAACTTGCAGATGCACCCAGGGCGGAGTATCGGACACGATGAACTGCAATCACGGAGAGCGGGCTGAGGTGGCTGACAGGCGAGGTAAAGGCATCTGGGTGTGGGGGACAAGTGACACATGCGCCAAACAGGCGGACAAGGTTGTAGGCTATGAAAGAAAATGCAAGAGAACAGATATACACACCTACATAGAGTAATTGGCGTCTGGAACGCCAGCGGGTTTTTAATCTAAGCGGACGTTGCGCACATGCCACCTGCGGGCAAGGTGAGGGGAACAAGTGGACCATGGACGGAGGGCTGCCGCAGGCTATGAAAAGAAATTTGAGACTAAACCGATGCACACTTACCTCAAGTAAGTGGGGCCGAAACTGAAGTGAGGCTTCAAACTGGGTTGAGGTTCACAAGCACGGAAGAGGCATCATGGTGTAGCGGACAAGCGAGACTTGCGGCAAACAGGTGGGGGGCGGACAGATTACCTAAGAAGCACTGACTGACGCTATGGTGCGTGCGAATTATAGCGGCATGAAACAGTAATGTGCAGTGAATTCCAACCATCTCCCGACCTCACGGTTTAGCGTGCAAATTAGTAACAACCCACAGAGTGTGAGCAATGAGCAGTGGTTGGAGCCTCTTAAAAAATGGGTAGCACGTTCTCCGGGAAATTGTTGCCATGAGCATAAATAAATAAATAACTAAATAGTATATTCTCGGTAAATCGAGACACACCTGTAAAGGCGTGATCAAATATGAATAAAAGCATAGCTTCTGTGGAATGTTACAACATTTCGTATTAATGAACGGTATAAAAGAAAAAATGTCCGTATGAGTGAGCATACTGTCAGGTAATAGTCAGACCCGGGGACATAATGGCGATGTGGCGCGCAAAAATCCGTCAAAACACAAGTTGGGGGTAATTTCGCCAGGTAGTGATCCGTGAGCACAGGAGCCTAAACAAGGTTTTGTTGCAACCAATAACCATTACGGGATAGGGATGGTCCGTGCTCCAACATAGCATTCTTCATAGCAGAATTAGTTGCACAGGTTCGATGTAGAAGGCTGAGGACTGCGTCAGTGTGAAATGCTTAGCTGTGACTTTATTTTGTGGCGAGTCACATCCGCCACGTTGCAGTGTTGTTAAGCGGACATTTGTGGCTTTTTATAGGGAGAACGTTTGCCAGGCGAAAACCCACCACGTCATGGAACGCTGCCGTAGATTTTGTTGAACAGTAGTGCAAGTCGGTTATGCATCGTATAGACCAATTTTGCATTCTATTATTCGCAGTCGGTTGACAACCAAAATTCTTCGTTGGTTGGCCCAATGGCATAGTACTGTTAAGGCAGCAGTCGTTGAGGCCGGTCTATGATGCAAGATTCGAAGAGTCGAATGATAATGATGCAGGTGAGTAAACACATTGTTAATAGGGGCCGGCTCTTCTATTATATTCTTGCTCGGCTCGCAAACCGTGTCCAGCTATCCACGCTGGACTAGTCATGGGGTCGGTGAGTGAAGTTGTTTCTTGTGGCTAGATACGTCCTTAATAGGTAAAAACGCCACTCTCTGCAAATTGGATTTGGAATTCCTGCAAATGTAGGTAAGTGTAACTGTTTCCATAGCCAAGTAAAAATTCCATGGAAGACCATCGGAATAGCCACGTATACGTGCGCAACGCTCTCCGTGAACTGACATCAGAATAGCTCCAGGTGACTGGCGAATAGGAATGTTTGAGGCAGTGAAGGTAATCACGCCAGAGTTGCTTGTCTTCGGTTGTGGAACGGGGGATCCATGTACATATATTATTCCAGGTGAGTAAATTGTTCTCTGAGTACGAGGCGAGCTAAACCCATTTGTTTAGACCCCATGAAGGTAGCACCTCCGGAATGGCGGAATGAGCTCCATTTGGACCAGTGTGTGGGTTTTTCCTTTTCTGGAGAAAGGACCAAGCGTTTTGAGGATGGGTCGGCCAGTCCCCGTGGATAAACCTTCTTGTTTTGGCGGATGTACCTGTGGGAATCTCGGGAAAAACTGGCAACGGACAAGAGGTGGCCAAACAGAGACAGCAATGAATCAAGAAACACTAACACAGACTGGTGGCGCTCACCGGTGCCTATGATACATTCAAACTTATGTAATTTTGTTTAGTATACATAGTTTGCAAGCGCGTTCTATACATTAAGTCGCTGGTGTGACTCGGACTACAGCTACTACGTGGGAAGAAGGTTCTGCACGCATGGGGTCAAAAGAAAGATATAACAAAGCGTTTTGACAAAGTTAAGCGAATGATGCCATGGTTTTAAAGAAACAGGTAAACCGATGATGGTGGCAGAAGCCAGAATGCGAGAGGCATCTTAGGTGAAACTGAGGACAACTAAGTTGAGACCGAATGCGGGAGCAAGATAGGTAGAGCAACATTCCAAGAAGAAAAGGAATTTCAAGGAATCGGCTAGGAGCGGATGAATGCTGACGGCAATACGAGGAGTAGTTCGTAAGAGTAATTACGCTAAAGCGTTCATGATTCTACAGTCCAACAGCCGTCAGAACCTAGGAAAATGGTCACAGGGGGCCAAAACTGCCGTGCATTGGGAGTCGCTATAACACGTACGGATCCTGATGTGATGCTGCGCACTTACCGAAATGAAATAGTTAATACCATCCGTGGTTGTACATTGGAATATGTTAGTTTTCACTGGGCAATAAGGAACGGAGCACGGCATCTACGCTGGCTGACTAAATGCTACATCACTGGAAGCTATACACCTATGGGATGAGAATATGCCGCCATAAACAATGAGTAAGGCAATTGGATGGAATGTGGCACTGCGAAGCCAGTGAGTACGGCAGCGATTAGTCTGTCTTTAGTTTTGCTGTTTTCCAAAACTATCTCTGGCGTGAACTTATCTGAGGTCAGACAGCGCCGAGAGTGAGATCAGTGTGCACTGTTGTACCGCTTGTCCAGTTGCTTAAAACGGACTCGTACTGAGCCTTCATCAGTTGGGCAGCTTTATCGTCCGACGTTGTAGTGTTGCCGTAGGGGATAAGCAAGCCGCTGATGGCAGCCTGCGATTTAGTGCGGGTGTCAGTGGGTCAAAGGGGACCTTGGAGTTATCGGCGAGGCGGCTAGCGCGAGCCCGCTGATAGGCTATTTTTTCTTGGCCAACAGCTGCTACACAGGAATTTCGCACTAAACGGTATTCTGCTTTCGACTCAGGGTCACCTAGAGTTAATTACTTGTCCCAAGGGGCCTCCCTTGCCCTGCTCATTCTAAGTGTGGCGGGCTGAAGCTGCTTGTGGCGTTTTGGCGCAGTAACACTCACTGTAAGTATGCATGCCTTAATGGCGTCCTTGATGTAAGTGGCGATGTAAATCCAGTACTCAACGACTGCGTAAGTTTGAGCTGCTAAATAAAGATAGCTTTTTTCACATCAGGGTCTGCTCAGTGACGGTGCATCCTAGTGGGTAATGCGTAGCGTTGAGCTCGAAATTTACCGCCAACCGAAAGCCGCTAACTACGTGATAACTGGCACCTAGTGGATCGTTCAGTTTTAAGTCGTCAATTAGCTGTGGCCCTTTAATGAGCAGCGTCCAGTTTCGTCGGTCTTTGCCCCTATCGTCACTGAGTGAACTTTGGTACGTGTTCGGTTAGGCCGTGTTCTACGGCGATGGTAAGATACTTGTAGCCGTGCTTGCCGTGAGCCTGCCAGAGGCAAGGGCAAGCCCCGGTAAACTGTATTCTCCTGCAACGAGTAGGTGGAACGTAAGTTGGAAGCAACCACTCGAAAGGCTCCATACCAGCTTTACAGCTATTCTGGAAGAGCTACAAGTGGGCGATGGACTATCCAAGGGTGAAGCTGGTCACACCGCAATATCGTAGACAAATCTAGAGGAATAATGGAAGAGAGCAGTTCCGGAGCTTTGAGTGGGAAGCAAGTGTGGTGGACTGATATGTAAGTAGCTACTATTCTGCCTCCGCCATTGTCACGGTTGGTACGAAGCAACCCGGATCCTGGGATAGCCATCTGGGCGTCGACAACACCTAGGCAGAACCAGGTTTCGGTTATACAGTTAACTTTAACTTGCTTGTCAAACCCGAGCAGCGATTTTTGCACCTTGTTCCTAAGCGATAGAGCGTTAAGTAAATAAATAAATGCACGTTTTATTCTCGGCAGTGTGGGGCAACGAACGCTAACAAGATTCAGCTAGTAGGCCAGTTTGGGTTTGGTTTACCGCGGCCCTCCAGGTTCGGCGAGTGCTCGTTTCTTTGATAAATCCTCAAGGCGCGTAATAGTTACTGGTGTAGTGGTTTGGCTATATGACTTAGGCTTATGTTCCTGAATTTACTTGCGCTTTTCACACTATCCGTCCGTAGGGAAAGTTTCCAAGAGGCTCGTACCGCCGTTGTAGTAGAGTCTGGAGCATCTCAGGGGTGAAAAGGGTGACCCTGAGCAGTTTAGGCGTCGATATATGTAAGAGGTGAGCTGGCCTTGGGAGCCAGTAGACAGAGGTTCTGAAACCCCGTGCATAATTATACTGCAAGCTCTGTCGGGGCTTTGGTAGGTGCTTTTGGTGTACGTCTTCAATTTCCTTTCTCTCGATACCTATGGAAAATCTGGTTGGGCGCAGATTTTTGTTTTGTGTGTTCAAGCAAACCGACGCCAGGAGCATTTCCTTGACGTCGCTAGCACCATCCAGCGTAACCCGTAATTCTCTTTAACGTTTATCACCTGGTGAGCAGGTCACCCATAGGCGACAGAGAGAGGGCGTTGGGGTGGACCGCAGTCCAAGATGTTGCCGCAAGCATTGCCTTTGGCAGACATCGGCACTATCTCTATGGGTTAGTGATGGGTGGTCGCTCCCGTCCATGTTTAACAGTATTGGTCTCTTCGGGTTGTCTTCCGGCAGTATATTGTTAATAGGTATATTAGTGCTTTGGCTGGATTGGGCAGTCTTCAGCTATGTAACCTGCGTAAGTTGGGAACCCGGGCTCCACGGTAACGGCATGGAGCACCGGGTATACTCGGCGCAGACGTTCGGGCGGTGTTGTTCCTCGTGTGTTTGGGGAAGCCTTGGTAGTTGCTTTGTGGGATTATGACGCTTATACCTGGGATCTGCTTACGTTTTGGCAAATCATTCGTCTGTTCTTGGACGTTTTGCTCACTATACGAGTCAAACACAATGCGCCGACTAATACAGTCTCGTCTGATCGGTCTCCTTTTCTCCGAAGTTTGTGACGTGGCCGGCCATCGCTCGGAAGACTGAACGCTCTGTCCCCATTACTTCGAGAGCTACGTTAACTTTCCCATTCATTATCAACGTTTACTCTAGACTCTGTCCTCTCCTTATCGCGCTCCTTGTCTTTATTTGTTCATCAACAGGAGAGCGAGCTCTTAGTGCCCTGCCCTACTCTGCTCTTTGACTGATTCCAGATTAGCGAAATGTAAACATTTTAGGCTCTGCATAACCAACACACAACCTCTCTCCATTGCGAGCCTGCCTGACTAGCAGTAGCATACCCCATATGCATGTAGCCTCTTCCATCCCAGACCTGTTCATCTCTGTTGACACTTTATTTGTCTACCCACCTTAACTGTACGACTTATTCTCAGCGTGCCAACTAAATAATAAATAAATAAATAGGTATATTTCTAGACCTGCTAGAGGCTGCACTCTAAAGGGTTCAGATCAATGCATACATAAATCCGATGCTCTTGCATGGAAGTAGGTAAAATATAAGTATATGTTCATTGTTAGCAATTACAAATGCATTTGCATTGTTTGCCTTACAGCTACTGGTTCGCAGGCGCCCACCTTGACATTTTTCTGGTTCCTTCGGGCAATATTGAGCTCCTTGTTCTTTTGTTGTAAAATCTTCGCGGAGGTGTAGTTGTGCCTTTTCTCCGTGGAACAGAATCTAATTCGCCGAAAGTTCCCTTTAAATTGATCGCACATTAATTGGCCACTCAGTTGCCTCAATTGTTGTTGCGCACTATTTACTGCTACACACGGCAGAGAACCGTCTCGTCTGATCAGTCTCCTTTTCTCCGAGTTTTCTCCGACTGCTGTGACGTTCCTGGTATTTGCCCGGAAGACCCGTCCGCTCTGTCCTCTTTTCCTCGAGAGCCGCATCGACCTATCCACACCTTATAAGGAAACCTCCTTTTATCCCAACATTAACGGTAGGACCCAATCTCAGTGTGCCGACCAATCCAATCTTGTCTGATCGGTTGCTGCACACCGCATTTTCCCAGACTACTGTGACAATACCGGTCATTGTTCGAACGACTGAACTCTCGATACCCTTCACTTGAAAGCCTCGTTGGCTTCTCTACACCATAGCAGTAAACCTTTTCTATCCCGATCCTATCGTTTCCTTGCTGCGGTCTCTGTTTTTCAATCCTTCTTCAATGTGACAGTCAAATCTCAGTGCCCTACCCTAGCCTAGCCTCATATGACCAGTCTACTTCTATGATTTCTTCCAGACCACCGGGGTGTTAGCGGTCTAAGCTCTGTAGATTCAAGGCAATGTCGTCCTCACCTCGACAGCCTGCTGCACTTGTTCACCCTATGTTAATATAGCCATTCTAACTCTGACATGTCCAACCACACTGACTCCAGTTATCTTCTCTAATTAACAGTAAAACATAATCTAAATATGCCGACTGACCTAGTCTCGTCTGCTCGGTCTCATTCTCTCCGACGTTCGTAAGGTTGCCAGTCATTGCTCGGAAGCCTGAACGCTCTGTCCCCATTATCTCAACAGCTAGGTTAACTTTCCCGTTTTTGATTTGTAATCCTTTCTATCCCGAATCAGTCCTCTCCTTATCGCGCTCCCTGTCTTTATTTGTTCGTCAACAGGAGAGAAAGCTCTTAGTGCCCTACCCTATTCTCCTCTTTGACTGCTTCCAGACTAACGAAATGTAAACATTTTAGGCTCTGCATAACCAACACACAACCTCGCTCCATTGCGAGCCTGCCTGACTAGCAGTAGCATACCCCATATGCATGTAGCCTCTTCCATCCCAGACCTGTTCATCTCTGTTGACACTTTATTTGTCTACCCACCTTAACTGTACGACTTATTCTCAGCGTGCCAACTAAATAATAAATAAATAAATAGGTATATTTCTAGACCTGCTAGAGGCTGCACTCTAAAGGGTTCAGATCATTGCATACATAAATCCGATGCTCTTGCATGGAAGTAGGTAAAATATAAGCATATGTTCATTGTTAGCAATTACAAATGCATTTGCATTGTTTGCCTTACAGCTACTGGTCCGCAGGCGCCCACCTTGACATTTTTCTGGTTCCTTCGGGCAATATTGAGCTCCTTGTTCTTTTATTGTAAAATCTTCGCGGAGGTGTAGTTGTGCCTTTTCTCCGTGGAACAGAATCTAATTCGCCGAAAGTTCCCTTTAAATTGATCGCACATTAATTGGCCACTCAGTTGCCTCAATTGTTGTTGCGCACTATTTACTGCTACACACGGCAGAGAACCGTCTCGTCTGATCAGTCTCCTTTTCTCCGAGTTTTCTCCGACTGCTGTGACGTTCCTGGTATTTGCCCGGAAGACCCGTCCGCTCTGTCCCCTTTTCCTCGAGAGCCGCATCGACCTATCCACACCTTATAAGGAAACCTCCTTTTATCCCAACATTAACGGTAGGACCCAATCTCAGTGTGCCGACCAATCCAATCTTGTCTGATCGGTTGCTGCACACCGCATTTTCCCAGACTACTGTGACAATACCGGTCATTGTTCGAACGACTGAACTCTCGATACCCTTCACTTGAAAGCCTCGTTGGCTTCTCTACACCATAGCAGTAAACCTTTTCTATCCCGATCCTATCGTTTCCTTGCTGCGGTCTCTGTTTTCAATCCTTCTTCAATGTGACAGTCAAATCTCAGTGCCCTACCCTAGCCTAGCCTCATATGACCAGTCTACTTCTATGATTTCTTCCAGACCACCGGGGTGTTAGCGGTCTAAGCTCTGTAGATTCAAGGCAATGTCGTCCTCACCTCGACAGCCTGCTGCACTTGTTCACCCTATGTTAATATAGCCATTCTAACTCTGACATGTCCAACCACACTGACTCCAGTTATCTTCTCTAATTAACAGTAAAACATAATCTAAATATGCCGACTGACCTAGTCTCGTCTGCTCGGTCTCATTCTCTCCGACGTTCGTAAGGTTGCCAGTCATTGCTCGGAAGCCTGAACGCTCTGTCCCCATTATCTCAACAGCTAGGTTAACTTTCCCATTTTTGATTTGTAATCCTTTCTATCCCGAATCAGTCCTCTCCTTATCGCGCTCCCTGTCTTTATTTGTTCGTCAACAGGAGAGAAAGCTCTTGTGCTCTACCCTATTCGCCTCTTTGACTGCTTCCAGACTAACGAAATGTAAACATTTTAGGCTCTGCATAACCAACACACAACCTCGCTCCATTGCGAGCCTGCCTGACTAGCAGTAGCATACCCCATATGCATGTAGCCTCTTCCATCCCAGACCTGTTCATCTCTGCTGAAACTTTAGTTGTCTTCCCACCTTAACTGTACGACTTATTCTCAGCGTGCCAACTAATCCATTCTCGTCTGATGGGTCTCCTGCTCACCGAATTTTCTCAGACTACTGCGATATTAGCAGCCATTTTTCGGTACTGTACGATTCCTACTCCTTGTTGTCCTCGTTGTCTTCTCCACACTTTAGCAGTAAAGCTTTTCATCCTGACCGTCATCTCCTTGCTGCGCTCTTTGTTTTCAATTCTTCAATCGGGCAGCCAAATCTCAGTGCTCTTCCTTAACCTAGCCTCATCTGACTAGTCTGCTTCTCTGTGACCTCTTCCAGTCCACCGGGATGTTAACGGTCTAGACTCTGCAGACTCAATGCTGTTTTATTACCTCAAGTATCTGCTGAATTTGCTCATCCAATGTCAAAACAACCTCTTCCCTCTCTTTCCTACCCTTTACTGCTGACCCTACCTAATTTCTTTTCATTTTGTCTGTACTACTCAATCTCAATGCATCGACTAATCAAGTATCGTCTGATTGGTCACCGTCATTTCGAGCGGCTTGCCAGACCTAATCGCCACAGTATATTATAGTCTCTTTGATATTTAACCTGCCCGTTTCCGCTGACCCTCCTCACAGTTGTGCTCACCACAATTGTAAGACCCAATCTCAGTGCGCCGAATAAGCTATTATTATCTGAGCGGTCTTTTGCCCTCCTGCTACTCCCAGATGTCCGTGCCATTTCCGACCAGGGTATGGCAGCGACTTCGCTCTCTTCCACTTACGTCTGGACCCTGTTGCTATTATTTTCCTCTTATCCATGGCCTTCTCTCTTATAGCGCTCTATTTTTATTCCCACGGCTTACACTCATTGCGTCGAACCAAGTTATCTTCGTGCGTATGGTCTCCTCCGCTGCGACCTCGCTCCCGCTTACTGGCGGCCCTCGGACCACTGCTAAGTGTTTCTTGACTATTACTTCCATTAGTATGATCACCTTACCTTTCTTCACGTGCCTCCGTTCATCGCCTCAAGTTCCCAGTTGCCTGTTAGTGGGACCCTGCCTGGGCTAACGACTCCCGATGCACGGCAGTTTTGGCCCTCCGTGGCCTTTTTCTCTAGCTTCTGACGGCTTTTGGACTATGCACTTAAGAGCGCTTTAGCGTAAATACTCTCACGTATTACTCTTCGCACTGCCGTCCGCCTTCATACGCCGCTCGCCGATTCTTTGAATTTCCTTTTCTTCTTGGAACGTTGCTTTACGTACTGTTGCTCCCGCACTCGGTTTTCATCTAGTTTGCCTTAGTTTCACCTAAGCTGCCTCTCGCATTCGGACCGCATTCATCATCATCTGTTTATCTTTTTCTCTTCAACAATCGTATTATTCGCTCAATTTCGTAGACAAGCTTTGTTAGGTCGGTCTCTTGCCCCTGCGCGTGCAGAACCTTCTTCCTACGTAGTAGCTGTAGTCTGAGCCACACCAGCGGTGTGATGTAAAGAACGCGCTTGCAATTCATGTATACTAAGCGAAATTACATAAGTTAGTGTGTTTTAAGCAACGTTGCGCGCCACTAGTCTTTCGATGGTGCTTCTTGATTCTTTGTTGTCTGTCTGTGTGGCTGCTTCTTGTCCGTTGCCCGATTTTCCCTAGAATTCCAGTCACACCGGCCAAAACAAGAAAAATTATCCACTGGGACCGGCTGACCCATCCCCAATAGTCAGCTGACTTAAAGTCCTGATTCTTTCTCCGGGAGATGAATACCCACGTATCTTTCCAAATGGAGCTCTTTTCGCCATTCTGGAGAAGCCACTCTCACGGGGTTCAACTAGATGGGTTTAGCTCGCCTCGTACTGACAGTATCACAGTGCACTCACCTTGAATAATATGTTTACATGGATCCTTTGTTCCACAACGAAAGACAAACAATGCTGGCGTGAGTACCTTCACTGCCTCGGTTAGCTTTACATATTCTTACGGGCGTTCAAAAAATTGGATGCGGTGCCCTACATTTCTGAAAGCACATTACTATTCTTCATTCACCCGGAGCTTTTCCGATGTTATTTCACGGACAGCTTCGCGCTCGTATAGGTGGCTTTTCCGGTGGTCTTCTATGGAGTTTTCACTTGACCATGGAGACAATTACACTTGCCTTCATTTGAAGGAATGCCGATTCTATTTTGAGGGGTAAAGAACTCGAGACGATGCCGCGTCAGACTAAGAAATGGCAGTTTCGCCTGTTATGGACGTATTCAGCCACAAGGAACAATTGCACCCACCATCCCCATGGCAAGTCTAGCGTGGATAGCTGGACACGGTCTGCGAACCGGACAAGTACGTAACAAAAAAAGCCAGCACCCATTAACAATGTTTTTACTCACCTGCACAATTTATCATTCGACGCTGCGACTTTGGCATCATTGACCGGCTTCAACGACTACTGCTGAGTCATTACCAAGCCAATCAGTCAACCAAGGAGGAAATTTGGCCGTCAACTGACAGCGAATAATAACTTGCAACATCGGTCTGTACGATGCCTCGTCGGCTGGCACTACCCTTCAACGGAAGCTACGGCAGTGTTCCAGGACGTCCTAGGTTTTCGCCTGGCAGGCGTTCTCCCAATAAAAAGTCACAAAAGTCCGCAGAACAACACTGCAACGTGGCGGATGCGAACCGCCACTGAATTACGTCACGGCTGAAAATTCCACACTGGCGCAGTCCTCAGCCTTCTACATAAAACATGTGCAACTGGTTTTATTATGAAGAATGCTTTGATGGAGCACGGGACATTCCGATTTATTAATGGCCTTTGATTGTACCAAAGCCTAGCTTGGGCTCCTGTGCGCATGGATTACTGCATGGCGAAATCACGCCCAACTTGTAGATTGACACAACAGTTATGACTGACTTTAACGCGCCACAGCGCCGTCATGTTCCTTGGTCTGAATATGACCTGACAAAATGCTCACTCGTATGGACTACATCTTTTCGGTTATAAGTTTCATTAAAACGAAATGTTTTACTATTCCAAAGAAGCTATGCTTGTATGCATATTTGATCGAGACTTCACAGGTGTGTCTCATTTTACCTTGAATATACCATTTATTTATTTATTTAGTTACTTTTCGGTGACGGCGACAGGTCGCGCGGTGGGGATGAACCAAGAAGCATGGGAAGGGTATCATCTAGTTCCTGACTGGTGTGGACTGTTTCTGTTGCGAGAGGCTTAGTTGGATGGGTAAAACCTAGGTCTTGAGATTGTGCTGGATTTTTAACTGCCATCTTGCTTGGTACCATATCAAGAATATCAGTGCCATGCTTACTATCAATACGCTGCGAGACGGTTGGCAATTGTCAACACCTTTACAGGTAAACTTTGTCGGGGCTTGCAAGTCGCTGCAGGCCGGTTTGGCTGCACTGCCAATAGGTCTGGCTTTGAAGCCTGTACGGAGTAACCCTGCGCATTCGCTCGTATCCCACTTTCCCTTGGTATACGTAGTGTAAAAGTCCAGCCCCGGCGGCGTTAGTTTGGCACAGCCCCAGGGTACCTCCGCTTGCAACAAAGTCGGCGGATAGGTGGTGGCGACCCGGAGCGCCAAAAGCAGAACCTACCTCTGCCTGCAACTGTTGGCATCCCGCATCACATGCATGTTTTGGTAGAGTAGCCGGCAGTTAGAGCGCCGTGATGATTCAGCGATCAAGGTGCACGGTGAACACAGAATAATCTTGCGTAAAGAGAGGAATAGGTGACTGCGCGATATAAACTAGTTGGTGTGACAACTTAGGAACAATATCAAGGCTAGAAGTAAGAACTGCGGATGCTAATGTGTTGAGCAATGGCTCTACTAAACGTTGAAACCCATAAGACCTTGCGATAAAACTAAAATTGTGAGGCACTAGGCGAAAACCAGGTAATGAATATAGCTTCACAAACACCAGTAATACTATAAAGGCAAAACAAAAGGCATTCATTACTGCAAATACAGCGCTTTTGTTGCGACCACGAACCATACGACAACCACCACGGTCATCTAACATGGAGAACTTCACCGACCCACGGATACATATCCGGCATGGAAGATTTTGCTCCTGAATTTTTCAGTTTTCAGTATCAATGCGGCAAAACACTATGACAGCCAAGTGCATCAATTGTGACACACGCATCAACACCCGCTCAAAAGATGTTCAACGCGCTCTCCGCAATGGGTGGCTGTACACTTCGTGTTGTAAATCGATGAAGCCCTATATGAATGCCTTCAACCAATTGCCTTTAAGCTCGTGAGTTCCCGTTGTGACTCATGGCGCGAATTAGTGAATGGCAAACATCTTCTGGCTATCCGCCTTCCGCTCAATATATGTAGACCTGCCGCCCTGACCGTGTACAATACAGAAGATGAGTCGTGTGCATCAGCGATATCCCTACATGCATCTGAGTCTGCCACACCCACACCAAACGGAAGCCTCACTCTCTCCGCTACGTCGACTGAATCATTGCCACCACTAAGGTGGTGTGTCGACCGGAAAACAACCCAAGACGTATGCTATAGTGACGAGCACCGCAGCTCCAGAAACAACCAGCCTTGCCCAGCTGAAAGCAAGCCCCATGGAAACAGGTCTCTAAGCCCAATGCGGAACACAACCACTGGAATAACTGTTTCCTAGCGAAAAGAACTGTGACCTATAGCTTAATCAGTTAAAGCGCAGCCACCAATACCGAAAATTTAGTCCTTATTCTGGGGATAATCCAAATTCTAAGCTCTCAGCTTCTCAGTCGCAAGTGAAGCTGGTCCTTAATAAATAAATAAATATTTTATTTTCGGATTCATCAAGGAATATCAACTCAGGTGTGCTCAAAAGTTACAAGCAATTATGCGGCGCATCAGATACCTTACAACGCACGTAATTGGCTGTGACCAAACGTTGCGCAATTTGCCGGAACAGTCGAAGCACTCATGAGAAGCAAAGTCATCAGTGAAGTGCCGCTAAAATGGTTTCATGTGTGCATAGAGTAAATAAAATAGCACAGTAGCTGGAGTGGGGACAGTATATGAAGACTGAGAGTATCTTTGTTGTAGGTCTCAGTAAAATATCGAAAATGACTGATCGATAATCCAGTGTGTAACAGTGGGCAGTGACTTTATTCAATGGCGAGTCACATCCGCCGCGTCACTGTGTTGATAAACGGGCTTTTGTGGCTGTTATAGGAAGAACGCTTGCCAGGCGAATACCTTCCACTTTCTGAGCCGAAGAAAGTGATCATGGATAATCCGTCCTCTAGCAGGCCACAACTCGCTGAGCGCACTTCACCTTCGCGGGACCGTTGCAGTCAACACGAACAAAACTACGTCAGCGGAAATAATTTTGAATGACCAAATACTTCTCGAGCGTTTGGTCTCTTTGTTTGTTAATGAAGGCGAACAGTGAAGCAACCTTTTCGCTGCATTCCGGCTCGGGAAGAAGCAAAAGAATCCACCCAAATTTCGCGTCCTCAAAGTCGTATGTTAAAGAGAAAGTGCTTGCCGTCGTATGCTACACCAGACCTCCCGTCTCAAAGGTGAGCCTATTATACGCTACGTGCGCTTTCGCCAGAGGATGGGATGAAAATGGAAAAGGCGTTTGAGGAGCTAAGAACTAGCCGAGGAATTGGTGAAACAGAACTCCATACCGTGGATGGTAGCGTGGATTGGAAGACCACGAGAGCCGGTTGAAGACCCATTCTTGTCATCCCGGGACAGTAAAGCACGCAAATAGATCGCGTGCGCAGATTCTAAGGAAAAGGTTGGATGAGATTCGGTTGATTGCCCTATAGGCCTGTCCAGAACTGATGGCCTTCACTGTAACCTGGCTATTCACAGACAGAACGGATTCACATGTGTCTATCCACGGTTACCAATTCCCACCTATCCGATCGACGAGGAGAGAGGTCCGGCGGTGGCTTAACGGAGGGCTGCTATCAAGGTACATGCAGTGGAAGCTATCAGCGACAACGATGATTAGTTCGACGCCCTCTGGTCTGTTACTGAAGGAAGGAGCTCTTTCACGTTTGGTGTCGTCAATATAGCGCCTCCAGGATTCAGAGTCCGCTTGATGGACCCGATCAGGAGGCATGGAGCAGGAAAGGACTGTCGTATCGTTGGTAATTTCAATGCTCCTTCTCTTGAGTGGAACCTGCTGCTTTGTGATAGACCTTCGGACACCTTCGACGCCAAGTATCACCGGGCCATTCTTTAGGCTGGCTAGCCGAACAACCTCCTCGTGGTGCCAGCTGGGTGGTTCGGGTTTAACCCGTTCCAGCAAATAGTTCGGCGGCAGTGTTCGAGGACGTGGTGGGTTTTCGCCCGGCAAGCGTTCTCCCTATAAAAAGCCACAAATGTTTGCTTATCAACACTGTGGAGTATCGGATGTGACTCGCCACAAAATAAAGTCACTGGCCCGTGGACATCCAGAAAATGGTATCCAACTCACGGACATCAATCGCTTATTCTCACATTCCTGCCAATATCAAACAGTCAAAAATTCTGCGGCACACTGAAAAATACAAGCTACATTCATAGACAATTACATAGGTATATACACCCATACACTTACATTCACTGTTATGCCAAACATGTACTTTTTGTACATTTTTGATCACATTATGTTAGCTAAACATGATCATGCCTGTAAAGGTGTGCCTCGCATGGTCGAGAATAAAAGTTTATTGATTTATTTAGTTAGTTTAATTTGCTTCAACATGTTAATATGCCAACTAGTATGCCTTCAGCTCAGACGCCGCATATCGTATATCTCGTGCCCTCCCCAGCACAATCAAATCTCACGAACCCTTACGGTTCTACAGCCCATTGGCATCAGTAATAACTGAACTGTCTCATTCCAGTGGACGCGAGGCTTCGCTGTGCACAGGCAACTGGTCGTAAGTCGACATTTATGGGGTGCAGGTACGTTGCATCTAAACGCGGCTGCAAGCTGTGTGGCTTGGAGTGTCCCTAAACACAACAATGCAGGCGAAGTTTGGAATCAATTATACTCTAAGCTGACGTTGCTCAATGAACAGCGCACGCCCTTCTTCTAAGAAGACAATTTACCAAAGGCTCATCTTGAATAAAACATGAACTGAGATCAACCAGATATAAACAGTGGGATTCCTTCAGATGTACGCGATTTTAGCCTGACTACTGCTCCTCTAAAGCGGTCAGAAATGCTTGCAACATGAAAAGATGCGAGAAGTTCCAAAAATACCAGCTGTCATTGACTGCACTTTCTACAACAAGCTCCAAGACGATCTTCTCATGATTTAAACGTAGCACCAAAGCTGGCATTGGTGTCACTGCGTTACCTCCCTGTGAGCAATTGGACTTAGTTTACGAAGACGTTGAAAAAGCTAGCCATTTGGCCCAGAAATATTCCTCTACCTACTCGACTGAAACGCCACTCGCGGGTAGCTTTGCGCCCACTCCTCCTTCGCTGTTAGTGCAGGTGAATTTTAACACTGGCGTTTAATGAAAATTATTCTTTACCTAAACCCGTATTCCTCGCTTGGTCGTGCTGGTTTACATAATTATTCATTAAGACCGTGGCTTGGCACATTGCCGCTCCTATGGGTCAAATCTTCCGTCATTCCTTTGATGTCGGGAGGTTTCTAAGTGCTTGGAAACTGGGAATCGTTAAACCTCGTTACAAAGGATGAAGCCGACAGGATCCAGCCAGGTATCGTCCCATCTGCCTGACTTCGATTTTGTGCAAAGACATGAAACGATTTATAAACCGGGCCTTTCGCCTTACTCTCGACGAGTTGCAGCTCCTCTCTGATGCCCAGCAGGGTTTCCGAAAGGCGCGTTCATGTGCCGCAAATTTGCCGGTGGTCAGGGAAAATGCGCAAGTTTCTTCGATTCCTGTAAGCACCTGGATGCTGTGTTGGTTGCTTGAAGTAAGGCTTCTGACCAGGTCCCGCATAAGCAGCTCCTTTCCAAACTTCGGGGAATCGGCGTCACTGTCAATTTGCTTCCTTGGATATCTGATTTCCTGGACCATCTCAGCTTGCAGGTTTAACTGCACTAAGCGTTCGCTGATCATGTTCTCATGACCAGTGGGGATCCCAGAGTTCTCTACTTTGCCTCAAACGATACAGTATCTTTATCAACGATCTGACATCCGAACTGCGGACAGACTGTCTAATTAATGCGGACGATTCGAAGCTGTAGATTGAGGGGCCTTGTCTGGAAGACGCAGAGAGTTTTCAAACGACGCTCGATCTGCCCTGCAATTGGTCCATAAATTGGCTATTGTCCATTAACGTTCCATTAACTTTCCTACTACAAGACGTTCAACTTTGCGCATGTGCTGAGAGCCAACGAGATTGCGAGCCAGCTATCGTCCAGGTCTATATTGATTAAAACATCCCAAGAAAAAGCAGCCATGGCCAGTGCAAACAAAGCCAAGCACCTCAGCTGGCTGCTGCGTTCTCGCACTCTTCATTATGGAGCAAAGATCACTTCCATACGCGTCGGTCCTTGCAAAGCAAGTGAAGATCCACGGACTATATGTGAGATGTTCAACTCTTACTTCAAAGAGTCCCAGTGTGAAGAACTGTCCCCGGTCACCAGCTGCTCTCCACGGTTCAGTTCAATCAAAAAGGCATCCGTTCTGCTATCAAAACCATAAAACCATCCACCAAACTTGGTCTGATGGAATTCCACCCATACTACTTAAGAATGGGGGTGATGACCTTTCCATACTCCTCTTGAAACTCTTCACACTCTCTATGGAAAAGGGCCAATACCCATTGGCTTGGAAGCACTCTGTCATCACACCGCGCCATAAAGATGGCTCCGTGCAGGAAGTCAGCAACTACCGACCCATAAACCACACATCTATTCTCTCACGTGTTATGGAGAAATCGGTTAAGCGTGCGCTTATGGCCTGCTTGAATGCAGGAAGCCACGTTAGCAGGTCACAGCATGGTTTTCTAAGCGCACGATCCTGCGCAACCTGCCAGCTTGATTTTCTCAACCTGGTCACTGGCGCGATTGATTCAGGTCTGACGATTATTACGCTATACCTCGATATGCAAAAGTCGTTCGATAGGGTCCCCATAAACGCTTATTACATAAGCTCAAGGCTTACGGTGTAGTCACCCCTCTGCCTGACTGGCTTAAATCCTACCTAACCGGGCGTACGCAGTCCGTGAAGGTAGCACACTTTGAGTCCATCCCTGTCACAGTTTCCAGCGGTGTTGTGCAAGGCAGCGTGCTTGGACCAACCCTGTTTTTGATTTATGCGAACGACATCTGTAGCAGCCTGCGCCATGGTCGCCCATTCCTCCTTGCCGACGATATAAAGGTCTTATATGTCTTCCCACCAAGCGCAAAAGTATCCGCACTACAAGAGATCCGTGAAGACCTGAAGACCTTAGAGTCGTGGTGTCAAAATTGGCAAATGACATTCTCTGCTGATAAATTTGGTATTCTGACCCACAACTGCTCCATATCGGATGGTGCGTTTACGTTGAATGGTACGCCCATCCAACTAAAATCGTTAGCTACTGACCTAGGTATTCGCTATTCTATGACGCTCAACTTTTCAGAGAATGTGCAGTATCAGGTAGCAAAAGCACGCAGAATGGTCTTCCACATAGACCGCCACATTAACTCGGCTGAAGCACGGTTGGAGCTTTACCGCAGTCATGTTCGTCCGCAGCTGGAATACTGCCCCTTCATCTTCAGTAATTTGCGGAAATCAGACCGCATATTGCTCGAAAAGGCTCAGCGGCGGTTTACCAAAATAGTAGCCCCACATGGCCTAGCGCTTAGTTACCTACAGAGGTGTAACCATCTCAAACTCCAGCCTCTATGGCTGCGGCGCATTATCTTAAACCTGTGCTTCTTACATAAGTTAATATACCAAGCGGTGCACAGTGATATCCCCAGCCTGACACTGAGAAGAGAATCAGAATTCAACCTCCGAAACAAGCACTGCACAGTTGCCCCGCTGCCAGCGAGGAAGAAACTACGTTCACTTTTCTTCCTTGTCGCCTATTTAAACAGCTGAAACAAATTACCTTCACAGCTGCGGGAGATTCACAATCCACAGGCTTTCAAGCAGGAGGTACGAAAGTTTATGTGCCTGGATAACATAAGACGCCTTTTCAACATCTGTGATTCTGATGACAACATTTTTGAGACCGGCCCCGATGGGGCATAGATCACATTTTGGTCAGCTCTGGCGCAACTTTTTATTGCGCTCAACTAGGCTTCATGACAGGATCATCTTGGGCTCACAGCTCCTTCCCATACTTTGCGGTCCCTGTCACACCACGTGAGAGATCTCGGCCCGATCAGTTGCACGCATCTTACAGATGTTAGGACTGCTAATCCGACCACAAAAGGTATTCAGCCTACCCCAGTAGTAGCTGAGCGCTTTACTGGCTCCCACTGACCCTTAGTTAAATAGGAAGTCTTGAAATAGTAGACGCTACCGCAAAGACAACCTGGAAACACAAATCGGTAGCTCAAATCCTTTGAAAGCTCCTTCTCGACGTCCAGTTTCTTACTGCTCAACAGCCCAGCACGTAAAGCAGCCTTGTACTATTGAATGGGAGCATCGTAAGCCTGTAGGCACTGACCAGTTGGGATATTGCATGGCAATAGGGAAGCAACCCGAACGGACAAACTTTACTTCACTTCTTCCTTCTCTTCTACACCTTGGTTCCTTCGTCTCCATCTTTACCCCTTAGTTTTTTCCAATTAACTAGTCCACTTGGTCTCTTGCGAATACTGATACTTGTGACCCACGAGTCATGTCTACTAAAAACATTTTAACAACATTAAGCCTCATGTGAAATGTCAGGTTCTAGCGTTGTTGTCCACACATATGGTGCACCCGTAAGTTACCATTTATCTGTCTAAAATAGTCGTATAAAATGCCTGTTTTATAGGTATTTCTACTAGCCTACGTATTCGGCATCTACTAGTTGCCCATAACCGATGCCCTCCCCTAGGTTTAAGTACTCGCTACTTTACACCGCTGATTATATAACAGGGCCACCTACCCACCTCGAAGGCAATATCACCATAACCTATATTCAGGCATGTACCCTCCACTTAAGCTTTCTTGGCCCGTACATTTAGTTTTATCTGAGTTACCGTGTGCCTATCACTATCGGAAACGTTGGTAGACAGGCTTTATGAAAAACCAGATCCTTTTCTTCAATCCTTTATGCTTGCACAACAATTTTTCCGGATTCCCTTTCTCTGGCAAAAAGCTAACCATGCGGCAGTGAGGCCCCTGTCACCTGGAAAGCTAGATACCCAGATATTTTGACCACCACTTCTTCTTTCCTTGGCTGTTCGTACGTAATTTTAAAATTTACTTGGCTCCAAAGCCTACCATACGTAATGCGTAATGGGGGTGAACAACCAGCGCCCACTTGTTTTCCGTTATCTTCTCTGCTTGCGTTATATTATTGTTCATTCATTTTGCTTTCCACCAGGAAACCTCCAAATTAAGAGCTGTTGTGATCTCCCAGTTTTCTATTACCTTACACTGGTGAATATCACTTGCACTTGCATCGGACTCCCAACCAAGGGAGTTGGAGCTCAAAATAGCAACGCGATGCAGAATTGGTGTGCTTTAACACCTGAGGCCCAATAATCCGTCACAAATGAGAAAGTGCAACCTCTATAAGATGAGGTGATCATGCCTAACCAAAGCGGCATTCGTGGTATTTCCCACCTGAATACATTTCGCTAATTTTTTGGACACCTATTTCTCTATTATCAATAGAAGACATCTCTAGCTCATTAGCTTTGGTGACACATCCATTAAGATATATAACATAACATCAAAGTGCTGAAACTGATGATGTTTCTCCAGGGAACGATTGCGTTATTCTGGTCCAACACCACAGGCGCTTGCATCCGACTCTCAGCTAAGAGAAATAGAGCTCTAAACTAGCAACTTAATGCACAGTTGTGTGCTTTAGCACCTGTGGCCCACTAATCGGTCGTGCTTGAGATGGCGCAACCCCCAAAAGGAGTGGTATTCGTGTCTAACCAAAGCGGAACCCAAGGTGTTTCTCACCTGGACACATTTTGTGAATTTTCTCACATTAGTTTTTTTTATTATCACTGGAAGACCACCCTGGCTCATTAGTGTCAGTGATACAACCATAACGACGTGTAAAATAGCCTCAAAGAGTCGAAACTGGTAATATTTATGTAGGAAATGCTTGCGTTATCCTAGTTCAGACGGGGCAAATGACTTTTATGTTCCCTTGTCTTATACATATGGACTCAGCTCATGCGTATTTGATATAATTTTCGCATCCACATCGGAGCATTAAAGACGTTGAATTCCACATTCATAGTGGATTCTGCGGCCCAATATACTCTGGAACTCGCACATGGTCGCATTCTGGCTGTGGGCTAGCTACACCATATCCTGTGCTGTTCTACCTATATAATAATTCTTACAGCCTACCTAGTATATCCCTAAAACCTTTCCGTCTACTTTCTCAAATTTTACTACGTTTACTGAGAAAGTATGCTTTCCGGCCCACTGCGTCCTACTTCGCTACTGCAGCGAATTACACGTAATCTTAGGCATTCCCAGTTACTACTCCATATTCGGAACTTAATACGCCTAGCCGTATTTGTATTATTTCTTTCTTTTTTCTGTAGCTGCTGCCAAAGAAGAACGTGAATTTAGCGGAGGCTTGAAAATGGCGCTATCCGCCGCCGACCGCTAAAAATGCAAATATCCCCAAAACCACTGCACCTAGCTTAATTATTTAACCTTCGTCGTAACCAGCGCCTAGGGTTTGTCCTAGACCGCTCATTGTTGTCCCGTTTTAGTTAACGTTTCGGCTCCCAAACGGCGTTGATTCCGCTTGTTTGGAGATTTACACTTTGAAATTCGCTCCAGGTTTGCGGTTCTGGTATGCTGTTTCTGGGCTATATTTTGGCTCCATTTTCCAATATTCGTGTATTTTCTAGTTAAGTGGGCTGGCCTTTCAGTCGCACTTTTCTAAGAAAGCTTAAATTGTTAGCCACTACTGTTATTTCCCTTGTTTCCACCCTCCACTTTTGCAATCTAATTTTGGCTTGCTTATTCATTCCATGAGGCCGCTACTAATGGATGCTGGACATGCGGTGATGTGACCAAAGAAAATGGATCAAATTTCCTCTAATTGATCGTTTACTAATGGAATCAGGCACCTCAAGGTTTGGCAGCGGTAGCCGGTGAAAAGCGCAGAATTCGTACATAAGCTATGGAGACCCAAACTACTGCCTTCCAAAATGTCGAGGCCTACGAACCGTTTGTATTTATCCCTGCTTTACTGTTCGGAAAGATAAACACGATCAAAAGCAGTTGTTAACGATATTGCTTCTCCATGCATGAGCGTGGATGTTATGTAAAATTTGATCTGATCCCACGCAGGAACAGCATCTAGCGCTTGTCTAGAAATATATCTATATTTATATTTATAAATAAATAAATAAATAAATATTTATTCTCGACTATGCGAGGCACGCCAGTTGAGGCATGATCAGGTATGTACAGCTGTACAGACATTTTATGGGAACTGTAGTGACAGTAGAAAATTGTTCATATGTCCATGCTTGGAACTGTGCGATGGTGAACATGCGAAAGAACGATTTGTTTGGACATAATCGCTCTGCCATATATCGCAGTCATACCTCGAGTAATAATAGATAAAGAATCCTGAGTGATCCACTGAAAGATAATTGAAGAGCAAGCTATCCAGTATGATGATTCTAATTGAGCTGCCAGTGTGAAGTTATGGGCTGTGACTTTATTCGGTGGCGAGTCACATTCGCCACGTTGCAGTGTTGTTAAACGGACATTTGTGGCTTTTTATAGGGAGAACGCTTGCCAGGCGAAAACCCACCACGTCCTGAAACACTGCCGCCAATCCATTGAATGGCAAGTTGTAACTGGCTATGTTTCTTGTTGAACGTTCTTTTGCTCCGTTATTCGCAGTCAAGTTGCGTCCCATTTTTCTGCTGACTGATGCGCTATGCGAGCGGCCATTGCGTGCCTGGGTCCTCTCCTGTTCCAGATCGGTAGGTCAGGAACTAAGCGTTCTTTCTGGATATGATGTGTTGATCATCTGCGGAACCACGTGAAGCCTCGAAGAATATACGTTGAAATATGTTGAAGTCTTGGAGGACAGGATAGGTTCCGAAGAAAGAATCGCAGATCCCCCGGGGTATGTAGTGAAATTGATTAGAGATTGTGGTAACCACGGCCATTTGAGCGGTCAAAGCGGATTGAAGAGCTTAGAATGACCGATTGTTCAAGCTTTGTCTTGGCAGGAGAATGTGCCTTCCGTAGTCGAAAGTCCTCCAGTCAAGAGATATGTGGAATAGGTATTGTTAGATAAATTGGACTCAGTGGTTCATGCCGCGGAAGAATTGATTGATTTGTCCAGTTAGTAAGTTGTAAAAAAGTTGATAATTTTCCGCTCATGTCCAGGTAGAGGAACTGTGTGCCTTGTATTGTTGTCGAAACGGAGGACAATTCCTTGGGTGCGTGTCGCCGTACCTGTGACAGACTCGGGAGAAAAAGGAAACGAACAGAGACAGCCACACAGACAGAAGAAAGGAATGCATCTGGAATGCAGTCAACCAATTGAGGCGATGCCTGAACTATTGTACCACTATGCATGTAATTGTTATTTAAATATCGCATATACACGTATATCATAAGTGGCGAAATACGACGAGAATCGAGCGGAACACGGATCAGTAAAGAATGAAAGATTGAAGATGAAGCAGGAGTGTTTGGGGAGGGGTCAGAAAGCAAAAGAGCGTTTAGATGAGACTGGATAAGTCAGCAAGATGTAGCTAGGCAGTCGAATTAAAGTGGGGATAACAGTAGTGAATGTCGCGAGAAAATAAATTTGCGGGACTACAGAGGCTATATAAAAAGCCCGTTAGCATATCGAACGAAGCTCTCAGGCTGAGAGACAGGGTGTGTTGTGACTGCACAGCCTAGAACACGTGCGTCTCTGATTTCTGGAAACAGTCAGAAAATAGGAGACTGGTCAGACCAGGCTAGAGTGGAGCCAGGCCCGAAGTGTTATCCGTCCAATGGATAAAGGAAGGCAGTCAGAGTGCGAAAATGAAAGAATGTAATCGTAAAGGAGACACTTAAGGGGAAGTGGAAGAGCCTACAAAAATCTCGAGGTGTTGCGAACGGACCTTTGGACCAGTCGATGGTTCAAAAGTATGGGCTCAGTGTTCGGAACGCAGGAGACCATGGAGATGAGATGAGTATATCGGCTCATGGAGAGAAAGCCGTATTATAAATGTCAGAAAGTTAACAGAGCGTCAACATGATAGAAGTGTTAAAGATAAAAGCGGATATACTAGTGATGAATCATGAGCAGCAGTGCTCTGGAGGCGGGGGAGACAGAGCATTGCGCCTGCAGAGACTAGATCATTTAGAACTCAGAAGTTCGAGAGAGGTCAGAAGGCAGGAGGCCGTACAGCCAGAACCAGATAAGTCAGGCTAGAGTGTAAAAAAAGGCTATATGGGTGAGAAGAGAAAGAAAAAGAAAGCCAACGATATGCTCCAGGTGCTGTGCGCAGACCGTTGGAGCTTACGGTTTCTGTTCATTAGGGTCACGGAAGTCGGAAGGTACGAGATCGTTGAGACGAGCCCAGAATGTCAGCTCGTAGGGTGAAAGTCGTATTAGTAAAGTCTAAGTGCTGACAGAGAGCATCAACAGAAATGGACATGTTAAGGAAAAAAGGGGACATGATAACAAGGTTCAATCATGACCAGCGGTGGTCTTGCGGTGAGGGTAATAGACTTTCGTCGGCAGAGTCTAGATCATAGAGCACAGAAGTCCGAGCGATGTCAGATGACAGAAGAGCGTACAGTCAAACCCGGGTAAGTCAGCAGGCTGAAGCTAGGCCTCCAAAGTAAGGTGGGAATAAGTAATGAGTGTCTTCAGAAAGCAGTTTGGGAAGCAAGTGACTATATGAAAAGGCGGTTGCACGCCGAGGAACGGTCTCGGGATAAAGGGGACAGAACACCAGGACAACAGAGCCTATATTTGACAAATGCGCTGTTCTTCAAATCGGTGCTCTTGAGCATTTTGGGTCTCACCATCTCAGGGGTTTCTTGCGCAAACGTGTCAACCAGGTGCGGGATCGCGGGGTGGTTGGGTCTTCAGATCACAAATCAACCGAGCACTCCCGGGGGAGAGTCGCCACCGCCTACAGAAGGCTGCACGCTACACGAATTGCTTCACACGCCTGACCGCAGCACCCTCCAGACTACTGTTTGCTTCACGTGTGCGCCTAATTCTCCAGTACGGATTGCCTTCTGGGTATCCTCTCCCCAGGTATGAACGTGACATGATCGAAATGTTCAAGGCATGAAGCAAAATCTGTTCCAGGGTCACAATAATTATTTTATCCCCTAGACTTCAACGAATGAACGTGTTTCCCTTGGATTGTCGTCGTCCACGCGGAGGCATGATATTCAATTAATGTATTTTAGAAGGTGAACTGTGGAGTGAGCCGCAACTGTTCTTACCTCTCAACACAAAGTTTACAATTCGAAGACACCAGCGAAAACTTTTCAAACCGCGCTGAGCCAGTGTGCGGTCCGATCCTGCCGTATTCACCCGGGTAGTGAATCATTGGAACTGCCAGGCGGAGGCCTTCGTCGAGGCGGAGACAGAGGAATTTTTCAAACTATAGTAGGTTTCCCACTCTGAGTGCCCAGGGACTGTGCTACCACCAATACTACCACAGCCGTCCTCCGCGAAACCTTTTTCCGCAATCATCATTGCGATCTTAGCCACGATCGGACGTGACGATGACAAACGAAATTCCTTCTGCTTTCTAACATCCAGTGAACCAGTGAACTATTGAATGTTAACCAAATACGCCTCGTCGCTTTATCGCCACTTTAAACATTGCGCGGAATGGAAGCAAGGCATGCATAGGGCATTCAACTGCACCGGTGCCAGTACTGGTAGAGCACGACTCAGGGCTGGACATAACGAGTACCTTCCGATAGTGCTAAGCAGTGTGGGCAGCTTAAGGAATAAGATGTGCGAGAAAGCTTTGCTTGTATCTGCATTCACTTGCATTCACTGAAACGTGGCTATCTCAGGACATCACGGACGGTAAAGTACAGCTGACTGGCCACGCACTATTTAGATGTGATCGCTTCGTTGGCCGACAAGGCGGGGGCGTTACGACATACGTAGCTGTGGCTTGACGTTTTACATACCTACATGTTTCAGTCGGCAGATAAAACTGTCGAAGTTTTGTCAGTAGTGCTTAGCACTTCCTCAGCTCGAGTTACAGTTGTACCGGTGCGTAGAAGCTCCGGGAGTGCGTCCAAAGAGGCGCTTGACTTTATTCTCTCCCAATCCGCGAACAGCTGCTTGGTTCTGGGGGATTTCAACCTACCAGAAGTTTGCAAGGCAGATCTTTCTTACAACTCGGCGGAAGGTGTTTTCGGTGCAGATCTCCTTGAGCTTACGCTACAAGTACGGCTGCATCCGTTCGTGGACCTCCCCACTAGGTACATGTATGCCCAACTACCGCCTATTTTGGATCTAGTGTTTGCCAAGTCACTAGACTTTGTAGGGGACATCACATACAGCTGTCCCTTAGATGCTGGTGATCATATTTGTTTATCGTTCAGGTGTACTCTGACCAGGCGTCTCCAGAGCATTGCTAAGCCATTTCCAAACATATGGCGTGCTCACTATCAGGCAATGCGTATCAAGGCTTCTGGGTTGCGTTACGTAAGCTCGGCAATTGATACAGTTCAGACAGCTTGGCATAAATTTAAGTCTTATCTCACGGAAGTGTCTACTCCCTACATCCCGCTTGAGAGGAGAAAGGAGACACGAAGGCGGCCGCCGTGGATAAATACCACTGGCAAGTACCTGTTCCAGAAGCGTTCCAGGTACTGGAGGACCTACCGTGCGGCTGCATCAAATAGCACCTATGATAGATACCGTGAGGCGAGAAAGATATATAAACAACACGTAAGGAAAGCTGGACTGGTGTAAGAAAAGGAATTGGCTGCTGGAGCTTCGGAAAATCCGAAGAAGTTCTTCGCTTATGTTAAGAGACGCTTGGATCAAATTAGGTAATTTCAACATTGATGCGGGCCGATGAAACTCTTGCGTATGCAGACTCCGACAAGGCTCGCGTACTTGGGGAGCAATATGCAGGGGCTTTCGTACGTGAGGCCGCGTTGACTGGCGTTGGAGTTGTCCCCAGAGTAACTGAGGGTTCTAATTTAGCTGAGTACATTGTGTTGGAAACGCAAGTCCATAAACCGCTGCAAGAACTGAACCCTTCTAAAGCAGCTGGACCTGATTCAATTCACCCGAAGCTTCTGCATGAGTTGGCGGTGGAAGTAAGTGGACCGCTGACCATGGTTTTCCAGAAGTCACTAGACCGCTGTACATTATCTTCTGAATGGAATGAGGATGTCATCTGTCCAGTCTTCCAAAGTGGCGACAGGGGTCTGTCGGCCAATGAGAGGCCGGTCAGTCTGACTAGAGACGCGGTCAAACTGTTTGAAAAGCTTATGAGAGATTCGTTGGAACGGCACCTGAAAAGATTTAATCTATTCAGTAATGCACAACACGGATTCCGGGAGGGGTTTTCGTGTTTGACAAATTTGTTGGTTCCTCCTGAAGCTTGGGCCGAGGCAATGAACAATGGCCACGTAGTGGATGTGCTTTTCGTGGACTTCTAAAAAGCATTTGGTAAGGTACCCCACTGGAGACTATCACAGAAGCTGAGCTCCTACGGCGGATCTGACCGCGCCCTTCACTGGGTATCTGCGTTCTTGCAAGGAAGTGAGCAGTTTGTACGTGTGGGTCGCAGCTTATCCTTTAAGCAAGCGGCCCTCAGCGGTGTCCCACAGGGCTCAGTCCTTGGACCGATGCTGTTCTCCATCTACGTAAACGAGCTCCCAGTAGAGCTTGGGGTGTCATCCCTATTTTTTGCTGATGGCCTTAAGCCATGGAATGTGGTAAATGTTCCTGGGGGTTCTGTGGCCATACAGCATGCCCTGGCCAGACGCCACTTTGTGGCTACTGCCCATAAATCAGGCTGTGTTCCGTCCTTCGTACAGGAGCAACTTCGCACCTTCGAGCTACGTACTCGTTGGGGTCGAACTCCCACTTGTCCCCAACCAGGTAGACTTGGCGTCATCCATTCCTCCACTTTGCGCTCTGGCGACAACTGGAAGAAGTCCGCAAGTAGGGGTTTCAGGTTGTTGTGGTCAATACACCGTCCTTTTGGGGTCTTAACTGCCGACATGTTTGTGAAGCTGTGCCCAGCTTTCGGCTCCATCTTGAATACTGCTTCCAGGCTAGCCCGCCGTGCCTTGTTCTGAACAAATGGAGCACGAGAGGATTTTGAGAGTAGGTAAAAATTTGGTCGTGGGGTTACGGGAAAAATCGGACCCCGAGCGTCTACATAGTACGGGTATGTATTCAATGCAATACCGACGGCTTTAAGGAGACCTAATCCTTACTTACCGCATTTTAACAGGGAAGGTTGGGCCGGACTTGAGCTGGCTATTTAGCCCGGCTAGGTTGCATTGTCTTCGCGGTCATCCCGTGAAGCTACACAAGCCGCGTTCTGACCGGATCAGGGTGGAAACTCGGTTATCGCGTAGAGTTATCGAGCGCTGGAACTCGCTGCCAGAAAGTGTAGTCAGTGAACCTACGGTTAAGGGTTTCAAGCGTCAGTTGGACGCTCGAGGGTGGCAACACGAAACCTTTCCCTTCTCCGTAACATATCCATCTTCAAAGTTTTAGTTCTTATTCTGTCATTCTCTTCACTCGTTGGTGTTTTCCATCAGTAAAATGACTTTCATTCCCCTTTATCTTCCATTTACTTTCTACTATTTTCTTAGTTCACGTAACCTACACAGCGGGGACTGCTAGTGCAGGGAACGTGGGCAGTAATTGTTGATCAAGATGTGTTTCGGGTGCTTCGTTCTAGATCTAGCAAGAACTAGCACCTTATCATTTCCTGGCTCAACGATTTTATCAAGAAGGAACGCTCAGGGGATTTTCCTATCGTTCCAGTCCATCTGAGTCTGAAGCTTGATTCCTTTGAAGTCAGCATACCATATAAATATATTTAATCCTCATGCACGTTATGAACAAAATTTTGGCTGGCGTAAAGCGCGAAGCTGGATCGGTACGCTTTAAAACCAATACGCGAAAATAAGGCCAACCTCCGATGAGTGGAGAACAGCAAAAGTAACGCTAGGAAAAAGTTATTAAGTGGGCGAAAGGCTATCTAGTGCTAAAAATAAGGCACCGAAAGATAGCTAGCTAGGGAAAGGTGTGGTCGCGTGCGCGGAGAGCAAAGATGGCCGCGGAGCCGAGGAGCGACGCGCCTTTCGAAGGCGGATGCTATCTGACTCAAACAAACGCGAGCAACGTTCAAACAGGCGAGCGGCTATTTTGCTATGTACATCGAGAAAATATAATTTTGTGATTTTGTAATATTTTACGCAGCATGCGGCAGCCAAACAGGGGAATCTCCAGGTCACTACACAGCCCCCCTCTTAGAAGGGAACCGTAGGTGACCCTTCGATCTACGTGAGGACTGTCCGTCGCCGGCCAGCCTTCTGCGAGACCAGGCGGTGAAACCTGATGCAGCTGCTGGGGGAGAACCAATGCGATCGGACGCTAGGGGTCTCCCACCCGTGTCCTCCCTACAGGTGCCAAAAACACAAAACGGGGGAAGTGTTCGTAGCATTCGAGTGCGTAGTGTCAAAGCACACGATGTTTGAGCACGTAGTGTCCGCAAACGTAACGTTCGATTATCGTTGAACGTCCGCGTGTCGGGGATATGAAAAAGAAGCGAAAACGCGGAGTGTCAAACAAGTGCGAGCGACAGAGCTAACAAAAGGCGATAGCACTTACCGAGTGCGATAAGCGAATAAAGCGAGAACCACTTTGTGTTTTCAAAACGATTTTCTCCTTTTTTGGTTTTCAAAACGTCTTTGCGGTTTTTGGGGTTTTCAAAACGCTTTGCAAATTTTTTGGGTTTTCAAAACTGCCGTTTTGTTGGGCGGGTTAGGCCACAAGCAAAAAAGAAGCGGGAAAGGAAGAATGAAAAGAAGACTAATCATTTAATCGCGCTGGCCAATGAACCCGCCTACCTGACCTAGTCGATTTGGACGTTCGGTCGGAGGCGTTGTCGATCCAGCAGGTTTGTCGAATGAGGAAGCATTCGGCTCGATAGTATCGAAAGTAACTGAGTGGGATGGGTTAGTCGGAGAATGCTTCGTCGCATCGGAAGTAGGCGTGTCGTCGATCATAAGCTGCGTTGACTCGTCCGAAGGTGGAAGGGAGTCATCGTCGATCTCAGGTTCCACATGGACAACCTTGAGACGGTCGATAGAGAGAGTTTCACGTTTACCATGGCGGTCGATAACGAATACGCGGTCCTTACGTTTAAGAGCCTTAAATGGACTTTCGTAGGGTCGTTCGAGTGATCTGCGTAGACCATAGACTCGAAGGAAAACGTAAGCGCAATGCAGTAGATCTTGTGGAACGAACGATTTACGTCGTTGTTCTCGCACGTCGGTTACTTTGATATGGCGCATGCTCGTGGCTAACTGCCGAGCGTAATTCGCGTCGTAGCGGGGTGTTCTGGGGTTTCCAGAAAAGAAGTCCCCAGGTAGTCGAAGGGGTTGTCCATATACCAGTTCGGCGCTGGACGTGTGCAAATCAGCTTTAAGAGCTGATCGGATACCAAGTAGTATCATAGGCAGTGCTTCGGTCCAGCTTAGTGCATTAGCGGCACTAAGTGAGACCTTCAGCTGTCGGTGGAAACGTTCCACGACGCCGTTGGATTGCGGGTGATAGGCGGTAGTCCGGATGCGCTGACATCCGAGGACTTTGAGAAGATCGTTGAAGGTCGAGGCTTCGAACTGCGGACCGCGGTCGGTAGTCACTGTGGCTGGACAGCCATGTGAAGCGACCCAGCGCTCAACGAAAGCGCGCGTTACGGTGTCCGCAGATACGTCGGGTATAGGTACGGCTTCGGGCCAACGGGTGTATCGGTCGATCATGGTCAGAATGTAGACCATTCCTCTGGATGATGCCAGGGGTCCAACTATGTCGAGGTGGACATGGGCGAAGCGAGCTGAGACTTGCGGAAAACGACCAAGCGGGGCGGACACGTGCCGCTGTATCTTGGCCTGTTGACACGTTAGACAACCGCGTGCCCAGCGCTTAAGATCGCGTTGCATTCCGGGCCAAACGTATCTCTCGGATATGAGCTTGATCGTGGCTCGGATGCCTGGATGAGCGATGTTATGAAGTGTGTCGAAAACTAGACGTCGAAAGGTTTCTGGAACGACGGGTCGAGGTCGTCCAGTAGAAGTATCGCACAAGATTGTGCCAGCAGATGACGGCAGTGGATGCGGTGTGATTCGTAGCGAAGAAGCTTGTTTGACGTTCTGACAGTCGGTGTCGTTTAGTTGCGCGGTAGCCATAACAGATAAGTCGATTGCCTGGCCAGCGGTGTGGATTGCGGAGACGCGCGAAAGAGCGTCAGCAACGACGTTATTCTGACCTGAAATGTGTCGGAGGTCAGTAGAAAATTGAGCCACGAAATCCAGCTGACGAACCTCACGTGGTGAGTGTCGAGCTGATTGATTTCGAAAGGCGTAAATAAGCGGCTTATGATCGGTGAAGATAACGAACGAACTACCTTCTGAGACGTGCCTGAAATGTCGAACGGTAGAATAAACTGCATGCAGTTCGCGGCTGAACGTGCTGTACTTGGCTTCTGCCGGTTGTAAGCGTCGGGAGTAGAAAGCGAGTGGCTTCCAGCATCCCTCAGTGAATTGCTGCAGGACGGCTCCAATGGCGGTGTCCGATGCATCGACTGCAACGCTGAGTGGAGCTTTGGGGTCGAAATGGTGAAGCATAACGGCTTCAGCCAAGGCCTCTTTGCAGGCCTTGAAGGCTTCGGTTGCAGCGGGCGTCAACTCGACGTTGCCGCTCTGGCGTCCACGAAGTAGGTCGGTCAATGGACTGAGCAAGTCGGCACAACGTGGCAGAAATCGGCGGTAGTAGTTAACCATCCCACTAAAACGGCGGATGGCGGCCAAAGTAATCGGAACGGGAAAGTCCTTAATAGCGCTGACTCGGTCTTCGAGCGGCCGTATGCCATGCTGGTCAATTCGATAACCAAGAAATTCGATAGATGGTTGCTGAAAGATGCATTTGTCAGCGTTGACAGTAATGCTATTAGAAGCTAACCTCTCAAAAAGCATTTTGAGGTGCTTCGCGTGCTGTTCTTCGGAAGAACCAGCTACTAAGATGTCGTCTATATAAGGCTAAACAAACTCGAGACCTCTGGTGACAGAGTCTATGAAGCGTTGAAAATTTTGAGCTGCGTTACGAAGACCGAAGGGCATTCGCAAGAATTCGAAAAGTCCGAAAGGCGTGATGACTGCGGTTTTCGGAATGTCATCCTCGGCTACAGGGATCTGGTGGTAAGCGCGAACCAGATCGATCTTCGAGAACACACGGGCGCCACGTAGGCTAGCCGTGATGTCGTGAATGTGCGGAATCGGATAGCGGTCGGGGACGGAAGCGTTATTAAGAGCGCGATAGTCGCCACATGGACGCCAGTCTCCTGACTTTTTAGGCACCATGTGTAGAGGCGACGCCCACGGGCTCTTAGACGGGCGAATAATGCCTAGGTCTAGCATGTGCTCGAATTCGGAGCGTGCAATTTTGAGCTTGTCGGTGGTCATGCGCCTGGCTTTTGCGAACACAGACGGACCTTTCGTAACGATATGATGTGTCGCGGCGTCGGTTGCGGAAGGCAACGGGACGACAGGACGGAAGACCTGCGGAAAACTATCGAGCAGCGTTTGCCCGACGAGTGAACAAAGTAGAGTCGCGTACACGGGACTGATTGACGCGGTGTCGGTCAAAGTCCCAATGACTGCGAGATTCGTAAGGCGGTCGACTAGACGGTGTCGCTTAACATCGACGAGTAGGTCGTAATGACGTAGGAAGTCGAGACCAAGGATAGGCGTTTGAACATCGGCAACGAGGAATATCCATTTGAAAGCGCGTCGGAGTCTGAGATTTAGCGTGCGCGAGCGTTACCCATATACGCGCATAATGGTTCCGTTAGCTGCGCGCAATGAACTAGTCACCTTTTCGGTCGGGTCATTTGGATCAAGCGGGAGAACGCTGACTTCTGCGCCAGTATAGACGAGATAGCGAACTCCGGTTCTACGATCGGTGACGAAGAAAAGGCGACTGCGTTGACCAGCTACGTCCGTCGCCCCTACGTGCTGGTCCGCCCGTTTCCCTGATGTTGTCGTTTGAACGAACAGGGCGGGCGACATGATTTAGCTTGCTGGCCGAAGCGTTCGTGGTACCAGCAGTAACCGTTTCTATTCGGTGATCGCGAAGGAGACTTCGAACGTGAACGCGAACGGCTCCTAGAGCAGTTACAGCGGTTATGTCTGGAGGCCGAAAAGTCTGCGAATTGTCGAGTCAGTGTTGCCATCTGGGATTTAAGCGTGGCGATATCGTTGTCTGGTTTTGTCTGGACCTGCGAAACCTGGCCGTACGACTCCCAAATTCGGTCGGCTGTATCGGCCAGTTTGGACAAAGGTGTATCCTCACTAGCGCAGAGGATGTGTAGCATCTCGCGCGGAAGTCGTTGCAACCACATTTCCCGAAGAAAAGAATCATCTATCGAAGTGGGTTTAGCTAGGCTCTGCATTTTTCGAAGCAGCTGGGAAGGCTTAAGATCGCCAAGATCGGTTTCGTTGAGGAGTTTCGTAACTCGTTGTCGATCGGATAAGCCTGTTCTTCTCAGAACAGCTGTCTTGACTGCATCGTAAGTCTTTTGGTCATCAGGAAGATCTAGAATGTCATCAATGTCCTCGATGACATTTAGCGGAAGCGCGGAAACGACAAGGTGGAACTTGGTCTTTTCGGACCTAATACCACGCAAAGAAAATTGTGACTCTAGCTGACCAAACCAAGACTTAGGATTAGTCTCGCGAAAAGGTGCGATAGGAAGCGTAAATGTGCCGATCTGAACGTCAGAATCTACGCTATCAGTTGCCATAGCGAGCAAAATAGCGAGCCAGCGAGATTAAACCGAAAAATGAAAAGTGAAAATCAGACGGGTTAGCGAAAAAATGTGGCCAAATCTGAAAAGAAAGGTTAGCGAAAACTCACCGGATAATGACCAAAATTCGGGGTCACCAATAAAGCGCGAAGCGGGATCGGTACGCTTTAAAACCAATACGCGAAAATAAGGCCAACCTCCGATGAGTGGAGAACAGCAAAAGTAACGCTAGGAAAAAGTTATTAAGTGGGCGAAAGGCTATCTAGTGCTAAAAATAAGGCATCGAAAGATAGCTAGCTAGGGAAAGGTGTGGTCGCGTGCGCGGAGAGCAAAGATGGCCGCGGAGCCGAGGAGCGTCGCGCCTTTCGAAGGCGGATGCTATCTGACTCGAACGAACGCGAGCAACGTTCAAACAGGCGAGCGGCTAGTTTGCTATGTACATCGAGTAAATATAATTTTGTGATTTTGTAATATTTTACGCAGCATGCGGCAGCCAAACAGGGGAATCTCTAGGTCATTACAAGCTTACCCAAACGAAACGATCGCATATGGCTACTTTTCCTCACACTAGTTAGCTAATACCGTGATGCAGCGAGTTAACAAAAGTGGGGCGCGCGGTAAAATCCCAGCATTCCGACCCATTTGAAACTGAATTTGCATAACTCGCCCGTTGAAACCCATACACGATGTAGGTACGGTCCTAAGATGTGCATATAAATATACACTGAAGTTTTGGATACTTTATGCAGACATGGAATTGTTTTATTAATCAATATTCTTTCCCTTGTAATTTTCCCTTTCACTTTCCCTTCTGCGTTTGAAGCATTTACAAGATACATGACCTTGAAATTGTCCTTTTCTTAATTTGTGCAAATTTTGACATTTTTCTTTGTCCTCGCACGTTTACATTTTGCATCCATAATGAAGCCGATGGGATTAGCCAGCCTTATAACTGGATTTTGGAACTATTGCTACCAAACGTTGCTTTAGATTTGCTACTTCGTAAGTCGTCGTTTTCCTTGCAATCTTAGATTCACATTTGTTCAAATTTTACTTGTAATCGTAGAGCACTTGTATAAGTTTTATTTCCCACGCACTGTACATCAGTTTTTATTTATCTTAGGAGGTTTATTAAACCTGTATTAACCTCTTTTTGGCAAGCATATGATTGCGTGTTTGTATTTTTGACCACGACTACTAAATGTCATGCAGTTGCCCTTTTTACTTTCATCCATGCCATACAGAACAGTGGTATTTTATGAGCACGCATGGTTTATTTGTAAATGGTACTTTTACAGTGGTACCGAATCTGGTTGTCCGATATGTATGCGGCTGGCGGTCTCTGTGTGTCTACTTTTAGAAGGATCTTGCTCACTATTAAATACTTTTGAGCCTTTTGTTCGCACACGCTGTGAACGCATATTTCTCGTCGCAAACATCCTTCACACGTCATAATTCGATGTCAAGTGCGTCATATCAGTCCATTGTATCTAATGCTGTACTCAAAACTTTTACAAGTAGATGATTTGTGCCCGGAGTTAACCAGATTCATTAGAAGCTGTCACTCAGCGGCAGCTCGTCGGTTTCCCGTGTTAACTGTGTAAGTGCCAAGTTGTAAACAAACGAATCATGTCAAGGCTGGTAATTCTAAAAATACGCTAGACTATACCATACCACATCTTAAACACGGTAGAAGATTTATCCGTTGTTTTCGTCATATTTCTGCGCGTGAACGTTAGCTTACCGAAACGGTATAGCTGGCCGTTCATTTATGCATGCTGCTTTCAGCACTTTAATATAGCTTTTTATATTCCAATGGTTGCAGCAGCTTCTGTGTCCTTTATTAATATAAGAACTATCCGCGTCTACCATTTAGAGTTAATTCAATCCTTATGCATTTCTGTGGCAATATTATAAGTCATAAGTACATCGACTAGTGGCGTTTTGTCGCTGCCTAACTTTTATCACATTTTGGAATTACGGTTGGAGGAGTTTCTTTGCCAAGGTAAGCACTACCATCAGTGTGGCATTCAGGCGCTGATTTTCATAGTCGTATGAATTATTCCGCATCCAAACAATTTTTTATCGCACTGTTTTGAATGTCAACCTTAATAAATTCACTTACTTTGCACAAGCAACCACCTTCGCATAATTGATCTGCCTCAGTTTACTGACTCGGTCTGTAGTTATTCATAGACATTCACTAGTTCCCAGTGTTAAGTGCCTGAGTTGTAACCCAATAGCTACGTCACGATAAATTCATGCTATTTATAACTGTTCTTCCAATTATCTTAATATTATCCTGGTCATATTAGTGATCAACTATGTCCATATGCACTGATATTTGTGATTTAAATAAATAAACAAACATTTTATTTCTTGACATTACGAGACACAATCCAGCAGAGTTGATTGATCAGTTTGTACATCGAGGTCGTATAAAATAGTTGCTTGCTTGGTTTTTACAGCTGGTCTCATATTGGTTACTGTGGTGAATAGCAGTTAGAAACTATTAGAGTGTGTAAGGAACTGGAAACAGTAACGAATGCAGCTTTAGTTGAATGTTCAAGTCGAGTAATACAGCCATCTATGGTACCAACCTCAAGGGACCTACTTTCACGCGGATTATTCCCTCGATGGGTTGCACCCGCACTTTCATCCTCCAACCCGCTGTGTGCCGGTGAGGCAACAAAGCCTGTATGCCATCACACGTTTCCCAAGTGTTACTTTAAGGGCTGTTTTATGCGTGAATTAGGGCGATAATGCCCCGGCTCGACCCTTCATGTGACCCATTCAAATATGGCACTTTTTTGTTATGTTCCGGCAAGTCAGTGGCAGTATGCTTTGCATGGGTCTAATTTTTTATCGTGGCAAAGGTAACCCGTCATTTCAAGAGCTCATTTCACTCGTGGCTAACATTAACTTAATGAAAAATATAAGGTAATAGGAAATAAAATAAATAATAATGTTTACAATCCGTTGCTAATAGGCCAAGCAACATGCAGTGCAAAATCATGGCGAAAAACGATGACTGTGCAGACTTCAGATTGAAAATCGTAGTTTATATCCGAAGCAGTGTCCCAAAGGAGAGGTAAGCGGTATTTGTTGGCCGGGAGTGCAGCAGTGATAGGAATAAAATGAACTATAATTAAATGCTAAGGAGTTCATCCATGCAGGACAAAATTATAATTTTGAAACAATTGGGGGATATTACAACTTTTAAGTCTATCCGGGACCTTACTCATACAAACCATACAGGATTATTTTTGGCTAACTGTTGGTAAGCTGTTGGAAACAATCAGGTAGGCAGTGCACATCCGCTTGAATTGCAGATAGTTAGAGCATTTGCTGATATCCGATGGAAGTTTATTTCATATCAAAGCTTTTATTACTGAGAAAATTTCAGTGGAGCTTGGTACGGGACTTTTGAATATGCAGTGTGCTCTCGCTGTTTCTTATGACATAGCGCTTGGGAGCCTGACACTCAAATTGTGACCGAAATATAAAGGTTGAGCAGAATATTAATCCTTAGAGCATGCACAGCTCAAGTTTGAGTCTGCGCAGCCATAGCGGTTGCAGTTCCAGCGCATCGCAACGCTCACGGTATGTTACAAGGGTAGGCATGTTCAGACATCTCCTTGTGAATGATCGTTGCATATTTCCCAGTGCTATAGCATCCACCTTTTTTAGACCTCCGTCTACAAGTGTACAATATTCATTACCTAATCATGATAGCAGTTGACCAGCTCACCTTCTTGTTGTTATGTGCTAAATTCTGTGCTGTTTGGCCTACGTAGTGTTATGGTTTTAAGAAAGTGGTTGAGAATCACAACTGGCGTTTCTGTTTAGTCTCAGTTTACCTACATTTTAAAATATTGGTTCTGAATCGTCTTATTTGTTTGGCATGCAATGCATATCGAGAGCGGCATCAAAGTCTGGTTATCTCCGATATTTCAGTGGTAAAATGCAGGGTTGTTGCTTATCTATTTTTGTTGTGGATTTCAATTTTGTGGCTTCTCTTGCGTTACGTAGCGTAGTATTAAACTTATAAGGTATGAATTTCAATTAAAGATGCTAAATAAGTACTTTGTTCCGTTTTCCTCATTTTTGGTGTGCTCAGCATATCAGTGCACTTGTGGATGACCGGTTGACTGCTGTGACAGGTACAGGTGTGCTGGCTTTGCGATAAACAATTTTTGTCCAATGGATGCATGTTACGTCAAGTGCAAGTTGTGTTTCCCATTGGCGAATAATATTCCAGGATAATATATTAGAAATTATTTGTTGTAGTTGCTGAAGCGTAGGCCGTTTGAGTAGGACGAAGTTGTTGTCAACGTATTATATCCATGTGTCAGCCTTGTGATGGAAACTATTGCTTGTTCAACTGTTTGCATCATTGGGTTGGGTACTATTCCAGAGTATGGCAATCCCATTAGTATGTGCGTACTCTGTTTGTGCGTTTGACTGTTAAAATTACATTGCGCGAGGAGCGAAAAATTAAGAACTTCTATCACTTTTATTTTACTTTGTCCCTCTGTTATTTTGTAGCAGCGTCATCATTATTTGATTGGCAACCTGAGCGACAGTTTATGTAAACATCTCAGTAAATTCATAGTTAACCGTATCCCATATTTTTCCACTAATTTTTTGAACCGCTGTTGTTTGGATTGGATGTTCGGTGTCCACAGACTGAATAATAAGGGGGACACTGAGCTTGCTTGCTACTGTAGCGGTTATTACTCTTTTACATTTTGTCTTTCCCGTCATCAATTTTATCATGACATCTTTTGTACAGTTTGCTTGAATTAATGAATGCACTACACTTCTTCGTGCTCCGCGTTCCGTCGTGCTGATTTTTGGCTGTTCTGCTTCTGCGTGCGTACGGTGCCGTCCAGTCTGCTTGCGAATCGGATAGTATACTCGGAATTACTATCAAACGTCTATTGCCATTGTGTTCGACGTGTGCCACAGGTATATCGCAACCTATGACTCGAACTCGACTATGATTAGACTGTGAGTTGACTCTCTCCAACTTTTTGCCTTTTACTAAGGAGTTGAAATCTTCCTAGTATTTTTCGACCACTACATAAATTGGTGACCTCGCCTTATTTTTTTTGAACACGTATGTTCCTTAGTCATGTCTGACCAGACCCCATGTGCTTTTACAGACAATTCCGTCGAACTCTCGCTTCCTACCTTTGACATTTCTAACCACATGTGTGGTTTATTCAGGTAGAAGCTACATTTCGATGTCGTCAGATCACCTCAAAATCTTCCATGTTCTCCTAGTCGTCTAGCGCTTACCTGTCTCCATTGCATCTGAAGTCATTGATATCCTTGATCCCATGCCTGTAGAAGCGCCGTATGATAAATTTAAAGCAGCTATCCTTAAACGCACCACTGCGTCTGATGAGGCTCGTCTGCAACAGTTACTTTCCGGCGTCGAGCTTGGCGATTGTACCCCATCTCAGCTTTTGAGACACATGCGTTCCCTAGTTAGTTCGTCGAAACTCGACGATTCCATACTCCGCCAACTTTGGACCAAATGTCTTCCGGCAAACATCACAGCGATATTATCAGTTCTTAGCGACGATATTACGCTGGAAAAACTCGCAGAAGCTGCGGACAAAACGCACGAATGTTTCTTTAAGAATACTTTTAATCACGGAGCTGAGTCCACCACAGCCAGCTCATCTCACAACACTACGCTTGATCTGATCAACGATAGAATCTCCCGTCTAGAACTCAGCATGTCTGCTATTCGACGTGAACGCACTCCTAATCGAAGAAGTCCACGTGGTCCGCGCCGCAGCACATCACGCTCACGTCAGCTGTCGTACTGCTACTTCCACCGTGGTTTCGGTAAAACAGCACGTAACTGTCGCCCGGGATGCAAATATCCGAAAGGAACTCCGACTTCGCAACCAGGAAACGCCAAAGCCAGTCAGTAATCGCGACGGCTGTCGCTGACCAAATACCCAGTCGCCTTCTGTACGTGTTCGACTCCAAGACTAAACTTCATTTTTTGGTCGATATGGGCGCAGAAATCAGCGTTATACCATGATCTTTGGAAAAACGCCGTCTGCAACAAGCCGGACTTACGTTACAGGCGGCTAACCAGACTAAGATCGCGACATACGGCCAAAAGCTGTTACACCTAAGTCTTAGTTTACGGCGCGAATTTCCTTTTATCTTTACCATCGCAGATGTCCAGCAACCCATACTTGGCATCGACTTCCTTAGCAAATTCGGTCTCGTTGTCGACCTACGTTGCATGAAGTTACGGGACGACAGCACTTCGCTCACTGTCTCTTGCCATCTCGCCCCAGCCACTTCCGTCGGACTTCGCGTACTCATGCCAGACACTACGCCGTATTCATCGTTGCTTCAGCAATTACCATCTTTGTTCCGTTCTAATACCGACTCTAACGAGCCTAAACACTAGGTCCGTCATCACATCGTCACCACTGGTCCACCAGTGTCAGCCAAACCGAGACGACTTCCACCTGACAAGCTACAAGCGGCTAAACGTGAATTCGAGCACATGCTCAACCTCGGAATCATTCGCCCATCCAACAGTTGTTGGGCTTTCCCGCTTCATCTGGTACCCAAAAAGTCCGGTGATTGGCGTCCATGCGGTAATTACCGGGCATTTAACGCCGTCACGATTCCCGACAGGTACCCTATCCCTCATATTCATGATTTTTCATTGGGATTGTCTGGAACATCCGTCTTTTCTAAGATTGTCCTTGTGCGAGCGTACCATCAGATTCCAATGGCACCTGAAGACATTGCTAAAACGGCCGTTATCACACCTTTCGGTTTGTACGAGTTCATTCGTATGCCTTTTGGCCTTCGCAATGCGGCACAGTCCTTCCAGCGCTTCATGGACCAGGTCCTCCGTGGTCTAGAATTTGTTTTTGTCTGCATCGACGATGTTCTCATAGCCAGTGCCACGCCAGGTGGGCACTTTGATCACCTTCGACAAGTATTCGAACGCTTCGATCATCACGAGATAACCCTTAATCCTGATAAATGTCTATTTGGTCAACCTTACGTAGATTTTCTTGGTCAAAAAATTGCTAGCAAAGGCATTAGTCCCATTCATGAGAAAACCCAGACAATCATGGACTATCAACTGCCCCAATCCGTTAAAAACCTGCGCCGATTCCTTGGCATGGTTAATTATTACGGAAGATTCATTGACAATTGTGCTGCCGTTCTTCAACCTTTGACTGATTTACTTAATGGTAATCCAAAGAAATTCATCATGAAGCCAGAAGCCGAAACAGCGTTTGTTGCCATCAAGCAGAAGCTGAGCCAGGTAACTTCCCTTAGCTATTTGGACACCGACGAGAAAGCTACTCTCCTTCTCAAGACTGATGCTTCACAATCCGCTGTTGGTGCTGTACTACAACAATTAATCGGCAAGGAGATTCAGCCGTTGTCTTTCTTTTCTCGGAAGCTACAATCAGCACAAACGCGATACAGTACTTTCAGTCGCGAACTACTCGCGATCTACTTGGACGTCAAACACTTTCGTTACGTCCTTGAAGGACGACGTTTTGTAATTCTGACGGACCACAAGCCTTTAGTCTACGCTTTTCGTGCCGCTTCCGACCGCTGTTCTCCGAGAGAGACACGACATCTGGATTACTTCTCAAAATTCTGTGTCGATATTCGATACCCCGACGGTCCATATAATATTGTCGCTGATGCACTTTCACGTGCTCATCTACATCAACTGTCGTTCTCTTCAATAGACCTTGAGGAAATGTCTGTTGCCCAGAACAACGATCCTGAACTTGCTCAGCTTCGATCGAATACTACATTGAAATTCTTGCAATTACCAATTTTACACTCAGACGCAAGGATTCACTGCGATGTCTCTAACGGTAACCCAAGACCGTAGGTTCCACAGTATTTCTGGCGAACCGTCTTTGAGCATTTTCATGGACTATCGCATCCTAGCATACGATCCACTGTGAAGTTGATTATCGATCGTTACATCTGGCCTAGTATGCGCTCCGATATCCGTCATTGGGCTAAACACTGTCTCAGCCGCCAGAGCAGCAAAGTACACAGACACACTATCTCTGCCCCCGGAACATTCTCACTACCTGAGGCGCGTTTTAGACATGTTTACCCAGACATAGTCGGACCGCTTCCTTTATCGAACAATTTCACTTTCATTCTGACTTGTGTTGACCGTTTTACTCGCTGGCAGTATGCCATTCCTTTACGTGACACATCTTCAGAATCTGTTACCCGTGCATTTTTCGGCTCATGGATTTCTTTCTTCGCTGTACCATCTACAATCACTACAGCCCAAGGATCTCAGTTTACTTCCACCTTGTTCCGTGACTTGAATCGTCTGTTGGATTGTACCCACATTCGGGCAACTGCTTATCATCCCGCTCCAAATGGCCTTGTCGAGCGTTTCCATCGACAACTTAAAGCCGCCATCACAGCTAATTCACCTGACCCACATTGGTCTGAACACATTCCAGCTGTCCTTGATATTCGTAATACCGTCAAAGAGGATATTGGATGCAGCCCTGCCGAACTCGTCTTTGGCACCACTCTCAGACTTCCAGGTGAGATGATTTTGGATTATCGAGTCACTGGTGAGATAGATCCTGTGTCCTACGCCGCACGTCTCAAACAACACTTCCGAACGATTTGCTCTACGTCTACTCGCTTCACTGCCCGCGAACAACGAATTCATCCGGACTTACACACTTGTCCTTTTGTTTTCATTCGCATTGATGCAGTTCGCAAACCGTTGACACCCCCTTATGAAGGTCTTTTCAAAGTGTTATCACGGAAACCTAAGCACCTTATACTGGAAAGGAATGGATCAAAGGAATCTGTGAGGATTGACCGTCTTAAACCCGCTTATGTTGAGCCTGCCGTTACTTTTACTGACCCCAAGTTATTACCCCATGTTGATCAACCGACTGATTCCAATGCTCCAGAACCTTCATGCGCTCACTCAACGAATGATCCCAAGCACACATGTTCAGGACGTTCTGTGTCTTTCCCCTCCAAACTAGTTGAGTTTGTTCCCTAAATAGATATATCGAGCGTTACGTTACCAGTTCACGCTCTACGGGGGGAGTTATGTAGTGGTTACTAATCTTTTACATTTTGTCTTTCCTGTCATCAATTTTATCATGACATCTTTTGTACAGTTTGCTTGAATTAATGAATGCACTACACTTCTTCGTGCTCCGCGTTCCGTCGTGCTGATTTTTGGCTGTTCTGCTTCTGCGTGCGTACGGTGCCGTCCAGTCTGCTTGCGAATCGGATAGTATACTCGGAATTACTATCAAACGTCTATTGCCATTGTGTTCGACGTGTGCCACAGGTATATCGCAACCTATGACTCGAACTCGACTATGATTAGACTGTGAGTTGACTCTCTCCAACTTTTTGCCTTTTACTAAGGAGTTGAAATCTTCCTAGTATTTTTCGACCACTACACTACATTTGGGAATACGTCCTCTAACTTCTATTCATTATTGAATTCTGTTAGTAGTGATAATGATCAGTGTATTCCATCCCGTTCCTTTACTACAAATAGAAATGAATTACCAACTTACAAATTAATGTCCGAAATTTGTGTAACTGTGTGTAAAACTTGCTACCGTTATGATAGTTAAGATTCCTTACAGGCGGCTGCAACGTCAAACGGTCTTAAAAAGCACTATTCATATTTACTGATTTTTGCATATCTTAAATCCCAGAATACTGCAACTTGTTAGCATCCTGGAAAAGTAGATGAAATTCAGTCATTGGCTGTTGGAGGAAAAGACAGTGCAAACTTAGTAAACCTACTGTTTAGTTGCTTCTGAGCTGCTCATTGGATAAAAATGTAAGCTTGTTATTGGAGTAACCTTGCCAACAACAATGTTTTACTGCCTGTGAGTTCTTCTAAACTAGTATTGCCATATGACTGTAAGTTATTCTTTACTTTGTGTACTTTTATACCTTGTCCAAGTCCAAGACGGAATTGTAACCTCTACTGAATCGAAGAAGATGAAACCGTTTGATCCGGCCGGTTGAAGATTCCTGTGGTTGGTTACAGGAAACAAACAGGGAATTCGTATGCACCTGGGGACGTCAACACAGTAGAGCTAGCTTAAAACTTGTATCGTTTCTAAAAGTTTTAACTGCTCGTCATATTTTAAATGACCAAAGTCTCCCCCGTTACTGGTGTGAAACTTTATTTTTCGTATTTGCATGCCACATGCCGTTTTGTTCTAGTACCTGGGCTCGGGATATGCAAACTTCGTCTATCAGCTTTTGTATATTTTGGGGATGCTGATATTGTCCGACTGATATCCTCCATTAGGCTGTTTATTCAAACGTAAAGTGGCTTGGGCTGCTTGCTTTGCACCAAGAGACTTAAATTTGCTGTTCCAGCTTGGCGAGCAAGCCTTTTGGTACCTCATTAATAGGAGGATGCAATCCATATGCAGAATTCCTTGTTCACTTGTAATGTGTATAAACTGTTTCTTTCACTGAAACCATGCTCACTACTAAACCCGATTTCCTTTTTGCGTTATTGTGTGAACGGATTGCGCCGAACGCAGTCTTCTACTCGGTGTCGTATCATGTTGTTAGTGCTAGATGAAGATCAACTGCAGTGCACCCGGAACCACATATATCTTCCTTAACCTACCACCCTGTAATCAAAAATCGAAGTGTTTGCTTATTTCCAGGTGAAAAATCTGCGGCTGCATGCTCACGGCTGCAAATTCGCATTTCTTGGTGCACTGATGCTCCGCGGTTAGGCTGCATATTCAGACTAAGTGAAATGCAATTCCTCTCATTCTGCTAATAATCATCGTAAGCCTGTTTCATTTATTAACATGCGTAAGCTCAATGGATTTCACAAAATTAATTTATGACCATGTCTACAATATTTATTACAACGACCTGGCATCCACCTTTATTGGCACCCTGAATTCAGCTGCGAACTAGTGAGCATATTATACTTCATCTCATTTTTCTACTTATTATAGCCACTTCTTAGGGTATGATATCTTAATGCTTCACTGTCTGCATTCATCTATAGTTCCATTGGCAGCTCCATTTGCAACTTACACAGCCTGCACCTATCTTAGCAACTATTAGTGTGAAATTCTGGTCTTTGCTAGTTCTACACCTTTTAATACCACGCATTTCACAGATTGTCCTGGTTATGCTATTCACAGACACAGTAGTACTCGTTCGTAGACAAGCTGTGACTCAGTAGCAAATAGCAGTAGGACACACCACTAAGCTTTCGCGTTTTTGAATCCCACTTGCAATTGCTGTGGCTGCGCCCTCGAAATCCATCACCGGATTATTTTAGGGCACTATAGATCAGATTCTTGATGACGAATATAAAGGAGACCTGCAGCACACCAAGTAAATCTGCTAATTCACTGTTAACTTTTTGGATCATTTTCTTACAGTCATACCAATGTGTGTACTAGTTTTCGTTTTCTTACATTAGATCATAACCCTAATGTGAATTGCGCACATCTACGCACTTAATAGCCTGATTATGGTACCTATGCTCTTAATTACCTGAAGTATCCATACACCGGCAGCCAGTTACCTGTTGACTTTTGTCATTATTGTTTAAAGAAACCACCTACGTTTATCATGCTCTCCTTATGCAGAGTCTCGAAAAATAGTTTAATCGTCCACTAAAACTACTCCTTTTGGCTTGTAGATAACATTTCGATAAATTTAAGTCCCAAAATTTGGCTGTGGTAGCTTACTTCAAGAAACATAACATGTAGTTGACGCAGCATGTTTTGCTATATACTGCAAAAACCATCTAGCGGTCACAATGAAAATTCACTTGTTTCTTCCAGAAGAAAACTGTTCTGTGGTTATTAGATTAGTGGACGACTGTAAAACACTAAGCGTCGTCCGAAACACTACCGAGCTATACTGAACCGGAGGCATCCTTGTCTTAAAGATGGTAAGACCATACACAACGTTATACTGATGTGTACAAAAAAAGCGTACTTTTGAATTAGTGCGCCAACCAGCTGCTGAAGCGCGCTACGGCTACTGAAGTCACGTAGTGACATGTTTAGACAACAAACTGCTATTTACGGCATTTTGCTCTGACCGTTATTTGGCGAGCCCAAAAAGCCGCAGCGCGCCCCTACTACCGGTTGGTGCACTAATTCCAAGGTTTACTTTCTTTTTGAACATGGTAGTAAGTAGTTGTATCAGTCTGCGTCGTTTTGCTTTATCCATAGCCTTTTGTGCTTGTAGCTGGGCTTAGGAGCACATGACGTTTGGGTAGATAGTAATAATCGTCATTCCTCACCTCTCTTTATTCGTTGAAGAAATACCAAAGTAGGAAAAGCATAGACATTGGCCTTTAAGTTGCTTGTATATTCCAAGGACTTCCCATCAAATTTTATCTAAGCCTATTAATCTTGACAAAGAAACTTTGCAATGCGGTCCCACGTTGGCACAAAACTAGGTTCTCAAGCGGAGTTACTTTACTTCCCACGGGCACTTCACTCACCGTGCTGATCTTGTTCTACCCGTCCACTTCTGCGGTCTTTGCCGAATCTGCTAGTGTGTGACCATGGCAACATGCATCCATACTATAATTTCTCCGTCAGTGTTTCCCAGGTAATGTTACTGTCCTTGTTAATCCCGGTCTTGCGTGGAACCTTATAACCCTGAAGATCGCATAAAATTGTCAGTCTGTAAGCTGCTTCAGGCAGTACTTGTTGACATGGCCTCCTGGTTAGGTTTTTCATCTCGCGACAAAATTCCCAGCTCACCTAAATTTGTTTTCTTTAGCCGTCTGCTACGGCTTTGCACACTAGGCGGCTCCAAAAAATCCGGGATATTCAATGTTAGCTAATTCATCGCTAAAATTATTTCAGCCGCTCAGCAGTGACAACCACAGGCGCACAAACCTCCCGCCCGTTGTTTCGCAATTCGCAATTAAATTAATTCGATCATTCTTGCTTAACCTCGCCGCTTTCCGGTGGGTTTTCTGCTCATCTTGTTTTGTGTGTGCGTATGTGGATCCACTCTTCCCGTCTTTTAGATGGATCCACTGGGAATTAGTCCGAACAACTATGATTTGCTTGTTAAGAAGTCATGTAGAGTTCCTCGAAATTTTCCACTGAAGACTTCCACTTTTGGCCCTGGGGTAATGCAAAATAGGCATATCAGTTTGGCAGTAGAAAACTAGGAATCCATGGAATGCAGAAGTTTACCTTGAGGTCAAATGTTATAAATTTTCAACAGTGCACACATTCTACTTGCGTTTACCCACAAAATTGTCACGTTCCAGGATATTTGCATAAAGGCTTTCACTGGTTGAATTTATTTATGTTCCTGTTGCTTCAACCGTGACAAAGTGTAAACCATGATTCTATCTTGAATACTGTTTCAGACATGAAGTGATGTGGCCTTTTGCGTGAGATCTGTTATTCCCCATCCGAATCAATTTCATACCATCCATTCCGTGAAAAAGCTTTGAACAGTCCCCAAGTTGCGTCATTATTCCAGCGACTATAGGCATACACCACGAAGTATGTAGTTGCGCCGTGTCACAGTTGCAGCACTGATGCACAAGGGGGCTGTGACTGTCTATATTATAACCGGCAGCAAGCAATGTTAGCGTGAAAGTGTGTCATTTCGCTGCTATCGTTAGTTCCCGTTTGGAGTATTAATGGGCTTGCGTTTTTTTCACAGTTTCTCTTGTCACTTGTCACTACGTTATGCTCTCTTTTAGAATGATTGCCTGCGGAATGTGTCAGGTTTAAGTAAGCACCAAACACACTTTTAGCCAACAAGAGCACATTGGTGGCGCTCTCAGTCGAAGCATATTGTGCGACTGGCTATAGAGTCTTGAACATGTATTCCAAGTTGGGTTGTTATTGGAGGTTATCATTTTAGACAATTGTTCTTGCATTTCGTTTGCATGTACAGCTGGGCGTTCTAGTTGTACTTTGCCAAGATAATGTAGCCAAGATAATGCAACTTACGGCCAACGCCTTTTAAAATCAACTGAACCCAAACTAATCGTACGTATCAATGAACACGAGCGTTCAGAGAGCTGTCCGGTGTGACTGGTTAAACAGAGCACTAATACTACCGTTGGTTTGATTGAGATAATAGAAACACAAAACAGCTGAGTAGCCAGGGATCTTGTGGCTGAGATGGGATGAAGAAACTAGAGCCTAAGATTTCCGTAAATAAAAGGCTGAAGCTAGGAACCATCGGCCGCTGCTTACTTGATACTAGCCTCTTGTATGAGCTTTCGTTTTGACACCCGACTTAAGTAAACCGCAGACATATACTAAGGTTCAAACGCCCACTATTAGTTACACTATTCAACTGGTTGGACTGACCTACTCATGGCGTCCCACCATATATAAACATTATTTTTTCGCATGTATGCAAAAGGGGGTGAAGAGGGTCTTAAAATCGGCCGAATGGAGGAGGCACTATATTACCCTGCTTCTTTTGCGGATGATACGCACTCTTCACTATTTTGAAGCGTTTTCACTCATTGCCTGTTTTAGAACTATGTTTATTGTATCCCGTAGCTGCGAAACTCCAAATTCACCTTCGCTTTTAACAAATCTAGGAATATGTTTGAAAGTCTCTTTTTCTCATTCACAAGTTTTCTCAAATCCTTGCTTATCATATTCTGCGCTGCCTAGATGGTTAGAAATAGCGCGCAAACGAAACAGCGGGTCTGCTCTGAAAAGAACAGAGACATTCGCAAAAATATAAGAATCACATAGTTTAGTAAGCAAGTTTTACGCTTCTTAATTCACTACACCTACGTTTTCTAACTTTGCTTTTATCTAGCTGCGTATGGCCGGGTTCATATACTTCCTCATGGAAAACATCGGTTATAAGACGTAACTCATAGATGTCGTTAAAAAGCGGGGCAGTGATGCTGTATTCTCATCCGCCTAAGGGACTAATTCTTTGCAATATTCCTTTTTTCTACTGCCAGCAGCCAATGGGGAAGGGTGTGTTATGTGTGGGCCTTACATACATTAATGGATAAACATTTTTCATTAGTGGCAAGCTGAACACATTGTCATCAGTTATACATTCAGAGATCTCTGATCTTGACCAAATCAGTTAAAAGTAGACCACATGTGGGTGAGTTGGTCTATCCTACTCGTGAGGAAGAGTGTTTTATCATCGAAGCTTTCGGAAAACTTCGAACCTACTAGTTCTCAAAGCTCACAATTCTAACATGTTTCTGCATCAAAGCAAAAGTATTCCCCAAACATTACCAAGCTTTACAACGATTGCATCAACTTAATTTGTGCACAAAATTGTTTACTTCAGCCTCTTGCACTCCACGACAAACTATTAATCTATGGGCTCCTTGCTGTCAACAGCATTTCATAATTAAGTGGCTGGGATGGTCGCATGTAGGCATTCGTTCCTCTATTAGAAATGTAAGTCTCGCACATGCGTTTACCTGTCTTACAGTCGGGTTCCTCTTCTTTTCCACATTGCTTCGCGGTTTTTCGATACTGTCGGTCAAATCTACTTAACAAGCGAGTCCCCGATAGATCAGCTACGTTGTTTATGAGCTCTGAACCCACATGACTTTTTGAGATGACGCCCTCGGTAATAGGATGATAAGGTTTGTCAGATATTCTTGCCTCATGAACATATATTAAAATTTTTACATATGCGCTTTGTTTAATCACTCGATGATCTATATCGGTGACTCACTTACATTCTTAAGACAAGCAAGTATGTATGAATAAAAATAATTTGATCTACACATCTATTTGTTACGCAAACAGGGTGACTACGCCACAAAATATGTAAGTTGCGACGACGACGATGACATTCGAGCGTCACATAAACGGGTATCTCTTTCCGGATATAATTGGAGTAACTATGCAGAAAAACAGCGAGTTGGGCGTTTGCTGGTATTCACGGCTGCATATTTTTCAGTTCATTTTCTGGTACGCTTCTCTTTTGTCATTTGTTTGTCATCACAAAAGGTCATGCTTTAGCATTTGGTTCATTGTGTGCAATGCATGATTGCACATGAAACCGGGAGTCACTCCACTTTTATTATTCTTCTCGTGTCCACACGCCGGGGCATTAATGTCCGCCAACATGATTTTCGTTCTTACGAAAGTAGTTCTTAGAAGATAGTCCACGCAGTATCCCTGAGGGAGTTCAACCGAGGCATCAAATGTTTGCAACTCTACATAGTTCGGCAAACAGGTGTGCAGTCCAATCAAACACATCAACTTGTTCCTCTCAGGCTGTTCTACACTCTTTTTTGGACGTACTTGAAGACTAATCCTTTGTGTTCTAACAGTTGATTTTGGCATGCGTTGCTGGGCGGCAACCCAAACGCCTGAATGGTGTAAAATTTCATGTGTACGTTTCTTCAGTTGGCTTCACGGGTAAAAATAAATTGCACATGTTTTGCATGGGCTGCCGCACAAGACTAAGTTCAGCTACTTGTATCGTTAACGCGAAACTTTAAGCGTGTTACCTGTCCTATTTCTTGCTTTCAGCATAGTACGGTCCATGAATTATATGTGAGTAGACGGATTAGCCTACTTCTGAATAGTGTTCACTGTCGTCGAAACAGAGTTGCCGCTTTCATAGTAATTAAAGGAACCTTCACTTTCGCGCCATCCATACCTGTCAAATTGTTTTTGAGTGGGAATGAAGCTGTTGGTCTTCATGTGTATTCGCTTTGAGGTGCACGAATATGACGATATACTAGTCAATTAAAAGTTGCCGGCGTGAATAAAATCCAAGTATTCTGCTCAATAAACAATATTAATGATGAAAATATCACTGAAGTTGCATTAACCTCCGCAGATCATATTTGTGCTTAGATCTGTGGAATTTGGTTTCAAAAATTGTGTTCAGCCAAGTCCGTCTAATTGACTGAACGACAACAAAACTACAAAACATAAGATCTCTGTGGAACAGTACGATTTTTGTTCCATTGCTGGAATCAGAATTCGTAATGCGAATTGCATTTGTTTTAGACAACAGACAGCGACAACATGCATTTCGACGTACAACGTTGTAGAAAAGAAAATTTTTGTGCATATCAGGTCTCTGCAATAAGCCTCACATAACGGTCTACGGCGAACACACGGAAATTTCAGCAGCCTTGCTGTCGCTTTCTGATTTTCAACCAATTTACTTCTTCTGTCTATATGCAGGTAAAAATGAACATGAAAACAGTATGTAGTGCTCGAAAAAACAGGACCCCTTATGTAATACTAAACCAGGGCAACCTACCTTATCCTCCAGCACTCCCAGTAACATCCAACCCCATAGTATTTCGATGCACACCCACGGAGTATCTGCGACACATTTTTTACACTTTGTATAAGTTTTAACTGCGCCTATTCTCTACCGACTGTTAATATGAATTTCTATGCTCAGTGACACAAAACCTTGCGCTGCAAATCGCCAACGTTTAATAATCTGAGTTATGGTACACTCTAAAAATTTACTCGCTTCTGATCACGTCGAAAAACGAAGCAAGTGTAGAGCGATGATGAGACGGCTAGCAACTGAAATCAAAATAAATGTTTTTAATTTATGCCCTAAAATGTTTTGGAGGATTGGACATAGGTTGTGCACCAATGTTAAATGAACTAAAGTGGCGGTGCACCTTTCCTTTCCGCAGACTAATATACTGCGTCCCTGTGAATTATACAGATGGCTACGTTAATGGAGGAGTGCTTTGTGGGTCTTTGAATCACTGAATTTGGTGACGTGCATTACCCACGATATATTTGATGTCCCACACTCTACCATGCTGGCTTATCGGTCGGGCCGATAATCAAATTTACACACGATAGAACACGCCCATTCTCACGTAATAGCATCTTAGACTTCGTTTTTGATTCTAGAAGGCCTATGCCACATGGTAAGCACTAAAAGCTAGAACACGCAGAGCCCCGTCATCGGTTGGTAACGCTCGACCGCGATGCCACCACAAATGCGGCTACTCGAGAACTGGTGTCATAGAAAGCGAAATGAATGACACAATGAAACAACTAGATAGTGACCCATCAACTGACGATTTCTCAGCGTGCTATTTGGGATGATGCGGAGCGCGCAGTAGGAAATATCAAATTAGACAGCGTGTCAAGGACCTGATCTACCTGCAATGATCCGGATGCTCAGTGAATGTTGTGAATGCAGGAAAAATGAAAACTACCAACGGTACCAAAACTTTGTGCACAACCGTTCACCTAGAGACTATGTTAGCGAAAACGCTGCCGCAATGAACACCTGGTCAAGAACCTGCAACTTTGCGACTGCATAAGTGATTCACTGGTAGGAGATCGAATTAGGCTTGTAATCCAAAACGAATAGATTTCCAAATTACCGTTACAGCAATGAAACATGTTATTAGGGCATGGTATTGAACTTTTTTTTGGCGGGACTGCGGTTCCGTCAGATGACGTCCAAAAAATGACTGAGCTGTGTAGTTTCCCAACAAGAAAACACTCTCATCTATTGCAATGTCGCGTGAACAAGCCTGCCAACGCAGTGATCGCAGCCATCCATCAAGAATGAGAATGGTCAAGCTTGGGGAGAACCATTATGAAGTGTATGGAGAGAAATCACTTCGCGCGATTCTGTCGATCAGAAGGATCAGCTTGCTTGGCAACGACATCTCCACTGATAACGCGGAACATCGAGAAGATGAGACGAATGTCACCGCTACAATTATGATGTGGAAAATGGATACGTATCTGACTGACACAATAGCCGCTATTCATATCCGACCGGAGAATCCTTGCTCTAGGGAATAGTTGGATAAAACTCAACATTGCCTCAAACGGTGAAACAGCTCGATAATCCATCTGAAGGATCATGTCATTTTGCAAATCACGAATCTGAAGGATGGAAGCAGTCCTCAGTTCCAGTTCACGGTTGTTGCAGATTTTATGCCCATCCTTTAGGTTGATTTCTTTCAGCAGCCTCTCTTCGTCTCTCTATAACTATGATGCTTTTGTTCATTTGTGCTTGTGTCAGCACGAACATCCCCGACGGTACCGTGGGGAATTTGGGAGGTTTGCTCATCTCTCGTCAAACGATTGATAAAAGTATCTATCCTGTAGCAGTGTCTGATTCACTGAGCGTTATGTTCAATTTAGGTGGACCGATAGATTGGGCTGAGCAAGACCCGTTTGTCACCAGGTAGTCCTGCAACCTACGCATGTGAATTTGTCCGAAACCGCTTACCGCCGCTCTCAGAAGAGAATATTACACACCACAGACAATAGATGATTTTTCACTGATCTTGTCCAAAACGAAGGTTGGTCTCGTTTCGACTTTCTGACGCGTACCACTTGATGAAGTGCTCAACTACCTGATTCATTTGGAACCTCTTTCAGTCCCTTTCCATACCTGCGCTTATTATCAGCTTTCAAAGTGTCCGGCAAGGTATTTCAGAAACTGCAGATGAAATTGCTTGATGATCTGTCTGCAACGCTTTTGTGTAGCGGACGGTGTGATGGTTCTCGGTGCCACTCGAGAGGAGTAGGATTGTGACCTTGGCAGATTTCTGAAATTTTGCTCGGAAGCTAACATTAAACTGAAACATGCAAAGGTGATCTTTATGAACGCTTATCGAGTACGGAAATGCCGAAACCAGATCCGAAGAAAATCAGAACTCTACACGAGATGCTGCCTTCATCTGATGTGAAAGCTGTCAATAGGCGAAACGGAATGGTGAATCATATCAGACGACTTTTACCTAAGCTAGTTGATTTAGCGATTTGAATTTAGAACTTGACATACGGTTGTAAAGTTGGCACTGTAGCCCAGAGCGAGAGAAAGTCTTTCAAAAGCCTTCAAAAGACATTTGATCACAGACGCCTCATTTTCGCCTACTACGACCGATTACTTTCGTTTAAGATCCAATGTGAGGGTAAAGAGTTCACCATCAGAGTAGTACTAATACAACACTAACGGAGGCCTACCTTCGTTATTCCCAACTGGAAAAAAGATGCTTGCGCCAGTTCATCTCGTGACACATTTCAGCGGTTACACTTTCCGTCGCAGGACTACCGCACTCCATAACCAAGAAACCTTCCACATCTCCTGCTATGGACGCTCATTCATCTTCAGAAGTACGAATGGGAGGTTGTTCCTTAACCACGATCAAATATGCAGATTGTGGTCACGCTATCAAGAGCGTAGGAAGACTCAGGTTTGTTCACCGCACAACCGATGGTTATCACGGAGAAGCGTTTCCATCAACTGGTACATTGCAGGGAAGAAGTGTTATGCACAATACTCCGGCAAACTTTGTTGAACTACAAGGGCCCCAAAGATATCAAGTTGCCCCCCCCCCAAGTGTTTTACTTCCTGGTTACAATTTTGGGATGAAGTGATATTGAATTGAATAAGCATGGATTTGTATTTAATGCTTATAAGATACTCTTTCCGCAAGCACAAGCAAGTAACACTAATAGTGCTCCCGTACATCAAGAAGGTTTTTGAACAAACATAAAATCCCGGTGACACACAAACCAAGTTCCACGTTAAGAAAATTGATTTCTAAGCCTAAAGGCATAGTCCAACGAGGCACCAAAATGCATCGAATGTGACAAGAACTGGGCTGAAGAAACTGTAGGGAAACTTTATACACAAATGACTGAGCGCAAAACTGCCGTAAGTAGACATGAAATCAATTCGCGGATTTCCATATCTGAAGGTCAATAAGGTTACCACTTCGATCTGAAAATAATGTGAAGATTGTGGTGCTTGGGAGTACAAAGCATGTGAGGGAATTTCTGGAAGCATGGCACTCTACAGCTAATTCAATAAACTGACACATTGAACTGGACGCGGCATATGCCACAATAATGTCGAGGGATCTCCAGCCCAGCCAACGAAATCCAGTGGACTAACACACCAAGCAAACGGAACGAATGACAGACGTGAGCAAAATAGCAACCAGGCAAATTTTACGGCGAATAGATCAGAGCGGTCAAGTTCAAATGTCACCTACCCGTTTAACTAAAGGAACACGGATAGATGTCCCAGCCAGTAGGATTGCTCGTCCACGCGACTAAACACAGTAACATTTAAAACGCACGAACACTATCCCCCGTGCAGTCTCATGGAGGCTTTCCTACACTACGCACTACTAAACAACACACTGATGAGGTTACCTCGATTGGTGAAGAAACGTCCGCCATAAAATTGCCAAGCTCAGCGAACAGTTTAACTGCCACCAATAACGTGCTAATCCGTGTGCGCCGGTTCCCAAATCTCCGTTGAGCAACGACTTGCTGTCCGATGTGCTGGGCAGTTAGAACACTATTTGGACCAGAGGTGTGACTAAATAGCTATCAGGCTACCTTCTTATTAAACGTGACGTTTCAAAGTGAGTCCACTTTTAATGCTTAGTTACGCGTTCGAAATGACCCACGTCACCCTCGACTCATTTTCATAGCTGATTGCCCGCATTCACTTGTAGCTGCACATCATTCACGGCATCCAGAGTTGCAAGCGAACTTTACATCATCTACTAAGGCGCACTGTGTTCTTGTAACAATTCTTGGTGGTTGTCGAGAAATGCTCTGTGCGCAAATAATGAACTGCATGTCTGGCTGTTCACAGTGTTGATTTTCATTGGAGAATCTGTGCTTTGTGACTGCCGTGTCTCTAGTATCTACTTTTAGTTATGGTGGCAAATATTAGATTACTTAAAGCTACTTTGTAACCATGCGGGCTCAAAATCAGTGTTCGGGAAAGAGATGGGATAGTATCACCGTCGAATAAGTTAATTATTAAAACCATGTATTTCATAATTCATTTTGCCATTGAACTCACCTTCGTGTATGTGAAAAGTCACCCTAAGAAGGGGATGAATGTAGGCGTATTAATATTCCCCAACTAAAGCGTATCCGGCTCAACGTGCCTGCCAACTACCCAGTTACTGCTGACAGAATTAAGATGCTAGGATATCGTGGCGATCAGCAATTTGTTATATTATTTTTTGTATCCTATCAGAAAGAAGTGGTTTTGGCAGACGGAATTGAAGTAGCTGGGTTTCTCATTATCCTCTCATAATAATGGATCCATCATCCGTTTACTTGGTATGCTGTGCGGATTAATATTAACTTCAAACAAATCCTCGTCCTAACTTGGACGAAATCCAGTTTGTCATTTACTGTCCGACAGATGAACTTGTAATGCTGTAGCTGACTTGACCATAGAGCAGCTAACAAACCGGCGGCACTTGTAGGTCTAACAAGAATATCAGATATCTTTCGGGGCAAAATATATAGAACGGACGCCAGTTTAGATGTGTGAAGACGGAGAGTCTCTTCGGAGAAGTTTGATTTTAGACGGTATTATTGTGTGACAGGTGAAAAGCGAAACAGTTGTTGATTTTGCAAACAGGATCTTACAGTGAGACGTTGCAAAGCCTGCGGCCATAAGGGAAATGTGTAGTTCAACTGGCAGTTGTATACAACAAGTACATTGCAACCTGTTTAAGGCGACCACTTAAGGGACCGACAAAATGTCGTCGCCATGGACAGGTTCATGCATTGTGACATTACTCATAAGATAAAAGTTGGGGATGTTTCTGGCTGGTCGCCATAGCAAGTTGGACTGTATTAATGAAGCGTAGTTTATGACTAGCGAGAAAAACCCTGCTTGCTATCAATGAAGGCACCGTTACTTAGCCATGAACAAGGAAACTAACAATGCATCTCGAAGTACGTTTGCAACGCATTGCGTACAGTGCAAAATTGCCGAAGCCGGAAGTTCCACAAAAGTTTCAAGCAATTTTTATTGTGCAGCATGAACCTCGGAAATACTGAAAAGGGAATGTTACACACAAGTGTCACATCTTTCACTGCTCAACACATCTATCGACCTACACAACTGTGATCATCTCCTAGAATCAGAGCACCAATTTGCTTTTCCTACTACTCTAATTATAATATGTCCTGATCACACAGAGGCTCCAGTCTGCTTGCCATCAAAATATGTGCGCTAAACACCATTCGTATGTATTAGCTTATGCAGATAGGCTGCGCAAACTGACTGACCGACGCTGCTGCTATAGCTACTTTTAGGGAAGACATGTGCAGTTTTCATCTTGCTCTTCGACCGCTTTTAACCAAACAAACAGTGATAAAAGGATGCTTAAAATTTTGTTATAACACGCCCGCATTGTTCGGATGTTCTAGCTGTCTTCCTGTCTGCGAACATAGCAGGGCCATTAATCATCAGGGAAAGCTGGATTATATCTTGAGTGCCTTTGTTTAACGAAATAGCAATTAAGCCCCATACGATCCGGCAATTGATCTTTCCCTTTGAGTTGAACCAGATGGTGTTTATTTTCAAGCTGGTATGCAGTTCAGCGCCATAAAACTGCAGCACTTCTCAATTAGGATCGACAAGTTTCGGTTTGCTGACTTCGTGAAGGATAGTATGGTGCAAATCAATCCAATCATACCTAAAAAGCAGGTGGTTATTGGTGACTGAAACTGGGCGCTAAGCATGACCGTAGTTGCTAGAAGTGTAAACGAGCCCTTATTGGACAAGAAAGCCGGTTAATGTAAGCAAAAACTCCACGTTAGCCCTGATGCCCACTGTAAGGTACTTGCTTTGATTCCGGAGCAATTAGCTCAATCTGTAACTGAAAAGAAGACGGATGCTTGTAATACCAAGGACGCAGGGTACCGCTCAAGTTAGCAAAAAGCTGTTGTTATGGCTGTTGAAGAACAATGGGCTGTCGTACTCGATGTAAAAATGGATGTCCATTTACAGCTGGAAAGTCTGACTGGCTTTGTTGTTCATTGATGGATAACACGAATGTTGACAATGCCGTTAATGACAAGAATTATGCTAAAGTTGCTATTACTAATTGGACCACATAAAGCACTTGTTTCACTTCATCCATTCCAGACGTATCTTCAACAGGATTTAGGTCAATGGGTATTATTTTCGGTCGTAGTGTCTTTCAAGGTTTGCCACACAATAAGTGTAGTTTTCCAACTAGTACGCACAAATGGCTGCACAATCTCCAAGTAAGAATGTCAGCAATCCGTCCACATGGTCCGCTGGGATCTAGTAGCCGGATTTGCTAAAGGTGTGAGGAATGAAGTTAAGCAAGCAAACAATGATGCAAATCAGTTGTATCTGCCGTTGTATGTATGCAGAATCTAATGCCGACATTAATTAATTGGGAGTTCACTCCCCCCCCCCCCAAGAGTGTTATAAAACTAGACATTCCTCTACCTGTCCGGATAGGAACTAGAGGGCTGTTCGTCCTTCCGGGACTCGTCAATAATGCACACCCATCAGGTTCCGAACCCATAATCACTGGGGGCTCGTACCACCAGATAGCTGCTTATGCCACTGGGCCGCGGGGGACAGCTTCGGACTGTCATGTTTTACAAACTAACTGCCACGTAGTGTGTTGTATCCTCCACCGTCACGCAAGTTACAAACGTTACAGGCGACAGGGTTGACCACGAAAAACACGACTTCCAAGACAATAGCTATTTATGAAATAGCATTTGAACATTTAAAGCGAATATTTTAATGTTCTTTTGGTGTTTCTTGATTTCCTTGTTCAAAAGCAGAACTCTTTTAGGCAAACTGATTCGGATGACAATCAGCACCCTTGCTCCATCCAATTTACACATGCTCATACACCAAGGTTGCGGGTATCATCCCTTTCTTTCCCAGGTGTTATTTTAAGTTACGAAAGATGGTGATGTGTAAGGAACTCACGATAAGATGACAACTGGTGGGTCAAACTGCCTACTCATTTCAGCATATAGAAAGAAAGAAAGGTGTCAGCTTATACGCCGTAACGGCGCTTCGCTGCCGCGCGACCACCACCAGTAGCGCGCGGGCTGTTTATACCGCGAGGACGCCCACCCCTACGCGGATTCGAACCGGTGACCTTATGGTTGCAAAGCAAACGCGCAGACCACTCGGCCACCGGCCACCGGCATATGCGCTGCTATCGATATCAGTTGTTATATGGAGAACATAAATGCTTGACATGTCCATTGACTCGTAGTAACTCTCAATAGGTTGACGTCTACGCATGTAAGCATGCACCTTCCTGAATTCCTGACAATGCTATATTTACGTTGGGCAAACACACGCATAAGGAAGGACCCTGTAGTAATTGGGACTACGGGCGACTTGCGTTGGTCATAGATGCGTTAATTTTTCACCGAGCTGGGTATTACGGCAGGAGACATTTTGTCACCAGTCGAAGTAATATCTTTAATGCTGCGTAAAAGTGCCGATACTGGTGTATAGGGAAGTTGTTGGACAAATATGGGTACGGGTCGATGTTTCTATGAAGGACCATCTAAATTTTAGCTTCCTGGATCAAAGTGCGATGATAACGCATTTTACTTTTCTTCTAACCTGCCTAGCCGCTATGATGAACCTGTGTTCGGTTGATTTATCCAGATGTGCTTTCCATTGATTCTGTTAAAGAAGTTAAGTGGCATACTTGCTACACCGGTACCTCAGGGAGGATGGACCTCCAATCAACTGGTCCGATCCTCTAGACAAGTGCTTAGGTACCAGGCTAAGTGAATGGGATACTAGCTTTTTATCCATAATCGCAGATGAATTGACGCGCTGTTTTGAAAGTGTACAACCAATTTCAAATGTCCAATGGGGTTTAAGACGCAGACGATTTTGCCTCACCAATTTGCTGTTTACACGGGACTCATGGACTAGGGAGGCTGATGAAAGAGTCCTGATAGATCTCGTTAACTAGAACCCTTCTACGGCTTTAGATAGAATCGATCAATTAGCTCTCCTCCGAAGGATTGATGCTTGGGGTACCAACGGCTCCCTCTTCACCTGGTTGGAAGCTTACCTGCAAGACAAAACGATCAAGGTAAGACTAGTCGACACTCACTCCGAAACCCTGGGTGTCTTCACTGGATTACCGCAAGGATCCACTCTTGGCCCGTTAATGTTTTAGTCTACATCAATGGTCTCCCAGCAAAAATTCTATCCCCGGTAGAAATATTTGCAGAGGATGCTAAGATATGGAGGGTAATTCGCTTAACCTCTGATCGTACTTATCTGCAGAACGATCTAGACCGCATTAGCGAATGACCAGAAGTGAACCAGCTCCCACTGAACCTTGCCATCGGTGTGCGGCAGCTTCATTGACACAGCTTTTTAGCCAACACGTGCTACAGCACATGACCAGTGAAAGAGACCTAGGTACAAAAAGCTCTTGGCAGGGATGGGGGAGAGCCACACCGAAACCCTCCATTCTTGACAATCCATTTCAATATCCAAAAGTAGTCCATGTGCCGCATTTGAACTTGAGGCCGTTAAGGTGAACTTTTAGTACCTTCGAGCGACCGATAGTAACGTTTCTGATTAACTTGCGTATTCGTCCCCACCTTGAATAAGCGTTCATGGTTAAAATGGGACGTGCAACACTCGGAGCAGACCCAAAGAAGAGCCACTAGGGCAACACATGGACTTTACGCTCTCAGTTACGCAATGAGCCTACGTTTACTGGCTATGTTCACCTCAGAATACTAAATGCTTCGTGGGGACCTCTTCTCTAACATATAGGGTACCAACTGTGAGTGGTCACCCATTAAATTCACTGCTGAGCGTAGCCCCTTACAAGCAATGCCGAGGTCACCACCTAAAACTAATAAAGAAGCACTACCGTTTGGATCGCAAAGACTATCTTTACTCTCTTAGAATCTGTTCTCCCTAACCTGCACTCCCAACACATGTGATGCAAGCACCAAACATAGCGACATTCAAAAGAGTAGTAGATTCGTAACTACGTGATAAATGCTGCACAACATTATGATGAAGTATAACGTCTAAACCACTGATAGTACATGTTCCATGCCGGAACACTCGGATTTATATTTGCCATCCGGTGAGTGTTTTAAAGCTACTGCTTTGGCCTACCATACATTATTGAACTTTTGTATACTGTGCTATACCTTGTGTATAGGACATTAGAGCCAATCCTACGATATCAGTCAACTGCGCACATCACAGTGCTCGAATCTTTGCGTGGTGCTTGTTTAAAATATGGCTTGCTCCTATGCATTGCAGCACAGTTCTATACATTCTTCCTTGTGACCCTTTTATGCGCCCGTCATACCTTTCAAGGTGCCGCTTGGCACACATGTTTGTGCCATCACCTATTTGACTGACCTCTGGTGTGTACGCACGGAAACAAGCTTGCATCATGGTGTCTAAGCTTTTACACTGTGTAGTTTGACGCTAATCATTTAATGCCGAGTAATCAACTGGCGAATCTCTGTTCGCACCGGTCTGCAGTTAGGTTTCGAGTCTGGCGTATTGATTAAATCTTGGGATTTTGCTGAATATGAGATCGAATGCTTCGAAGAACGATCTAGAGTTTCACAAATAGTTAGAACTTGCACGGAAACGAGTGAGACCAGATGAGACTATTTTGTTTGTGTTTAAGCATATGAAACACCTGATTCCAAACTAACACTTGAACACCGTAATCACTGGGGGGTGTACGGTGAGGTACGACGGTAGGTGACACGCGAATATAGCATCAATGTATTAAAACGAAAAACACTACCACCTGGGTGTGACCCACCGTTTATGGGGTTTTCGAAAGTAACGTCGACCCTCATTACTGCCTGTAAGCCAACTTTGTTGATGGATGCTCAGGAGCCTTCGACGAAAGAGAGACAGAATTTCCACTTGCTACCTATTGGTCCTGTTTCAGACTAAACATGAAGTTGAAGATATTATGACTCTTAGATACAAATGAAAATGGCAAGCTACGGTATGGCTTCCTAGCACCTAAATTTTATGTATATATAGTTAGTACCACATTCATCTTGTTACACTATACCGTTTGAGCTTTTGTAGTCATTTGTAAAGTAACCTTACGTACGCAAGGGGTGTCTTAGTAAGTTCTTGATAACAAGACATACACAAGTGACAAGTTGATGCAGCACCAACCAGTACATGATTGTAAATGTCGTATGTTTACTCCTTCTTTCAGCCGCACGAATGAGGTCAGCGGCGGCGCTGCGTTTCACCCCCTTAGCTTCCCTAATCGTAGTGACACTCACATTCTGCCAACTTGGTGAAGTTGTCCTTCAACCGGAGGAGGCCTCTTCTTCAGACACGGATGCAAACGAGGATCTCCAGACTAGTTATCCTCTGACCGAGAATATATTGAGAGGATGTGAGTGTTGGAGATGGCCGGAATGTGTAAGCAACTGTACTGTGAGTAAGTCAACCGTTCACTGCTTATTCCCCAATATAAATCTTTGGAAAGAACTTTTTTAAGCATTGTATAAATGCATATATTACATCATCGTCATCAATATACGTCAGATGAAGGTGCGAAATACACCTTAGCAATTATGCCACAATACAAGACATTAAAATTACAGAATACATCGAAAAACTCGTACAATATGATGCTTTAACTGTGAACCTCACGCAACACACGGGGACACTCGTATAAGCTTGTAGTGCCGGATAAAAAGTGATTACCCCTCCCCCTTTGCTTCGAACGGAGAGTGGTAAATGTTTGGAACAGTCTGCCAGCCCAAATCGTGAATGTCAAAGCTGTGCAGTTGTTGGATTTACATTTCACCATCATACGATTCAGACAACGATTGCACACCAGCATTGTAATCCTACATTTGTGAGCCCGGTAAAACTGTTAAGCAAACGTTTTAAAATGCTGCGTAAGATCTTAAAGAACGATTAGATTATCACGGGTGGCAGATACCTTCCATAATATTTTTTGATTATATTGCGATGAAATTGTACATATTTAAATTTTACTTGCGTCCATGGTACAGTATTCACATTCAACTATCATATTATGCACGGAGTTCGAGAATGTCGTTGGGGGGAAAGGTAAACGGGAAGGGGTGCAAAGAAATTCACAAGACAACCGCCAGTGAAGTCGGATCTTCGCCACGCCAACTAGTGTAACCAACCAAACGTGTTCACCTCTTTGACCCCAGGCAGGCAGTCGAGAGACACCTAACAACACCAAATCCGAAGTGAGGGCTTTCATTATTCTTGATCAACTCTTCGCTTGGTCTCTCCTGCTTTTCCCTACGGATTTCAGGAGCGCAAACAACGCACGACGCAGAAGTTTGTCTGCGGGTGTGTGTAACATGTGACCCAATCTTCAGAGCCTAGTGAGTGATATAACGGTGCTGGGTGGTTCACTTTCTCTTCCTGAACCAGATACACGACGCCAAACACGCTCATTGCTGACGCGGTCTTCTCACCAGATGTGAGCTTAAGTGCGCAGACAGCGATGATCGGACGTAACTAAAGTATTTATGTTGGTCGACCTGATGGGCCAGTTATGGCAATCTTACAGTAGGGTTGAACGAACAGTTGCTTTGTAAACTGTGCCCTTCAAGCCGCCGGCGCCACAGGCGGCGGACGTTGGCAAAATTGCCTCGAACTCTTACTATATTGTTCGTGATCTTATCTTTCATGAGCGCTACTATAGTTGACTAAGCACTTAATTTTCTGAACAACTTCCAGCAAATCAACGCCAAAGTTCAACGCAGGAGCAGTCCCTACCAGGCTTGGAGAAGGACTTTGCATTTCGACAGCCACTGCTAATGTGCCCAGTACTGCTCGGTATGTTTTGTCGCTGTCACTTACAACCGCAATGTCGTCGGCATGTTCCATGTCAAGCAGTTGCTCACTAGGAAGCAGCTCCAGAACTTGCAGGTCGTGTCCAGGGCCCCTTGACTTCGTCGATGGCGTCGATAGAAAGGGAAGTTGACGGCCGGAGATTCTAAACGGCGGAGGCAGTTTGTTGTAAGCCCTCACTCTGTCCAGACTATGGATATAAAGCAGTTCGATGATATCTACATATTTATCGGGCACACCTATTCGGAACAGACAGTAACAAAGAGCACATCGATCCGCCGCATCGAAGGAACTTTTGATGTCGAGAAACGCGATCACGATGGATGCTGTTGTCAAGGCAACCAGGATTTCCCCTAAACTTGGTTTCCTCCTCAAAAATCTGGCTTTTACAGGTGTATACTAGTCTGTGGAGAAAGATAGAGGCGAACAACATCGAGGAATTTCAGAGCAGACTGATTCCTCTATGGTTGCCGCATTTCAAACATGAGCCTCACTTGAAAAATGATAATTTGACGGAACGGCCCCACTCTGTTGGACACTCTCATGCTCCTACTTCTCCACTAGTAATTTATACAAATCATCCACGAGAGGGAGATCTCTCTGAGTCTGTGGCCTTATTCACTTCCAACAGCCTGCTCTAACGTTCCACCTCTGCGCGTGAGGGCAGCTCCAAGGGTACGGCCCACGGAGAAGGCTGAGCAATGGCCAATAGGGATGATTGTAACTGGCTGAGTAAACTGATTTTCAAAGTATTTGGCTCGTTTCTCCAAGCGTTTTCACAAACTGTGGATTGACCGTCTGCCTACGTGACGTATGCTTTCTCTAACACCTACTTTCCTACCCGTTTCCCGTATCAGACAGGATAACTAACGGTGCTTACCAACAGTATAGATCATTTCCATTTCCGACGCTCTCTCCTTAAAGTCGTACGCAGTTTCGCCCTGAGGTCTTTGCGAGTTTCACTGTGTTCTCTTTCCATCGGATGGCATTGGCAAGCATTCAGAGGTTACATAGACTTCATAGACACCCAATGTCCAAGTTGGTAATTTAATTTGCTACATGAAGATATGCCTGCTGCTAGTAAAGTGTGGTTGGTGGGCGACCAGAGATTTTCTGCTGTGTTCAGTGAGCGCTTACTGAGCTCGGATGCCGATGTACCTGATACGTGATTAGAACATGTGGCCTCGACCCTTAGCAGGTATATATGCACTCACAGCGCAGTGGCGGGGGGCCGCCGAAACGCACTTGCGGATGGGCACATATACACAATTGGAGTCCACGCTCGTGCTCCAAATCGAGCAAAGGTTTTGGACGCAGCCTCTCCAGCTGTACCTTCGATCGATTGGCGTCCACGGGTTGCTCGAAGCTGGTGGGCGCCAAGTCACCCTTCTGCGGCTATTGTCTCGGGAGTTAGTGCTCGCAAGTAACAGACGCGCATCTTCATACAGTCGTAGCAACCACTCACCGTTATTATTGCGGGAGTCTACACCGTGTTAGCTCCCCAGATGAATCTCACCAGTGGAAATTTTCCAACTTTGGCGTTCAGATCACCAGCAAGAACCACAATATGCGTACTTTTCCTGTAACGACTGAGCTCGTTTAGCTGATGATATAGATTATCTTTCATTGAGTCAGTGTTACAGCTTGTGGGTTCGTATGCAGCAATGAAAAACAGACACCGTTTGTCGTCACGCACTCGGAATTGGCTGTTGACTGGAATCCAGTCGATCAGGGCAGCTTCTGCCCGGGGGTTCAGAGCCATGCCCACACCGGCTTAACCGGAATTTGAAGCTGCCTCATCTGTGAACAGACGCAGTGAGAAAGTGCCTCCGGTATCACATGGGGGGGGTTTCAAGTTGAGCACAGACCCACGAAACTTGCATGTGGGTTTCAGGTAAACAGCAGATGTTGCTCGGTAGGGTCTCTACTGTTCGGGCAATTATCGTCTTTGGGCCAAGCAGTAACAAACTTCGCACCTTGAGACATACAAGTCTTAGTGAGGATCGAGGACTTCAAAAAGTAACCGATGAACTGACGTCTGCTTGGTTGAACATGTCTTGTCGACTGGTTCAAAGCGGCGTGCTTCTATGGCGTGCGAGTTGAAACTAGAAGACAAACGCCTATTGAAATAAGATGACGGAGGGCGAAGATTTAGTATGTTGAAAACAGGGGGATAAAAGTGAGGTTGGTACACGGTGATAGGGCTAACAATGCGCAAATGGGGAGATAAGACGACGGGAATGTCTGACCAGTGGCATCTTTACTTCTATCAACCCTGCTCGACGCAACAGATAGAGCGTCGTCGATTATCCTGTCCGACGGCCAGAACAACAAAACATTGTAGTGCGGGCAGGATACTATCAGGTTGCCTAGGCCTAGGGTTCGCAAACATAGCTTTTAGTGTAGATACTTGGATCGCAATGTCATGGAGTTTAGGCACCGGGCTACACAGAGCCACCAATATGGAGGGCCAGGAGACTGAGTTTATCAGACCTTTAACCGTTGACCAATCTCGTATGAGAAGCTCTTAAAGTGCACAAAGCGCCACCAAGTACAGCTCAGTGGATCGTTAAGGCCCACAAACCATCGCATCACGTTAAGGTCCAATCTGGTCGTGACGGATTACATAAACCAAGTAAGTAACTGCATGAAACTGTGACTTCAAAATAAAATGGCTGATTATTTAGTACTTATGCTATCCCTTCTCCTCAAGCAAAAGTTTTGTAGTTTACTTAGTTGCAATGAACTCTCTCAAGGACCAACCAGCTTCTTATCATAAGAGCGCGGAGGTTTTTTGTGCAGTTGTGTTACCAAGCTACTTCGGGGTAAGGGGTTGTGCATGTTCGCACGTCTCTTCATTTGCTTCCAAACCGCGAAGGGAGACAAAGAGGTGTTTATTCCTATTTTGTCCCATTTAACTATCTAACGAACACGATGCCCTCGAGTAATGCTACGCAATTGTATTAAGACAAGATTAATGCACAAAGCCGTTGGTTTTTTAGAATCGGAAAGGCGGTGGCGATGGTTCGCCGCACTTACTAGATGGGCCATTTGGGTGGATATTGTGGGTGTTTCACTTCTAACTCCGACCCACAGTGTCAAATAACAAAAGTCAGCTGATCTCCAAACAGTGCATCATTCTGGTTTGAATGATTTTAGTTATCCATAGTTCCAACCGTCCCATCACCCTGGGGTTCACTGTCGTTGTTGCGTATAGGAGACGATTGGGTTGTCGAAAAAATGAAAGAATTACTGTTCATCGATTACAGCGAATCATTTAGAAGCCATTTTGATTGTAGAAGTAAATACATGAATATATCCTTTTTACTGTGGACGGGCTAACAAATATGAACCGCGAATTTAGGCAGCTTCAACTATGATGACATATAACATGTGTTTTAATTTATTATCTCGCAATGAGGCTGGACCTTACCGTGGTGCGATGGTTTGCGTGCCTCAGAGATCCATTGAGCTATGCTGGGTGGTGCATTTTTGCACCTTCAGAGCCACTCATACCAGATTGGTCAATGGTTAGAGGCCAGACAAACTCAGCCTCCTGGTCCTCCAGGTTGGGGGTTGGAATGGGGGTGGCTCCTCATTTCATAAAACGGGCTCCGTAGTCCAGTGCCAAAACCCGCTGCCTTGCGGTAAGGTTTTTGAACCAAAGGCTTTGGTCGAGAACCCTAATCGTTCTCCTGTCTAGGCCTGGGCAACCTGACAGTATTCTGCCCACGCAATACAATGAAACTTTCCTACAACAATTTCTTGATGCTCTGGCCGTCGCAGAGGATAATCAACGGCGCCCTATCTGCTGCGTCGAGCAGGGTGGATAGGTTTATGGATACTACTGCTCAGGCCTTCCCGTCTTCTTATACCCCTTCTTGCGCTTCTTCATCCTTATCGTTCCGCTCCAACTTTACCTATATCCCCCCATTTTCAATCCCCCAATTCTTGGCCCTCCCCCAGCTTACTTCAATAGTCGCTTATCTTCTAATTTCAAATCACACACAATCCCAGGGCCTCGCTCCAATCCAGTCGACAAGTCCATGTTCAACTAAGCTGACAACGTCAGTTCATCCGTTTCCCTTTGTAGTCCTCGCGTCTCGCTAAGACTGGCATGCCTCAACGTGCGTACTTTGCTGCAGATTGGCCAACAGGCAGCACTTGCCCGCACACTAGAGACCCTATCGATCGACATTTGCTGTTTATCAGAAACCCGCCTGCAAGGTTCGAGCTCCGAGCTTACCCTGAGATCCCCCACATGCGACACTGGCGGCAAATTCTTATTGCGCCTCTCTGGCGATGATGCAGCTTCAAATGCCGGTCAAGCTGGCGTCGGCATTGTTTTGAGTCCCCGGGCTGAAGCTGCCCTGTTTGATTGGATCCAATTAAACAGTAGGATGTGCGCCGTTAAATTAGCTGGTTCGTTCCGTGCTACGAAGTCGCGCGGGGACAAACGTTGCCTGTTTGTCATTGCGGCCTACGCCCCTACAAACTGTAGCACTGATTCGGTAAAAGATGATTTCTATCAGCAACTTCACGAGCTCCTTCGTTACAGAAGAAGCACGGATACTGTGGTGTTGGCTGGCGATCTAAACGCCCAAGTCGGAAAATTGTCCTCTGAGGAGCTTCATCTGGGCGGCCAACATGGTGTAGGCTCGCGTAATGATAACGGTGAGCGATTGCTACAGCTGTGTGAAGATGCTCGCCTCTTTCTCCCGAGCACTAACTTTCGACACAGCACCCGCAGAAGCTTGAGTTGACGGCCACCAGCCTCGGGCCAACCATGGACGCAAATCGATCATATCGCGATCAGTTATCGCTGGAGAGGCTGTGTCCAAAATTGCCGCTCGATTTGGAGCACGAGCGTGGACTCTGACCACGCACTTGTCTGTGCGGACCTCCTGGTGCCTTACGGTGGACATCCGCAACGTCGATGTGAACGGATTGACACCAGCCAGCTGGCGAAGCCAGATGTTCTGAATGTATACCATGGTGCGCTGACATCTGGGCTGAAAAAGCGTCCACTAAACACCGTTGAAGATCACTGGTCGCATATTCGTCAAACGTTATTGCTAGCAGGCATGTCTTCATGTGGCAAAGCAAATTGCCAAACCGGACATTGGGTCTCTACGCAGTCTCTGGAACTTATGGATGCTCGCCGACGTATTCCGGCTGGAAGCGAATACAATGAGGCTCGCAAAAATCTCAGGGCAAAACTACGTGCTAGCCTTAGGAAGGACCGCGAAACCTGGTGGTCTCATCGTGCCTCTGAGATGGAAACAGGCGCTGCCGTTGGTAATCATCGTAAATTATTCCGTCTGATACGGGAAACAGGCAGCAGGAGACCTGGTGTTAGCGAGACCATACGCGACGAGAGTGGGCAGCCGATCCACAGCTTGTCAAAACGCTTGGAGCGTTGGGCTGAACACTTTGCAAGGCAATTTAACAAACCTGAGTTATCGCTTCCTTCTTCGGGCATTGAGCGCCCTTCTCCTTGGGCCGTCTCATCGGATCCGCCCTCACGCGCAGAGGTCGAACGGGAGATCAGGCTGTTGAAATCGCACAAGGCCGCAGGGGCAGATGGAATTCCCCCAGCCCTCTTCAAATTCGGGGGACCTGCTCTAGTAGATGATCTACACGAGTTGCTAGTAAAACTTTGGGAGCAGGAGACAGTCCCGACAGACTGGAACCGCTCCCTCATTGTCCCAATTTTCAAGGGAAACTCCCGTTTGGAATGTGGCAATCATAGAGGGATCAGTCTGATTTCGATTGCCTCTAAATTGCTTGCCTCTGTCATTCTCCACAGACTGACTGGCACTCGTGAAAACCAGATTCGTGAAGGGCAAGCCGGATTTCGTCGAGGTTGGGGCTGCATCGACCACATCTTCACATTGCGTCAAGTGTTGGAGCACCGCCATGTTTATTGGCGACCCACCATTGTCGTGTTTCTTGACATAAAAGGTGCCCTCAACTCAGTCGATCGATGTGCCCTTTGGGATTGTCTGCTGAGGAAAGGTGTGCCTGATAAATATGTAAACATTATCAAAGCGCTGTACGCTCATAGTTCGGGCAGGGTGAGGGTTTATGGCAAACTCTCGCCACCCTTTAGTATCACCAGCGGTGTGAGACAAGGATGCCCGCTGTCACCTTTCCTCTTCAACTTCGCTATTGGTGAAGTCATGGAAACAGCGTTCGCTGGACACGACCTATAAGGTGTGGAGCTACTTCCTGATGAGCGACTTCTTGACCTGGAGTATGCGGACGATATTTCCCTAATCTGTGACAGCCTCCAAGCATGCCAAAGAGCACTGGACCGATTAGCACTGGCTGTCAATCGTTTTGGGCTATGCTTTGCTTCATCGAAATGCAAAGTACTTCTCCAAGATTGGCAGGGACCCAACCCTGCGATAACGCTTGGTGGGTATCTGCTAGAAGTCGTTCAGGAATTGAAGTACCTGGGCAGCTATATTAGCACCCGTGGGATTGAAGATGAGGTTACGAACCGCATAGCAAAAGCTCGAGGTGCTTTTGCCAATCTCCGCCACCTGTGGCGCAGACGCGACATTACTCTCGCCCTCAAGGGCAGAGTTTACAACGCAGCCGTCCGTTCAACTCTCCTATATGGTTGTGAAACCTGGCCCATCAGGTCGACAGACATGAAGAGGCTCGTCATATTCGATCATCGCTGCCTTCGCAGCTTAGCTCATGTCTGGTGGGAACACCGCGTGAGCAATGAGCGTGTTCGACGTCGCGTATTTGGTGCAGGAAGAGCGAGTGAACCGCTCAGCACCATTATATCACGCACTAGGCTCCGAGGGCTGGGCCACGTATTGCGCATGCCAGCACACCGACTCCCGCGACGTGCATTGTTTGCGCGTTGTGGGTGCGGTTGGAAGAGGAGGAGGGGAGGCCAAGTGACGTCTTGGTCGAGAGAAATGAAAACCCTCACTTCGAAGTTGGCGTCGGTTGGTGCATCCCGACTGCCTGGCTGGGGTCCTAAGGACGATGAACACGTTTGGTTGGACACACTTGCTGATATGGCTAAGAGCCGGCACCAATGGCGTTTGTGTTGTGATTTCCTTTGTCCATCCCCCTCCGGTTTAGTATCCCCCTCCAATCACGATCTCACCTGTTAGGCATAATATGATTCTCTTTTTACGGCAGCCAGCTGTTAACTCTCCGGAACGATGTCCATCCGTTAATGGGGACTCAGCTGGCGTGCCACTGTTTTCCTTTTCTTTCGCCTGTATTGCGGCACAATAGCTGAGGTGTTTTCCACCTCCAGCTAACGTGTACTGATGATGATGATGATGATCTGTCAATAAGTAGACCTAAATATAATGAGGGCTTTAAGCTAATAAGTAGCCATTGGTTCTCAGAGTACCTACAAAACGTCACAATTTACAGGGAGGCGTAGAGAAGATGAAAGTTAGCTTTGTGGCTGCTGATTAGTGTACCAGCTGTGTACGTGATTGCAATTGAGCAGAGTTGCGTGTGTGGATAGGAGGACATGCATTGCACGTGTGCTCACTCGAGTACCCAATGTGGTGCGCGACCTATCCTGCGTAAACAATGTGTCGGCTACGAAGATAGTTGGAGATATCCGATGGAAATTAGGACCGAAATCACCTAGGCAGGTTGTTAACATTTATTTGAATAGGTTTTTGGTCATTATGAAGACAACAGCCTTACCGTTCGCCAGCCGAATGACCCTATAACCTATTCATTATTTACCGAAAGTACTCGGTGTTGAGCGGCACAAATTACTGTTCTGCACACTCTGGGACCTCAAACAGCAACTGTCGACACTTGTGGGATCACCGTGAATTACTGGCTCTTCTTTTTCTCGTAGTTCACTGCAAATGAGGTTAGTCTTCTCAGTTATTGCACCATTTATACGGACGAGGATTCTGACTCAATACAACATCCATATGCAAGGTAAAACTTTTATGAGCAGATGTCAAGCCTTTTTTCAACACAAAATTCTCAACACTTGTATACAGGCATGGGAAAACTGCACGGTGCCGACAACACCCTATTCCTGTAAGCATGTACGGAAGTCAGTGTCCACAATTTGCGAGTTGTCCGATGTAAGCATTGTCATTATCCTATACAATGTCTAGAGCAGTTATTTGTTCTACCTTTTCGCGTGACATCCAGTATCTTCCCACACTTATGTTTTCATCTCACCGCAGAGCAATTTAATTACTAAGGTGTTTAAGATGTCGCCAGAACAGCCACATGTAGACTGGGCGAATGAAATACCGTATATTACCGAATATAAGCCAATGATTTTTTGGACAATTTTTCAAATATCTACGGAGATCGGCTCATGTAAATGCCATGTCCAAATTAAAAGAAGTCACATGCAAAATCCACTCAGGAATTAATCGCACACGTCTGCCCTTATCTTCCCTTAGCACGATCCGCTAGTGACAGGGATTTGAATTGACTCATTTTTTCCTACGGTGTCCACACAGCACTGCGGGCAACGTGCCTATAAGGATACAAGTTAATTTTGCGGCATAATTCCAAATATATTGCACATTTGACGTTCGCGCCGAGTGGCATTAACAGAAAATACTGAATCAAACACCGTCACACACAACAATATGAGGAAAAGCATGACAGCAAAGCAAATACTGGTAGATTTCTTGGGATTCGGCTAATATAGGGATTTACGACTTCGGACAAATTCATTTTGCTATGTTATGCTGTTGGCCTATCCATGGAGAGCTTATATATGGTAATATACGGTGCTATGTCTGGTGGAGCTGCAACTGGGTAACCGCACCTGAGATGATTCCCCATTGTAGTACTTTGATTCGTTAGTCATTCAAAATAAGCCGGATGTACATAATGTCTACTTGTAGCAGTGATGAGACAGTGTTTATGATCGTATGTTCAGATCATACTTAATGAGACATAGGGTACAGGCCAACAGCACTCATGTTGTAAAGCATCAGTAGTACACTGTACCGAAGCTTGGGTACCATGCGGCCGCCACCGTTTACACGTGAGCCGAGCATACTGCGTTGTGGATACCACCTACGGAGATTTGAAATGGTAACCTCCGGAGTACAAGGCAAGCGCTTAATCCATTCGACCATCGGCCGAATTCAGTAACCGGAGGTTTGCCAACCAGCCCGTTCAGGTGCCTCCTTACCTCACGGCAGATGTGATTTGCTAAAATAATGTTCATGTGTAACCGTTTCTTGGAGAAGCATTATAAACCGTCATCGTGTAAATTCACAGGTAACCTAAATATACAAAAATGTATGCATAAGATCGGCACTACCCTCGTGCTAAAATACCAGATAACACTTGGGAAATATAGAAAGCAATGTGAGTAAATTGTTGGTCGAAGCAGAGGCTTAGCATGAGAGCAGGGGGGCGATTCGCCCCTGGCGGCAGGTGACAGGATTTTTCCTACCGTCGATTGTTCCGTACCAAATAAGAAAGGAAACAATTTCCAGATAAGCTGACGATTGAATTTGTTAATATTACTCTCTGTGACCATCAAGACCTTTGCGCCATGTGTCACACCTGTTGCAAATGTCCTTCCCAGCGATCCCCTTACTTGTCTCACTGCAGTCACTTTCACTAGCTCTTCTCCTCAGTGTCCCAAACGATCACTCATTTCAACAAAAACTGATGTGCGCTTTACAGTGAGCCGATTTTGAGAGTTATTGATTTACAACTGCCTGTGAGGGCAAAAATTTTACCACCGCTCCGGGCGGCAAAAGTAGTTACTACGCCACTGGGCTGTTACATTATATGCTTTGCAGAACAGTTTCATCGCCTTTTGGTTTAAACTGACTTTCTTCCTGTCTATTATAGTTGTTCCAGTTGGTAAGGACGAATACAAATCTGAAATGCAATATCCCAAATTATTAAGAATGTAAGGTTTCGTGAGGAGTATAAGAGGTGTTGATCAGTGAAAATACATTCTAATTAGTTTACCACACCATGTTCTAATAGATATTGTGGCGCTTTTACTGAAGTCGCCAGCTGCAGTCAAAGCTTGTGAGACCTGGTTTTGGCATTGACGTCGAAAGCACGCCATCTGCGAGCCGCTTCAACTTTTGCCATGTGTCAGCAGATGTTTACAGTCCTTGCACAACGACAATTTGGATGACGTTAAGCAGCGTCGGTTTCCATTAGACTAGAAAAGCGTCCAACAAACTTAATCTATATGCGAACAAGGGTTACCGGCGCAAACCAGCCATTGCCAACCTAAGTGATTACACAACCTCCAAGATTATGCAGATTTTGTCTGCAGTTCCTCCTCAGCGGAATATGCTCGGTGGGGCCGGTGGCTCAGACCTCCATATCCAAGTTCCACGTATCATTGCTAAACATGCTATTCTCTACTCACTTCTCTGCGTAAAACCCTAGAAATCAACAGTTTGCGAGTCAGCGCGATAAGTCGCATTTGAACACGGAATGGACCATCCATTTCAGATGAAAAAATCGTACCTCACTGGCAGAGTTACATGAATAACTTGGAACATCCGTATCTCGGGCTGGAGGTTCTGGTGATGGTTCGCTTGCCGAACTGCGCACTTTGGTATCAGGCGTTTCCCCACCAATCGAAGTGGTGTTTCAGTGCCTAGCATTAAGTAGTTTGCTGAAAATACTTAGGCTGCAGGTGTCTACAGAGTAGGATACTAGCAGATACAGACGCTAGAAACCGAGCTGTCTCCGTAGTAGTACTACAGTAAAACCTCCAAAGTTGACCACCTCTCTATGTTGAACACTTTTTCATAATTTGTACGGTCACTATGTAAACCTTATGGAGGCAGACGTTGGTATGTTGGTCACTTGGGCTATGACAGTCAGCAATAATTCAACCTACTTAAGTTGACTATTTGAGGGCTTAACGTTCAATGGTTCCCGAATGGCTCGTTTGTTCCGATAACACGGCGTGCAGCGGAACTGCAGTGTGCGGAATTCCGACTCCCAAATCAGCGAGGTTAGAGCATGCTCTGTGTGTGAATGTGCGTGTTTGTCCCGACCGTCAGCGTTTAAGCGCACGCTTATTACTTAGAACAGCCGTTCTCAACGAGAGCCATATGGCACCCTGGGGGCCGTAGAGAATTCCCGGGGGCCCTGGGATGAGAAAATTTTTTTAGGGCGCCATGTAGCCCATAGGTGTCCATGTTGTGAAAAGTGGGTTGTGATAACACAAATGAGAAAATTCATTTAAAAATTTTCTGATAACATGTCTCAGTGCCCTAATCTCCTCTGGGAACTAACGGTTAGTGAAATGAATTACGCGCGCGCAGTTGGCTATTTATGAATGTATAAAAGCCATACTGGACAAACTTTCTGTCGCGGAGCTGGCGCAGATTTCACCGGACCCGGTTTATAGCTCATTCCGCTTTATTGCCAAGTTTTTCAATATACAAATTCTTAGCTCATAAATATGCTAACTTTTCATCGTCTAATTGCGCATTGTGAGGTTGTCTCACCGCGTAATTGTTCAGCTGCGTGGGCTGTGTTCCTGTCGCTTTGGCAATTGTGTTCGGAAAGGTGTACCTTTGTTGGCACGAGTTGCCGTGTAACAGTCCTATCTCCAGGCCGCGATGGGCGGGTTCGGGCACATCACAGTTTCTGAGTTTGCTCGGTGGCTAAGGCATTGTTATGAACACAGCTCAGGAGATACGCTGCTGACTTGACTAGAGTCCGGGAGATACGATAGGGAGACTGGAGCGAGTTCAGCGGAAACTATTCGGGATATCTTGGCCGCGTCCTCACTGAGGTCAACTCCATTGTGGTCTCCGCGGCTAAGTGGGCCCAATGCGGCAGTTTCCGTAGGATGAGCTCCGCTCTGAACTGTGTAGTTTGGGTCTCTGCATACCGACTGTGTTGTTCGGGCCTGATAGTGTAGTGGCGCCAGTGAAACCCGGTTGAGTCTGGCAGGGCTGTGCCAGCCTTGTAACAGTTACCTTCGTCATTCAACAGACAAACGGCTGTGGACAAACCGTCGGCGCCACTCACAACTCGAGAACTGAGCAAAGCCGGGTAATTTTTCCGCCCCACATTTGTCAGTCCTCTATTGGTTACACACATATATGACGAGTAACAGAAAAGATTTGTCCTTTACAGAAAAGCTGGACGTTCTGGACAAAATTAAAACTTATCCACCAGGAACCTCGCAGGTCAAGTAGCCGCGTGATTTACACATTTCTCATAGTAACCTAGCTATAGCTATCCAAGTAAGATGCTTTGTTATAATTTTTTAAGTATAGGTCATGCTTTTCAGAATAGTATTTTTACGTATTTATCCTTTTTAACACGTTAAAACGCAGGTGATATACTGTACAATAATTCCATGGTTGTTTCCCTTTTGAAAAAATGCCAATTTCGGTTATTTACCCACCCCGCTTTATTGTCCACCTTTGAAATATTCTGATTGTGGGCAACAAAGCGGATTCGACTGTATGACCATGCGGTGACTTCGATTGCGTAAATAACAACCGATTCGTGGCCAGGAATTTGATGCCACCCTACAGTGAATTCACTGAGATTTACTCAGTACACTAATGCATTTACTGTACAAACTGCAGTGAAGCTAGCGAAATGTCATCAGCACACTGCGGCAGTTAACACCCAAAGCCACACTGACACTAACTGAATTTTCTTCAGGAAACTAGCAATGCGTGTGCCGGTCAGCATTTCTCTTTCGGGTCTCAGTGTGGTAGCGCTAAGTTACGCGTGTCTCGTTTCCAGTCAGCTCACATGCAACTCTGGCGGTTAGGTCACGTTAAGCCGCAAAGTTCCGAATTCGAGTGGATACTCTGAAGACCTTTCGTTCGTTCCGACAGAGTCGAAACAGCCTGGACACGTTATAAGGTTTTTTAACATTCAATACAGCTGAAGTTTTCAAATAAGCGAGCAGTTTTGTCAACTTACTTCATACGTGTGGACATCCGGTTACTTCCGTGAGTATATATAACATGGTTGGCTGCATCCGGTTTCGGATTTGCCTGTCACTGAAGTCAGCCAAAGGACGCGTTCGCCTACAGTGGGACCATGGGAGGATTGCACTGCACCACCCACAGCTCCAACCACACACCCATATCCAGTGTAAACCTGAAGGAATAAGACCGGCAGGCATGTGCATGGGAGCCACATTTCATCAACGGAGCCGGCCCACACTCCTACACAGGCAAACACAAGCACGCTCTAGTTGGGGAATCAAGCGTACACAAGGCGGTGGCTGGACCGTAGTCCGCTCCACACTGAGTGCATGGAACCACTCTTTGATCCTAACACGACCACAAGGACTGTGCACCCCGTCGTCCCCTCCAGCAACGACCACCTGTCTCCTGAAACCAGTATGAACGAGGTAGTGGGTAACAGACAGGTAGGCACTCTGTCAACCTGCACATCGCGCGCAGCCACACAGGGATATCAAGCAACAGCCAATCACTTGAAATGACACAATCAAATAAAATATATTTGTTAAAGCATATGGCTATGCTGACATAACTCTTCGCTAAATTAGCATATCAAGTAAGTTGGTTGGCAACGAATCCGCGATAAGTACCAAATGTCCCCAAGTTATACAGAAAATGCGACAAACGCAATTAACTTAACGAAGGTAACCACAATAAGCGTAAGCAAGGTGTGCGAGTTAAAAGAAGATTATTCAGGTAGGCAGAACAAACCAAACTAAGTGGAATGAAATTTGTGTAGTTTAAAAGGGCCTTGTTTAAGTGTAAGTTGATTTAGCCCAGCTGCGATGAAGAAGCGTCATGAATGCAACATCAACACATACTACACAGACTAATCAAATGCCTTGCCATCACGCATTTGGCGCCATGTTTGGCAATAACCGATGTACGTTATTAGTTTACTTGTTGACATTCCCACGCCGGTTTCTTGAACTATCCGACATTTCCTCCCGCGTTTGTATCTTTTTTGTCACTCATTTTACTTGTTGCCACTCTTTGCTACAACTTTTCTATAACGCCTGTGTGTTCAGTGAGCATTGTCATATTCGGAATTCCATTTATTTTCTTCATTGGCTTTTGTCAAGAAGTTTTCTGTAGTCATTTTAGCTACCGACTGCATTATCAAAGTCATCCTCAGAAACCGTCTTTGGGTTGCCTCTAACAATGTTTCTACTCTTTTACATATTAACATTGTAGCCATCAACAGGTGTTACAAGTGTGCTTACCAAATATCTTATCTGATGCTCTCACGGTTAAGCAAGAATAAATCTACTGCCACCATGCATTCAAACTACCTGCCTGTTTCACCATGTCGACGGATGCTAGTTATACCCATGATATAACTGTAAGAAAAGTAAAACCATTGCAATTAGTATATATTTTGCATATTAGTAATTTACAAACATATCAGAAATCAACTCCTCTGCACACTAGTATCGGCAATACTCCGTGGAACACAGGCTATTTAGATTTATCGCGGCACCTTAAAATCCCACTCTACCTGTGTTTAATTTGCCAAAACACTTTCAAGTAAAAGTATGCAAACGAGTAAAGTAAAAAATCATTTGGCAAGTGTTCATAAGGACAAAAACGAAAAGTCTGGATTCTTTTTAAAAAGCTGTAGGATAGTTTCGAAAAGAGACCAACTTTAAAGACAATGCTTTCTGACAATGCAAGAAATTGTGAAAGGACCTACGACGTCTTATCAAATCCTCAAGTTGATTGCCAAAATTTGCAGTCCACATAACGCTGGAGAAAATATTACCTTGCCTTCAGTACCATTAATACTGTTTGACCTGAATCCACAAGAAGCAGTTCAGGTCATTCCGAGCAGCAATTCGACAGTATCTAGGCGAATAGAGCTCCGACTTCAGTGGGGTTCGTGCTGTGAGTTTCTTTGTCCCACCCCATCCCTCTTAGCCTCCCCCTCCAACCACGGTCTCATTATTTAGCCTTATATAATTTTGCGTAGTAATTTTATTTTCTTGCTGCACAGTAGACGGCCGGTAGCTTACTGGAGCGATGCCCATTCGTTAACGGTAGCTCAGCTGGCTTGCACCTGTTGCATTTTTCTCCTTTTTTGTATTGCGGCACAATAGCTGAGGTGTTTCCCACCTCTAGCTAACGTCTAGGATGATGATGATGAGGCGAATAGAGGAGATGACTCAGGAGGTATAAACTACCTTAGTTACTTTACTACAGTCCAGAAAATTTCCGCTACAATTATATAAATCTACTTTACCTGACAACTACGCTTTTCTCGTGGCATGTGTCCGATGCTCTTTACCAGATGAATTAAAATTTACAAATGGCCAGTCTATATTTGAGGTAGTCAACAGCCATCTGACTGAAAACTCCATTCTAATGCAAAACATATTTGTGTGTGCAACAGATGGTGCTGCCGCTATTGTCGGAACATATCAAAGCTTCATTGCCCATCTTAAAAATGTTCTCACTTCTGTTCATACAAATCACTGAGTAATATGTCGAGAACATCTAGTGGCGCTTGAACGATTCACCGTCAACGGTTACAATAGTTATCAACAACATCCAATCGCATCCTCTTCAAGATGGTCTTTCCAAGCAGCTGTGTGAGCAAAACAGTGAAGATTTCCAGGTTCTACTGTTGCATGCAGAAGTTAGCTGGCTATCTAAGGGCAACTGTCTTCGCCGTGTTTTTGCACTCTGGGACACCATCACCACATTCCTTTCTGGAATTGATTAAGAAAGAAAATGATTAACAGCTAAGCCAGACGTGTTTTGAAAACCTAAACTTATTAAATAAAACCCTTCATGACAAGTTGAGTAATCTCATTTCAAGCAAAGAAACCACTATTACTTTACTTAAAAATCTGAAAGTGAATGCTTAAAACATCGGACGTCGGGAATTTTCACAGTTCCCCATTCTTGCTACAGTCACGGAGGAGCTGAGGGAGGAAAACTTGCTTGTTTATGCCAGTTATTTACAACAGCTCTGAAAAGAAATGAATGTCAGGTTTCATGACCTGATTGAGGTGGTAGTCTAGAATTGAATTTTAGGTGAACAGACCTGCGATACTCGTGTTAAAATCCACGAGTCTCATAGAGCTGCAACGTGACATACTAGTAAGGTCCGATTTCGCGCAATGTAAGGGGCCTTTTTGATAAAGACTGATGCACCTAACATATATTATAGACTGGGGGAAACAGCTAAGTATATATTCTTGCTTTTCCATTCGCATACTTGGTTGAATGTGGATTCAACAGATTGCTTTCTCTAACAAAATGGCGAAACAAATTGGATATCACAGCAAGTGTAGATCTTCGACTCTCGCTGTCAAGTCTGGAGCGGGACGCAATCAAGCTTGCGCATGGACATCATCCTCAAGACTTGTATTAATATCTCGACAAACATATTGTTACGAACTTACCACGCCCCTAATTCATGACATGCCGTACAGCAAAAAGCCCACAGTACTTAAATACAATTTTAAATATTAATGAGTTTGACGTAATTACAGACAACAGCCTTGCACAATGAATGTTATGTTGAAGCTGTGAAAGTTAACAATGAGGACTATATGGTAAAGAGCTCTGATACCAACATTAAAAATGCATTAACCATAGCAAAACATACCAATATGACCACTGAAAATCACAGATTTACGTAGGTTAAGCGTTGCGGATTGCTGAAATTGTGGTGATCAAAGGCGTGGGGTCATGAGAAATGAAAGGGTTCAAAAGGAGGCCATGGCTGAATAAAGTTTGAAAATGCCTGACCTAGATCCATGTGGGTCACCACAGATCCGCGCCAACGGAATGACCCGGAATAATTTGTGTTCAACTCCCTTCATATGTCCACAGACAAGCCTCCGTTTATTCGTAAGAACATGTGTCTACTCATTGCAATCTCAGGGATCCGTCCACAAATTTCAGCAGTCAGTACTTCCAGGCTTCTTTCCCATCATTTTTCCAAAATCGACTTGATTCCAAATGAGCACGGGTTTCATGGCGAGGCGCTGGATTGTAGCCGCTTTATGTACCCGTATTTACCAGTTGGTAATTGCGCGAAAGATGGTGTTCTAGGTGGTCATTCCGATACGGTGGGATCGTATAGAAGGGCACGGAACCCCGAGGCCATAATCCTCGATTGATGCGTGAAAGAAAGCGTCGCTGGTGTCCTTGGGGAGTAGTGGCTATTTTCGTATACTTATGCGGATCAGCCTGTTCATCGATTTGAGGGTCTGCCGATCCACCATGGCCAACGAGAGGCAATGTGTATGACGTGGTAACAGAGAGATGCGCAAGATATCCATGTGCTGGTAGGGCATGACGTGGGCTTGAGAGGTTTTTTTCAACTGTGTTTTGAGTTGGGCGGGTGTTTACCTTGTGAATCGAACGGCAGTCCAAATAGCCTGAATTCCTCGGATGGATAGATCGAGGGGATCTGGAGAGCGCCACAGAGGAACTGCGCAGTTCTGGTAATAGGCAACTTTTTTCTTTTGCTGTCGACAGTGGTTTATTACCAATGCAAGCTGGTGTATGTCATCCGTAAATCGATCAAGGCGCTTAGTAGGGGGTTCTCTGTCTCGAGCAAATAGTACGACCATGTGCGTAAGCTAGATGATCGGTGGGACTTGCCGGCGAAATTCACTTTATGTCAGATGGTCTAAGTAATGCTTCCTCATGAGTGAATCCTCAGTCAATTGACTATTTAGCTTCCGGAGGCGTAGTATGACATTAGACAATATTGAAGATTAGAGGGGGTACCGAAAAAGCCGGTTATGGGAACCAGCAAAGCGGGGGAGACGGAATCAAAAGCCTTTGAAATGTCCAGAGAAGAATAGATAAAAGGATGCCGTTCAAGTGTGAATATCTTAGGGCGGAGTGTGATCTCATTGGAGATTCAAAGCAGCCATCTTTACGAAGAAATCCGAAATGAAGGCGGTCAGATGGGATGCAGGAATCCAGCGAAGGAATTCGATCAAGAAGATCGTTGATGACCAAATTTGTCTAAATTGAGAGAAAGTCGTCAGGGCGGGAAGTTCTAGGAACGTTTTGAACAAACCTACCACATGCCACGTTCATGTGAGAAGGATAAGGGTAACAGGCTAATAAGCAATTTAAAAATGATGTACTGAATCTTGGATCCGTCCGACTGAATTCCTTTGGTGTTGTACGGTCTAACCCGCGTGCAGATGCATATATTGCTCGCGGTGCAGAAGCGATTTCCTCAATGGTGACGGGTTTTACGAGACCCCCGTTTAATACTGGCACACTCGTGCGGCGCAAGGTTATAAGGTACTGAGAGTTGCAACAGCACATCCTTACAAAAGTAATTGCAGCTGGTGATCACCTCTTTCTCCGGCATGAATGCAATCATCTAGCGGCCATCCAGTACTGATGCGGCAGTGTCTTTCTTTCGTATAAAACGAGCGCTTCAATATGACTACCATCAAGCTTTACCTTACTTTAAACGATGACGATATACCGTTTCCTTCTGCCTTATGGGTAATCCAATGCCAAATCAATGGAGAAACTGTAGATATGTCATACACCACTCAACCAGTTCAGACTACATGTGCTAACATCCATTGGATGGAAAATTGACTCTGCAGATGCTAGCTTAATCGGATTTACCTCCTGAAAGAGGACCAGCTTGCAATGATTTGTATATTGTCGAGTGATTCACGTATCAATTAATGAAGTATTTTATAGTGTATCGCACTACAATTAGGTGAATGATGAACTGATTTCGCTGCGTTCTGCTACTCTGTTGGCTGTAGAAGCGGCTGCTTTTGACCACCGGACAGCAGATCATTAGATTTGAAAACCCAACACGTCCTGGATGAAAGCTAATATGTCAGTATACACAATGTCATTCTGCGCCTCGCAAATATTTTTGATAAAATTAATACTGACAGGCGCGGATCCGACCAGACAACTGCCATATATCTGCTAGCCCACGTTGGGCATTGCGAAACACGAAGAAATAAGAGCCTGACTCCATCTTTGTTTACTTCATTTTTGTATTATTGCAAGTTTGACAATTGTTTTGTGTTGGACAAGTTTAGGTTTTTGTGCCTTAGTAACCGGGGCCATTTCATACAGTTGGACTTACAAAAGTAGGAACGGATTGTCAATTTGGGACACCCAGTTGGTTCTCAGTTCTTTCTAAGGGTTTCTAGAGACATGTTAATTGTAGCATCATGTAATACAAACAAGCAAAAAAGCATACGGTCCTTGCATCTATTTTCCGACAGGCTAGTTTTTTCTTTCAATTTCGAACCCACCTGTCCTACCTAAAGTAGCAGTTCACTTCCCCAGAATAAACGGGTAGTTTCTCATCAGTCGCCGCTAGTTTCGATGATCGTACCCATGCGAAACTCACACCACAGCATGCTGATGCTGTCTTATTGCAACACTTGGTTGTTCGGAAGCGTTTAACTACGTGCCAGCTCCGGCTTTCCTCATAGTCTCACATTTAACACAGCAGTTGTTGGGTCGGATACTGGAGACAGTCACCAGCCCTCCTGTTTTTATGTTTTTTATTTTAAACCACTACCTGAGCTACCGAGCACTCCGTGTTCCTTTGCTGTGAGCAGTCGGTATCTGCACCTCACCCGTCTCGTTAAGGATTGAGGCGGCACTGAGACGCCAGTGCCCTCAGCCCTAGCACTGGTGCGCGAATTTCGCCACCCACTTGTGAGGCTCCACCACGACGTAGATGCATCCGACTGATAAGGGGTGAGCGTGATGCACACACTTTACGATCGGCTGCATTGGATGATGCGTCCCAATTCACACTGCCGTTGCTAAGGCAGCCAGTCAACCGGCCGCCGGGCTTGGTTACTACACACCCCACCCCATTGACCTCCACTCTGGTGGGAATAAATTATGACTTACAGGTTTGCTCGGAACTCCAGCCCTACACTCGGTGGGGAAGAAGGATGAAAGCCACGAGTGCGGGCAAGCTGCTAGATCTTCCAAATGTTCCTGTCATGCAAAGTATGCGGGCCTGTCTATGCGTGGTCGATCTGAGAGCTAACAAACCATGGTCATAAATCACACACGAATTTTGATGCTCTCGGTTTTATTATCTCCGTCTACAGACCCGCATTCGTCCAATTGACCGCTTCTACGCAATTCCTTCTCACTGTTCAGAGGATTGACGTCTGTGGAACATCAAGTGTGGTAGGTGTTTACAACACGGGTTGCTCTGGAACGCTGTCCCTAAGCAATGATGCGCAAGAGGATGTTCAGCTGAAGCGCCATTCACTAATGAATGCTATAATCACTTGAGAAACTAGTTAATGCTGCCCTAGATTCTGCTCATTTTTAAACTAATAAACCTACGCCGGATATGACAGTTGCGTCTGTTAAGTACCAATCTGTGGGGTGCCAGAACTTCCTCGCTGATGACTTCGTAGCGTAGATGTACCTGATTCTGGATCTAAAACCAAAATCGGCAAAGCCTGCGCGATGCGTTCCTGAAAGCGTTGATGGACTACACAAATTAGAGTTCTTGTTCACAAGGTTTTCTAAAGGTCAATTGTTACGGATTCTAACACCAAATCGAATGTGATCAGATGATCATGACTAAACCATTATCACAAGTAGCGAATTGAGTCCAGAATTCCCTTTGTCCATCCTGAAAGGATGTATATTCAGCTGTATCACTTAGGCTACAGGCATCGATAACTAATGAAGTACAATAGTACACGAGGATATGTATGAAACCCTGGTTCATGAAGAAATGGACACAGCTAATATCGAACAGTTCCTGACTGACTAAATTTTTCGCAGTCAACTCGTAACAAATAAAGGTGTTACGCATCAGTTAGTGTGTTGGATGTGTTTGTGATAGGACTGTGTACAAAGATGCTGATAGCTTCCGGACTTGAAACGCTGTGATACCGAGGTAGATGTTGCAATGACGGCGATTAATTTGAGGCCGTTAATTTAGTGGTTAAGAAAAATCACGGAAGAACAGTAGGTTAAGTGAAGTAATTTTTACACAGAACCAATAAAGGAGTTAAGAAAGAAGATTTGAAACGAGCAGCATCGAATGGCAGTTACCTGACTTTAGGGAATAATTTCTTTAACCAGCAAATAAAAGAAACATCATAGCATTTTCATATGTTCTACGGTAGACGAAGGGACTTTGACCCTGTTGTGAGGTTTTCCAGGGATGTTTGCAATTCGACTGATAAAGTTGTGGTTGAATGATGGGCGCCCACGAGTACTTTATCCGTAGAATAGAGCAAGGTAGCTTCCTCAAGGCGGGATTAGTCACAGTAGATAAGGGTGGACAAAATGACTAAAGGGAAACCCCTGAGTTTGTGGTGCGCGACGAAGGTTTTCCCTAAAACTTTGTTGCAGGTGGTAAAATAATCCCCCTTCAGACGAAATACGGGTGGGACTGCAGCTATTGCAACAGCCGTTCACGGTTTATTCAGACAAAAGGGTTGCTGTAGTAGAGGATGCAGATGCACATTATAATTTTTTATTATCCAGTGATGAAAGTGCGACTTGTATGAGGTATTTGAGGTGGATCCTGTTTGGGGATTTACCAACGGATGCGGGTGCTCCGAATGCGTTGTGGATGACACCATTCCAAGTATAAACCCATTAAAGTCCTCGAAGCTGCTGACATGCAACTGACCAAAATTTGTCGGTCGGCTTCTTAGCCACCGACCATCCCCATTAAGCGTGTGTACAAGTCGTTAATTGTCTGTGACTAAACCATCAGAAGACATGAAGATCAGCAGCTTGGTTAGATTGCAAGCCGATTAACTTCATGTACACTCATAATCTATTCACAGAAAGCTGCTCTATGTGAGGGCAGTTGTCAGAGATTTGATTGTTGTGCTGGCCACGAAAATCGAGGTTCCATTCTCCCAATTTCAGAGTGGCGTGCATCACCTCGCGCTTGACTCCACTCCAATATTTCCGCATTTTCAAATTTATGGATAATGTTTTCCAATACGGCTGGAACGTGCATATGGAAAACAACAGGCGATAAAAAGGATAACAGAGGGTTCAGAAAAGCTCTGGATATAAGGTCGCATAGCAGCCAAACTGCAGAAACGTTATGAAACAGTCACAGTGAGTTCGCAAATAAGCTCGGTTAACAGGACCGTTCTCAGAATTCCTATTGAAGGCGGCGTCAGAACTACACTTGAACAATTAATTTCTTTAGCCTTTTAATACTTATCTCCATGTGATTGATAGGAGACAGAACTCCGCCTCACGGAGTGCATTCTCGTCAGTTGATACTCTCCTTGGTAACCGAGCTTGCAGGAGGTACGACGCATACAAGTTACCTAGGCAGAGTGTTGCTCAGTCCGAAGGTATGTTGCTGTACACCAATTGGCGGACGTTCGTATTACATGCTCGGTGCCTCTACCACATACGATAGGTGCTGCATAATCATCCTTGTTGGACAATGATCAGTCTCCTAAGGTAGTTCGCACGCAGTGCGAATGTCAGCATTCTATGCAGTAGTCATGTATCCGTTGAAGCTTTCCACATTTTGCTGACCACTGAATTGGCAGCGAGCCGTTTACATGAAAGGTTGATGTCTGAAAACTATGCACACGTTGTTAGTATTCACTGTAACCTCTCTTGGGATTTGTTCTTCTTCGATGTTAAAAATCGAACGGAGCAAGCACTTCGTCCGGTAATTCAGCTCCATTATTCCTAGCCTTGTATCAGTACTGTGCACTTCGCGAGATTGTGTCCAACCCTGCTAGATCTATGTGGTTCAATCATCACCAAAGTTGTCAGCTGATCAACTGGTAAAGTATCTACCCTACAAAAGACATACGAGAAAGTTATACAAAATAATTTTGCCTAACTTTAAATGGAATGGGAAAAAAGTTAAGAGGTATTGAAGAACCGCATATATTGTGGTGAATTGGGCATATAATTCTTGCATATATTGTAACTATTAGAGGTGAGTTCCGGCGACATTAAAACAGCATTTCCCCCAAAATTCTCAGTTTCGATACGCGACACTGCAAACTACTGTAAGCGGCCGAACCATTTTGAACCAGCGGTCAAGGAGAATGGCCATGTCATCAAGCTGTAACCAGTATATCTTTCAGTGGAGTGTTACTCACGAAAAGACGGTCCAGCGAACTAGCTCGTTTTCGGAAACTCATCGGCAAGCCAAATGCCACATTTATATAGTTAAAATGAGAAAGCTTACTTTGAGTAGTCAGGAAATGCATGTGTCGAAATGCCCAATGTGGGTGTGGTTAGTTCATTCGGAAGCTGCCCGGACAACACCTGGCCCTGGCAAAGCCAAAGTCTTGACGAGCTGCTTATGTACACATAACGGGGGCTTGTTGAAACGAATCGCGATCGCCTCCGCCAGTTCAAGGATTTGGCATCTCATAAGCTTGGAATGAACACCCCTAATACGGGAGAAAGACTAGAGGTATGGAGGGGATAATTCGTTTGACTATTGTTGCGGGGCACGCTTTGTTCAATCCTCGACTTAGCCAAGCTGGGTGATGCTCATGGACGCGTTCAGACACAAGTCTCGTAGTGCGACATATGTAACTTGTCCCACAGGAACGGGTAACTTGGTACACACAGAAGGAAGTGACATCCGTAGACAGTTTCTCCCTCAGCTGGAGGCGTAGCATGAGCGTGGAAGTGAAGATAATGCGCAATCGACCTGCTTCTTTTCTTTGTTTTGACTTCCAGGAGGCGTAGTGCACCGTCGTGTGATGCTACATAACCGTTGAAAGCACCAGAGGTGATGTCAAGACCGAGATATTTATTCGTATCACTGAAGCAGGTTATTTATAGCGGAGAATGTCTGGGGTGACAAGCTCGATGACACCCCAGTGCTACACATACTGTTAGAATGGTTGACTTTCTTACGGCTATCATAATACCTTAGTTTTTCGTCATTTAGTTACTATTATCAATGTTTGTAAGGAGTTATACTTGCAGATTAACAGGATAATGGAACAAATATTGAGCTGACCAAGTTCTCTTCCAGTTTGTACTTATGTCTGTTCACTAGGCTCAAAGGAATTATCTGCTCACATGGTACTTCAAGCTTCTCTGACCCTGACAGAGTTGGCTTTATTTACTGTGCACTCCAAAATTTAATCATATATTTTAGAAACTTTAGTATTAAATTTCGGATGGTTCACTGTTGACTTTTAATTGATACAATGACAAAAATATGGGTCTATCTTGTTCTGAATACTTCATCCTCCTTGAGTGGATGCGGAATTTGATTTCACTGCAGTATATGCGGCTTTAAAAGGGCAGACAATGATGCTTTCATCAACAGCGTTAATGGTCCCACGAGGGACTGATGGCTAGTTTTGGCTGCCTTATCTGTCAGTTGGTCTCTGAAGATATACTTGACTCAGCATTATAATTGTCAGCTGGTCTCATGCATATAAAAATGTACGGGGGCATGAACATCTTGACACAATAAATAAGGTTCAGTTGAAACGCTGTTAAATAACAGTTGAATATAGTGTCATTAACTGCAGCCCATGTGAGAACCACAGCAGGGTAGTGCACATCGTGCTATACGAACCACAAACGGTTGGTATGGCAAATGATTGCCCAAACACGCCTGTTGTTATTTCTACAATGAAGGTCGATACAGACGTGCATATGGCCGTTGGCACACTGCAGTCAGAGGAATGAATTACAGTCGGCTTGACTTTTGATGTCCGTCCACATTCTACCATCTGTGTTGGATTGATGCCGCTGAATTACAGATTTTTCATTGGGAGGTGAGTCATCGGACAATCGTCTAGCGTCTGTTGAATAGTGTCCCATACACACCCGCACTCATCTGTCCAATCTGGTGTGCGCCACTTGCTTGTACAGAACGATGGTACAATTCCAAACGTCACAACGATTGTGGATTGTTAAAAAGAGGGTATGATAACGTGAGTCATACAGTAATACTCACCGACACAGTATGGAGGGCAGCATGTGAAGGAAAGTACCCCTCATCTATGCGGTGTCAGTAGAACTATAAACTAACTCCGCTTTGCTTAAGGACAAATTCAACCGAAGTCGGTTTGACGTTGTACTCCGCAGTGTGCTCTTCACTACAGTTACGATATTATGTGTTAGAAGCTTCACTGCGCAAATTAAACCGGTAGAAATGAATGAGGAATAACTGCGATCAGTTGACGCTCCTCGATGAGTAGATCACACGGGGTGACGTAAACACCTCTGATTCCGCCACCGAAAATAATTCACGACTAACAACCTCAATGTACTCATTAACAGCAACAGCAATAACATCTGTAATTTACGAAGTAAGAAAGGCATAAGCAGTACGGCAGTACTCCGCACCGACGCTTCACTGCTTTGCAGCCAAAACCAGCATCACGTTTGGTAAGCATACTACCATCCACGAGCCGGCCGTACCATGTGTGAGACTTGGCCTCTTCAATTTGAGGACCTGCGACGCCTTCAAGTCTTCGATCACCGCTGTCTGCGGAGCATTGCTAGTGTCGAGTGGCATCAGCGTGTCTGCAAAGTTAGTGTGCGTAGGCGAGTGTTAGGCTGTGATAATCGAGCTAGTTTCTTATAAAAACATAAAGTAGGGAATAAGTTGCGCTGACTTGGACACGCAGTACGTAAGCCCGGTCACCACTTACCGAAGATTGCCTTGTTTGGTCTGCCAGACGTAGGGTAGCGCAAGACCTGAAATGGACAAAAGTTAACTGTACAGCAGGAAACGAAGCCATTAACGACCAAACTCGGTGTCGTCTGTCCATTTCGCCCTCCAGGCTGGAGTCCACGTGATTCGCCTTTTGTTTGGCTCGACACGGTACAGGACATTGATCGCGGTCGGCACCAGAGGTTTGTCTGCTGTTGTCTTCTAGTAGGACTGCCTGTTTCAAGTGTGTTTGCTGCAGAGTTATCTGCGAGGTGATGACTGAGTATGATGTGGGACAGTGAAAACCACAAGGAAGCTGTCTTGTTGATGCCGCCTTATCTTTGTACGATAGCCAGCTGTTTCTGAAGGTATGTTTCTAATAACGTGTAGACGCCTTAACCCAGAATGCTTGCGTATGGCATTAAGGTTTTCCGCTAAGTCTCCTTTCTCTCCCTCTTATTATTCTTCCTTTCGTAGATCGTTGTGGTTGTAGGGCAGCGAAGCATCAGTACAAATGGTTGGTGTACTGCTGTTGATGATATTGATGATACGATATTGCCATTTTGCAAGTGTTTTACGTTAACTCAAAGTCAAAGCTGATGTGGAACCACAGAACGCCGTCTACTTAATCTCCGGCTTCATTGTCAAGAGTTATTCTTCTTGTACTTTCATAAATGTGCCATGCGCGATGTGTAACACCCCTACGTAGAGCGGAGCCGGAGCAATTTACCCCGTCACGTCTATTATTTTGACGAGCGAAGGAATCGGCTTGACCGCATCATCATTGCTGGCTTGCTGCTATCACCAAACTGATAGCCTAGTGTCTGAAGGCACCACAGTGATTTTATCACACTGCAGCCCGCAGCATTGTCAAATTTCAACTGTAAAGCTTCGATTGGTAGACTGCCTGTGAGGCTAAAATCACTACTGTGTAGTCCTTGTTGTCTGCGCGGTTTCCTTTCCTTTCATCGCTTTATCAAGCCTGGTGTTATTTGATGTAACCGACGATACCTTTACTTGTACATGTTTGAAATACGTCCGGCACACGACGAGACGTCCGTCTAAATAGATAGCGGAACTCTGCTCAGAGACTTTACAGAAAGGCATCGTTAGTTTCATTAAAATTACCATCCTGGAACTCCTGCTCCAAAGGGGATGCCACATTAGGACGGTTGATGCTTTCAGACTGATTTATGTCCTAACAAAGCGGTACCCCAAAGGGTTTGGGAAGCTAATCTTACCTGCGGCCGAAGCCATTGCGATCAGGCTATCATAACCTACGCATCATGGGGCACTTGTGCATGCCCACTTCGTCTATGGACTTACTGTGTATCCAAGCCACTTTCACTTCACACTCTGACGACTATCAGGTCGTGCTTGAGTCGCTTCAACAGCCGACCAACGCGCGCTCTGTCTCATGTGAATGTGTGCGCGTATGCATATTTGCATTTACGGTGTTAAATATTACCTGAAAAGTGCATGATTCATTTTGAAACCCTCCTCGCGTGAATGGATTGCGATGCGCACTGTAGTGAGCCTTGGCCAATTCGATCACAAGCGACGCATCCCAAACATGTGAATAATGCTTGTAGCCCGCCTCCAATACACTACACTCCACGACTAGTTTCGACCTCATCTGATCTCACCAAGTAGCAGGCCTCGAACCCGGGACTATTTGAACATTAACCACCAAGTCACAGCGGGCAGCGCTTGTCACAGTGGTATATGACTGGTTGCAGTGGTCATTCTGAAGAACTTGTCGTATGAATGGATTGCAACGCGCAATCTCAAGGTGGACCGCGATTCGCATTTCTGTGGATCTCAATCAGTTAGATCACTGAAGCAGTTGACCATTGGGTGTTACAGGAAAAGTTTCACCAATTTCTCGATCGAAACGATAGCACTTTTGTCAATTGTGTCCCAAAATTCTATTATATACCCATAATGTACGAGTTTTCTCAGCAAGGGAAATTGTGCAATCTTACTTTCCTGCATTTCCACCTTTGTGATTTACAAATTGAATAACAGCACGGGTGCAGTGACTTCAACAAATGTTGCCGATTTTTCAGACCTTTATTGGTATATTTTGTTTGGTATATTTTGTTTCACTGTTATGTTAATCAGTACTCTTTCAGATTTATCAAGTAATCAATCGACGTACGCTTCACGACCAAGTCCAGAATATTTATCGCTTCTATCAATCATGTGAATAGCTGTCCCACACACCGATGGCTTCCTTAGTGCTACCATCACGGTGCTCTAGTTAAAAACGTTGTCAATCGTTGGTGTGATGAATGGGCGCCCATTTCCACACTCAACCGCAATCCTTATGGGAAACTGCAGCAAAATGCCCATATTGTTTTACTTCATTTATGTTTTGAACAAGAGTCACATCACCAAACTGACGAAGGTAGTTTCAACGACTCAGAATGCCATCATTTTGTTTTAATTCACTCTGTACTAATTTAAACAAAATTCCCATTCCAGTGTAAGACCAGTCCAATGCAGCACGCTTCAGCTGTTGGTTTGAACCGCGGACATTCGCACACCCAACAGCATAATTTGATTACTCGCACAACGGAGCAGGTGCTCTGTGGATGTCACGCCACTAGGTAATAAGGTTCATTGGTAATCGTTATGTTCCGAGTACAAGTATCAGGTTGGGTGCCTCTACCTGCAGAGTGCAACTGAGACCGAGACTGGTCGTGGACTGCAGTGCTGCTAATGAGTAACACTCAACTCCCGTCCGCTATCCCGGTGATACTTGCTGCTGTTCTAATCTTTCTGGATCAGCTTGTGCTTAGTATTTAACCATGAACCTCTGGATTGGTAACACGGAATTATGGCACCATTACTACACGTAGTTTAATTAGCATTCTCTTGCACTTTATTGAAGTTCATCGTGGCGGTTGCAGATCAGCTGTCTAGGTAAGTCTCGGGAAAACCGCCAGTCCCGCCGGTTTTTACTGCTAAGAATTCCGTGGTAAGCTTCCATTGCTCCATCAGTAGTGAAACCCACGACCACTCGACACTAGCAGCTTGCGCCTCGCCATGTGGGAAGGTGACGGACCATCGTGACTTAAAATCAAACGGCGATGTAGCAGACTCATCCTCCATCCCCTCGCAAATTACAGGCGTAAAAGACAGGGCTGGTCCGTACAGATTCTACCATTGCTGTTCACCTGCTGCTCTCAATCCACCATTCAAAGAACCAGCTTGCTTATAAACTTGTATCGTATGTTATATGCAACTCTAAACTTTGGGCCTGCGACTAGAGCGCAACTCGAAATCCTGCGGTTGAATGCAGTTTTCGTCTGTGGGTATAAATGAAAACAACAGAAAAGCGCTTGAGCCGAATCACCCACGATTTTCAGCCACCATTTCACAGGCAAGTCTTTATCATATCCACTCTGTGCTTGGTACTCAATAACGAAAGGCAGTTCTCCTTACACCTGATGTAATTAATATATGACCAATAGCAAACTAGAACACGACTTCAGTCGATTCGAACCCAGGGAATACTTTTCGAAATAAAATTTTTGTTGGGATTCTGATGACAGCAGTCAACGTGTGACAAAGTTATAGCGTGTTCGAGCCACGTACATTTTTAGGAAATTCTGCGCTATTCAGATAACGGGGGGGGGGTCAAAGCGTCACTTGGTTCCTCTTCAGAGGTGACCTAGCTTTTTGTTTTGAACTACCTGTGGCGAAATTCATTGCGATAGGATCTTTGCAGCCCAAATCTGGATAGATAGTTGCCGAAGCAGGCTTGTCCGATAGATCGTGGATAACCAAAGATGAGCCGCTATCAAGTTCTGACGCCGAGGCTAAATGTTCATAGTTTTCATTTTCCGTCAGATATTCCGCTAGACTTCCACTGAATGGGTGAGCTTCCACTCATGGCAAACAAATGCAAGATGCATTGGCACTCCATTTATTATGGTCTTGAATGATCCTATTAAGATGCATTGAAAAATACCGAAACAGAACCATCCTCATTAAATAGCAATGTGGACGCGCTTCGTACTAATGCAAGTCTATACCTTTTCGTTTAATACCACTTTGTCACAGTATAACTGGTTCAGAGGTTGATTAACACCTAATCAGCAGGGGCACGATGGTGTAAGCATCGGGGTAATTAAGAAAATTATCCGATAATTAGAAAGTAAATATATACCAGCTTTAGTTCAGGTTTACCATTCATGCGTTGCGAAGGCCAGTCTTCCCTACCTTGTGTGAAGGGCTCACCTGCCGTTTCACATGAGACGTCGGGCATAAACTTTAACTGGTACTAGGGACTATGGGCAGCGCTTCTTTCTCTAGTGATACTTAATCTAAAGGCTAGGGAAGGATAACGCACGCAAGACCACCATATCTTTGAAACGTACATCGTATACCAGTTGACCATTAGGGCTAGAGGATCGATCAAATGCATACACTTCCTTTGCCTCATTCATCCACTAGTGGTACAATGCACGCAAGGTACGGTTGCGGCACAAAAGCACCGCGACTATGAACTGACATTCGTAAACGCGCACAAACGCATAGACACACCAGTCTGATAGCTACCATCATTTTTGTTCCATAGTCTGAGTCAGCCTGTCACAATGTTTCGAGGGCTGCCTAATTGTAGGTATGTGTATGCATGCGAGCCCACTACGGTCAACGTTAGACGAGGAAGCTGTTTATTTGCATTGGACATGAATCAGCTTCAGTGTTCGATGGCTACATTATGGCATTGTGGAAGGGGAAAGTTGATCAATTGAAACTGAACACGGGCATATGTAAGCTATTGTGCGAATCGTGCTGCTATGGTTTGTGTGTGTTTTCTGAAACGTTGACATCGCTTCATAATCTCTGACGTACGCTGTTTAAGATGTGGAACCAAATACCGTTATTCAGGTTGTCATCCCCAAGTGGTAGAAACAGGTGTCTTTTGGATAATTAGCTTATTATGGCTCAGTAATAGCATAGTCGTCGTTCATTGTGTTTCGAGCTGGATTTCTGCATTCACACTAATCCCGGGTCACCAGAGACGCGTTGCGCAACTACTTTCTTACTATGTGGGAAAATAATACCCCCTGTTTGTTTAGGTAGCGGTTTACACTCAATGTTGAACCACGATTTGATAGGCGGCTTCACTGGGATCTGATTTTGTTGTTCAGGCTCTGTCAATGCCACAATTCACTAGGGCGTCGTCTTTTCTAAGCTCCTCTGATAGTAGTGGCCGGAGTTGAGACTGTAATCCCGAACATCCATGTTTTTCACTTGGGCTTGAATTCACTGAACTCGTTATCTTGTATACCGGATCTCGTGTGCAAAATTCCATGCGGTTTCATTTACTGCATGTCCGCTATCAAATACCTTTGGCCACTTGATGCAGGGGGATTAATTTGATACCAAAATCTACTGTCAAACGTGTTCTTTTCAGCCATAAACCTAGGTTCTTATAATGCTTCTGGCATCCCCGATAAATCTGTCCATTACACTTGCATTGCGACCAGGCCACTCAGCTTGACCACTGCACAAAATATAACCCCGGGAATACGCATTGTTATCAGGCTTACCAGATAAATACGAAAGGAGTGATTACATGTAATTCCACTGTCAACGGATGGCAGGCCCAACTGATGATCCTTGTTTCCCAAGTTTCACCAAATGAGTGCTTTTCCGCCAAATTCATATCGCTGCTGTGCTGAGAAATGCGAAGAGCACCATTTGCTGATTGAGACGGCTGGGGCATACATACTGTCTACGTGCATTGATATGTGTTCCGTACCGCTCCTGCTGGTGCAAGGGGTGTATTATGACGACATGATATGACATTTATGATATTTACCTGCTCCCATTTCATATGACGAGTATCTCACGATAACTTTACCCTAGGTTATTCCAATGGGTAACTTAATGACTCTCGGCTTATGTGGTAACTTTGGGATTTCGACTGCGTACCATGTGGCTTCACTGCCATATGAGTGCATTAATCTCTCACCCACGTTTTATTAGTCATTCTTCAACCACGCTTAGGCGTTTGGCACCCCCGCCATAGGTGGATGGAGCTGTGTGTGGTGCAGTGCAAGCGACCCATAGTCCCTTAGTAGGCGCAGGCGTCTATTGGCTGTCCCCGTAGAGGCCACAGTGACAAGCGAATCGGGAACCGGATGCCGCCAAGCATGTTACGCCGGAGTGAAATCAGCGACACCTGCTGTTCTGGCAGGAGTTCTCGTCGTCACTCTTCTGCGGGTGTGAGCTCTGCTTATGTGCCACAATGGTGTTGCCACAAGTTTATGTGTTCAGTCGTTTAGGCGCGTTCGCCACAGTTTCTAACAGAATGCTAACAATATTGCATTGCATAAACGAGCATGTAGTTCATGTGGTTTACTGTACTTTTGCGAGTTAGGCGGCGAAATTGGTATTACCTAATATTGATGCACTCTGGGTTGATGGACAAAGGAATTTCTCACATTACAGTGCATTGTTTTTCCGTGGAAATTTCACTGACTAATGTATCACGTAAGTCTTAAATTGTCGTCCTGTGTATTGCACAACGACAAGAACTATTTTTCCGGTGCATCTTTGGCAAGCTTTGTACTGAATTGTTGCAACAGCTTTTAATGTAGCCGTGATTTACACATGGCTCGGATTCCAGGTCCATGCCAAGTTAATAACAGTGTTGCTATTGCTCGTGTTCAAAGTGGCTTTCTTCTCTAGCTTTTCCCTGGTGTTCAGAATTAATTCAACTTATTTGTCTGTGAGCTACAAACCCATATGATTTTATATATGCCAATTATTTCACTTATTTTCCATTGTCTGACTCTAGTCTGCACCAGTTCTACCTCCATTCCACCTTCTTATCTACAGACCCAATTCTGCAAGCGCAGTTGCGTACAGATCATTTGCTTCTGGCCTCACTTCCCAGACCATTTGCGTTAATCTTCCCTTATCAAGACCGCAAAACGCGTTCAAAGTTTGGTACCTCAACAGCCGGAAGAAGGGTACGTTTTCTTTTGAATTCCTGCGGTTTCGTTTAACTTATTCTACTATGGGACGAGGCAGTGATCGCTTAGCAACTCCTACCTTATTAACCAATGTGTATCTAGCGTAAGTGCACATGTTCGTGTTCTTTTCGGAGGCGCAATTCCCGCAGGCAGATGGGGTTTAGATATTTTATGAATACGCACATCGAAACAGGTTAGTGACCTTTAATCGAAGCTCGTCTTGCTACAGTAGATGGTGGAGTCACTGACCAACAGGGTAACATTCTGTATGAGGTGCACGACTTTGCCGCGTGGTGTATATATGATTTCCCTCTGTGCGGCGACCAATTGAACATGTGGTGAAGCTGCACGCACCCGTGGGACGCACATCGAATACATTATGGGTGAACACACAAATACCATTGACTAGCATTTGTCCCGGTTTTGGTTCTAACTGCTTCGTTTACCCTTGATGAGGGAGTTTGCACAATTTCCACTTTCATCTACTGGCAATCTTGCGGGCTACAGTCACTCTTGTAATTTTTTCTGTTCTATTCTGTGTCACCGATGTGTTGCAACCCAACCATTTGTACAGTACACAGAGGTAGATTTCAAAAGGGGTTGACCTTTAGAAAATGGGTATAGTTTGCCCGAGAGGTTCTCCAGCTTTTGTTCCTCGCCATGTGTGACGTGCACCGTCACATCACGATGCCTCTTTGCACTTTTTATATCCTGGTAGTCTCTACCATTTGTCTCTCATTTTTACGTTTTATCTGCTTTATTTTAAATGATGCGGGAGCAGTCTGCAAGTACAACTTGCCTCAAAACGGACTCTTAGGTGATCGCATACAGAATCGGGTGAAACGACGCTAACATATGAATGGACTCGTTTATGCGACAAACTACATTTCACAAGCATGTTAGAGGCTATCGTTACTCTAGAAACCTCGACCGGACCGGATCTTCCATGCTTTCAAACCCGCATCTTTGTTTAAAAACTAAATTGATCCCAACTTGTTCAGTGTCCTCAAAGGCGAAGTACAGCTGGATGGTCGTTCCGGCAATTTTAGTGCGTGTGTCTGCTTCCATAGCATTTGTCAGTCGGCCTATTAGACCGTGGCAATTCCCTTAGTGACCAGACTAATCGCGATTATCTAGAAATTCAGACAAAATCCATAGAAGCACTTGCTCTCATTGTTCTCTCAGTCGTGACAAATTATAAACAACGACAGGTTGTTTTGGATCAGCCACATTAGCTTACTCTCTAGAGGTCTTCATACCAAGGCACTGCATCGTGCAATGACCGCAATGTTGGTCAAACAAGTAATCAAAATAAACTCTATCTCGATCACTTTGATGTACCGCTTTCTCAGATCGTTGTCTCGGATGTCACTTGCGGTTCCTGGCTGAAATGTTTTAGCCTCAGAAACTCGGTAGAATTCCCATGGGCTCCGTGCAACTCGATTAGTTGGTGTTTGTTATTCCTTTTATCCATGTATTCTCCGTAGCTTTGGCGCGTAGTTTTTCTGACTAGACAAGCTATTTTTGCGTTGCAGTACTCGGCTACTTTGGTGTGCACACTAACTGTTTAAGTCCACTCCATCTGTTCATAAAGGTATTCACTTTAATCCAGTGTTCATTAAATATGCGAAGTCGTGTTTCTGACCTTATCTGGTTCGATTGGTTTTATTCAAAGCACAATGTAGTGATCAGTTGTATTGAATCTCTTAATTTTATGTGAATTTTTATTTTAAAATTCCTAAATATCCCTTTTGGCCCTGCTGTACATTAGATCACTTTCACGTTCAGTCCCGCATGTATGCATCTTCTGACCATGGAATCTGTGAAGTCATATTTAGTTCACATTAAGCAGCCCTTCAAATAACTTAGCAAAAGTTCCTACTGGTACGTAGTCGCAGAGAAAATGTGACGCGAACTACATTAGATACAGAATCCAGCTAATATGTGTGAACTAAAGTCGCTGATGAACCCAACGTTTGATGTACCGACGAATAGGCAACAGCTGTAGAAATTCAGTTTTCTTACACACTGCTAAGCGCTCTCTGCTAACACGAATACTTCTCGGTGGATAGATGGCCAATAAAAAAAATTTTTAATTGCGGCATCTGAAAACCAAAGTGATCGGGTTAATTTTCCGCTGAAAGCCATATATAGATGATGATGGATGCTTCCAGTGCATACCGTTCAATAGAATCACTCTCAAAGGCGCTTATGCTACCAGTGGTTATGAACTTCACTGATCTACTTGTAGATACTCTCTACTCAGAATCGGAGAAAGACTGCAAGTATTTCTGCTCAATGGGTTATGTTGTTTAAACGACGGCTAAACTTTCGATGGCTAATCAGGAACAGACACAATGTGTTCATCAATCCTCACTAACCAATTCTCTTTTTGCACTACAATTGCTTGCTTAAATATCAGTAATTCATTTAACCGTTTTTGTCTTGGAACTTGACAGAATCCCCATAATGTTAAATCAGGGATGCAACTCGCTCAAAATAGCTTATCTACAAATAAGAAGTATTATACATGTACGGTACGTCTTCGTCTATATTGTGATACTGTTCTAACTACAGATGTTTATGTTGGTGGCCAAACTGATCACCACTGCATTGCGTTTCTGGCCTGTTCCGCTTGTCCTCTAGTCCCACCTGGGTCTAATCCCAACATCGTCTTCTTGTTCATTCGTCATAATTTCACATGATCCTATGCAGCCCATTAGGTGCACTTCCGCCCGACTGTGGGGTACCTCATTCGACAGTGTGTACCTAATTGAAGATCGCCCTTCACCGTTTTTGGGAACTCTCTCGAGATGGCACAATGTGTACACTTGATGCAAAGCTGAGGAAATGAGCTGCAGACGTTTCGCCAAAAAGCAAGGTGGCGTCTTCAGCGCGTACTTGCAAAATAACTTTTTAGCAGTATCTGAGCTCTAAGTAAATTCCGGTTTCCATAGGACTTCAGTCCATACCCCTGTCTTGTGAATTTTGTGAGCTACTTGCTAGACCGTTTCAGAATTTGATCGGATGGCATATTGTTTCCCAATTTGTGAGAAGCTACAGCGACATATTTTGAATTTCAGGGGACCCACTTCATGCACACTAAGTTTTGGATCAACTTACCCAACCAACAACACGTTTTACTGAGGGTGCAGAAGTCTCGGTGAGTGAAATAATCTCTTATCTGCTTGTGCTTTTGTGTAATGTGACACAATTATTTTACTACTTGCAAGCCTATACGATCAGGGTCACTCCATGCCCTGAAAGCAACAAACTGTTGAACAACTGAACAACGGTATAATACCGGGAATAATACTGCTGCTTAACAAGTCCGGTAGAATGGTCCGCGGGATTTGCATACGTTCCAAGAAAATTACTTACGCGCACGGCAAACTGTGCATCTGTAGTCTCATGACAGTTTGCATGTGAATCTGCTTATCCAGTTTCCTTGGGATAAAGGTTAGCGCAGTTTTTGCCTGCATTTTGTCGCATCGCGATGAATGCCGGCTTTTTCGCATAATGCTAAAGTTGTTATAACGGCAAATTTTTTGTAAAATGGGCAACATGTGCGTAGAAATGACTTAAGTTTGAACAGAATCCCACGGTCGACAAGCAATGGGGAAATTTTCGACGACAGTCCAACTGGTTGTGTAGTGCGGCTAGCTTCACCAGTTGGAGCTTTAGTTTGATGTTTTAGATAAGTTTCAGGATGTAGGGACAAACGTAATTGGAGTTTTTCAAGGTCTGGTAGACCAAAATGTGACCACCTGATAGACGGCGATACCTTCTACTCTACACTCCCACGGTCTTCTATCACATTTGATAGGTCAGGTGGATTAGTCCATTTACGTTTTCAGTTGCTCTTCCCTGTGGGGTCCAGAATGCAGCCAGATCACGTTTTGTTTAAGGTTGCTAGGACTGAATTGCGTATGCCCCATACCTTGATCAGTTGTGAGAAGATTGAGGGGCCGAACCGCCCGGACGGTCCCCGTGGTTAACCGACGTATTAGTACCCATTTTTTTAAACACATGCACAGCTTTCTCTGAATAGACGAAGTCATCCTGAATCGCTACAGTAAAGTCGCGCTCTTGTGAGACGGCGTGCAAGATGTGGTCTTCCAGCATGTAAATGCAACTTGGAAAAAGGGTTAGCGAACAAGCTTTGTTTTCAGTGGTTTATCATCAGGCCAGTACACCACGGAAGAATAACACTGAAATGTGAACAACGGGTGAGGTAACCTGTCCGGAAGCCTAGCTAGACTACGTCTGGTTGATAACTTCGGTGAACCATCTTGCATTTATCCGCGTTACATAGGAGTACACGTGTCTTTGACCATTCAAAGACAAGATGCATCTCTCCTTACAACACATTGTTTTTCACTACGACCATTTCACCAGCGTAAGCTCCTGATCACGTTCTAACATCATAGATGTTTCAAATCATTCTGGATCCCGTTAGAGTATGTCAGCTGTCTGCACGTTAGTGAGTATCCTCAACAGCACTGGATTCTTCACACGGATCTAGTTGTTTTCAGCATCACATTCATTAGAGTCCAAAATATTTAAAATTTCTTGACAATCAGATGAATGCTGTCACCTCGCTATTTGACGAGCTGCGGTGTGATGCTCATGGCCAAACAACCTAAACGTCCCCTAACAAATACTTTGCCGAGGTTGTCATTTGATTTTCGGTATTAGAAGCCCGTTGCAGTCCAAGCCAACCGACCATTTTAGTTTGAATTGTTACATTTGGATGATTGTCTTTGAATTTCACAATTATTTCTCCGTGATTTGATCGAATTTCACTTACAAGGAGAGAAGTCGTAAGCTTCATCTAAATGTAGACAAGCCGTTAAACAAGGTAGGAGATCACTATGGTTTGATATATAGGATGTATGGAAGATTTTACCCATCAACTTGTTCTCGACAACTCAAAATTTTATGTACAGCCAATTTAAGTTGAATGTGCATCCACATCATTGTTTTGTTGCCCGTTTAACGGTGGGTCATATCGGAGCCACAGACACGACGCAAAAGTTAATTGCACCGTAGGGGTTAGCTGCGCCTACAGAGTTCGCTATAAAGTCTGTTTGCAGACGAACACGGTTTCACATGCATCTTTTATCACAGTCCTTAAACGATTAGTATCCATAGCGCGGTGGGTTGAATTTGGTTTACTTCGGTGGCCCTGCTATGTCTGTTAGACAGCACAGTCTTCGTAACAATCATGAAGATTGTGACACTAAATTACAGCATGGTGGGATTGCGATAGGACACTCACGGAAGCTACTTGCGAATAACACCACATTGATATACAATAATTTGGAGTATTTGCACAAAATCGGTTAAGATGACGTTGAGTCATCCATATTTAGTGTCTTGATCTCGTGGTTATGCTGAGTCAAGCACATCAAAGCTTGCGCATTCATGTTTTCATTCCCACGTATTTGCCCATAACCTATTGCAAAGTCAGAAATATTGCCACGTACCTTAGTACCAACGAGCATATCCTGTGTTGCTCCGTCTCTTAATCCGCAGAACTCGCATCTGAACAGCGGTTCATTGCCTTTGTTAGAAGTGGCTTACAGATAGTACCCAATGGCTATGTGTATAGCACCACGTTTTTTGCCCTCTGTTGCTTTTTGTGTGAAACCGCACGTCAGATATTTGTCATCAACGTGATCTTCTAACTCAATGTTCGTACTTCATTGTGGGTTTAACGAGAACATTGTGGTAATTTCATTGCATCCAAGTATAAAGCACAGTTGTGCCATCAAATAACAACCGTTATCTTTTCACCACCATGCAGCTGACCTCAAACCCACCCACATCAAGTGGAAAAGCATTCGTTGAACAATTGTGTCGTCCATGTGCCCCACATATGCAGGTGCGGATATCAACAGCTGTAACGGTCCTCAAGTTTGAAATGGCTGTCGACACAACCGGCGTACGCAAATACCCGGTTCTGGGGACACCAATTTACTGCACCTGATTAGGCTGGGTGATTGTCAATTTTCGCACAGGCTATTCACCTTGAACTCCATCTGATGTAGTGGGGGACGGACGATGACTCATTCAATCTCTGACAAGCTTTTAACCATTCTAGGCAAGCACTTTAGTCTCAGTGATACGGACTGGGCACCACACAGCTCCTTTGCTGTGAAAAAACCGACGCTGCCGCAGTCCGATCGTTCCATTGTGCATGTTTATCTTGTACTCGATTGACAAACTTAACCCCATGTTGTAACCTGTGCCTTTGGCAAACGCTTTAAAGGTTGAGTGGATGGTGGATGTTTCATGACCGCTTTTCTACAAACAAAATTACAACCTCCACTGTAGGAGCAAATGTTAAGATAGATGAGTTAACTCAGCGTTGTGGTGAGGAGGTGGACAGCATGAGTTTGTTTGGCAACGAAGTGATAATTCTTTACTTCATTGTTTCGCCTATACCCCGAGCAGCACTGGGGAGGAGAGACCAACTCTATATCTCAGTGAAATTTTATCACTAAACTCTTATAGGTATGAGCAATTGCGTAAGTATGACCGTGTATGCTCCGGCACCCACTACTCCACTACCTGTTTATTCACACTTTTCTTCACAGATATTTATTCTCACCAAATAACATTCAGCTGGCTTGAAAAGCCTTGAGGACTAGTTACTTTCGTTCAAAATTTCTGAACTTGATATCTCAACCGGTTCCATGCCTCCTCTGTGATATTGAATATTCTCAGAGGTTTATTGGCTGGCAGTTTCGTTGTCGCCCTTGTTATATGAATATTACGAAGTCATTCGTCACGGTCGGTGTAGATTCATTGGCACTTTAGGCTGAATACTTTCTGGTTGCTTTGTATTGGAGATTGAAGGAGGAAAGGTCGTTAATCTGAGAACCGGTAAGAAGTGTAGCGCAGCCACTTTCTAGTCATCACCAATACAAAGGGCTGTCAGCTGTTCTTCGCGGTTCCATAGTTCGTTGTCACGCGAAAGCTAACCATGAAACTACTATTTATGTGCCAATACATAAAACTTATCGCCGAATGATGACAGCCAAATAATCATATGTATAACGTCGTTCTAATGGTTCTGTCTTTGCTCTTTAGCTCCTACTATTTAATCTTTGTGTGACCCTCATGTACAGACCTACAATGCAGCATTCGTCGAAATAATCCTCGCATCGCCTATTTTTGTGCCACCGTTACAATGATTGAATCGCTAGAAAGGTGGAATACACAATCGGATAAATGAAAACAATATCCTGGCTTGCAATCTTTTTCGTCATCTAAAATCCATCTTTCGTGTGATGTTGGAAGATATCAATTTGCCAACCTCTAGCATGAATAACCAGCCAAAATATGATGTAGGAGTAGTTTACTCACTGATTGGTCCGCTTTATGAACTACATTTTCTATTGTGATACAAACAGAACACCATTCTCTTACTTCGCTTAAGCAGGAGCAAAGGCTATGTGAAGGACTACAATCAAATAACTAAGCGGGCATCAGTGCTATTCATCATGATCGTCTGAATTGTGTTCCGTATGGCTGCGACGGCGAAATCGTCCTGAGCTTGGTTACTCGATGACGCATTGGCTGCACACAATATATAATTTTTATTGTACTTTCATCAATCCCAATGTTATTGATAAATATTTTTGGGAATATTCGCGGCTGCCGATTTGGGATGCGAGTTGAGATGTCGAGCTATTCGCTGAACCCGAATTGCAACCCCAGATACCCATGTGTTGGTTATTGTGCGCCGAAAAAACTCACCTAGACATAGATTGGTAAACACTATGGTAGTTTGAACCTCTTCCGACGGCGGTAAGATATAAAAACAGAGCTGTCTTTAAGCGATTTTCGAGAGGGAGTTTTCGATCTTTGTTCAGCTGCAGTGTATCTCATGTTATCATGGGTAGTTGACAGGGACGATATCTGCTTGGTACTTACTGATACCTTCCGGAAACATAATCTTGAACCACAGAACACCAAGACAAATTCGCTTTTTCTAATTAGCTAGTTATCTGTAACTGATTCGCCTGTCTATGGCTTTGGCCTCATGTGGTCGATCGGAAATGCGAACATGCTTCTCCCAATAATGCTGGGAAGAGCAACTTCGAAACACCTCCATTTCGGCTACGGTCCTTGTGCTCAGAATGTCCGATATCTACAAAGTGCACCGAGGAGTTTCAACAGATATTGCATGTCACATTCCAACTTTGAAGTGACCTTGGGTTTATGCCTTAAAGCATGTTGAAGTCTAACCGACTTCATTCCGAACTGAGCGACTAACTCGCTGTTTTCCGCTTGACTACTCAAGTGAGATTTGCGGAACACTAAGTTCAAGAAAAGTTACTATCCTTTTAACCACCTTGAACATTTCTCGCGCATGGCATGTCCCATCATCAATTGCTAATTCCCTACCATACGCTGACACAATTGTTCGGTCACTCTAGCAAAGAAGTCGCACAGTACCGGACACAAAACTTGGACCTATTCTACAACAGAAAGTTTCATATTAGCTGTTGATGCGTGCATTCTGTGTGAACTACTGACCTCAGAATCACAATTAGATGCCTCCCTTCGGGGTCATCCATACACACAACCAAAAGCTAAATTCAGCACATCAGGATTCGAGTCGTAGGTGGCTTCTAAATTGTGGTTTTACCAAATTTAGTGGAATCCATTGTATCACTTAAATGCTTGCCGGTCTTGAATATCCACTACTCACTTACTGGGCGCTCTACTGTTGCCTAAGTTAGGGGTTATTTCACACACCATACCACACAGTTTCGCTATGACACACGGTCCACTTTTATGGAAAGTCGACATCGGAAACTGTAAATCGTGCTTACGAAAGTGAACATGCTTCACCTGCCTGGTCTTAATTTCCACAATCCATAAGTACCTTATGTAGTCAGTCAACTGATTAATCCAGCTTCATGCTTGCAGCGACGGTGACTTTCCGGCATGCGCCAGTCATCCGAAAAAAGCAGACAATCAGATAGCTTTAACTGTCTAGGATCGATAACGGACAGCCTCGTCAAATCGACTTGATGCACCTTGGTAGCACCTCTGATTCTAACAATTGTGTTCTGAGTCCTTTATATTTATAAACTGGAAGAGAAACGCTTCATGACGACAATTAGTATTTGCACACATCGGAAACTCGTTGTAATCACAAACACTGTCTCTATCGACTCCGTTATGTCGTCGACCATAGCAACAGCAGAGATTTTTCCATGTGTGACATATGTGTGTCCAGACCGACTGTTCTCGGTGACTTATCCGCCTTTGGCATCATGTTCTTGGCCTCGTCTCCAGAAACGAAACCTAAGGTATGTCACCGCGCTTTAGTAGTTGAGGCGATTTATGACCATGGTTGCAAATGGGCACAGATGTATGTGATAAGTGACCTGTGCATCAGCTTTAAAATATCCATTGCTGCAGTCATGTGATTTTCGAGATTGCCAGCTCAAACTACTCAAGGGTTTTCAGTGAAGCTGAAACTGAGTGGCTAGTCATCTTAATCTCTCGCATCTACACGAATGATATATAAACAGGACAGAGGCTAACATTTTGGAGAGCGCATTCATGTTTTTCTACCGGTTAGCAACATTGAACTCAGGAAATAAAAGCTTGCTCTGGGTATTAGTGTTTACATGAAAAATGCAGTTCCTCTAGAACTTTAAGAAGCGGCCGAACTATGTACAACAGTCTCAAGTGATTTAAAATGTTGTGGGTTAATCCCAATGAACCAAAGTCAGACGATCTTTTACGCATAAGAAAAAGCGGTAAGCGGCCCTGTCGTTTTCTTGGGACTCATTAGTAGAACAAATCATCCGGATCCACTGGGAACCCAACCCATGCGATCTCGGCACAAACGGTTCATACCTTTAGACCATGGGTGACGGCAGTAGACGACCATGACAAGTTTGATTAGGATGAAATGGCGACCAAATGCCTTTCTAGATGCGTTGGAGACGGGCCGGTGTGAATTCACGCGAAGAGTCCTTGACGAATTGTATCGGAAGTGTCGTACGCATGAGTAAACGTGCCAAACAGCCGAGCCGAACTTACGCACATTGACAACCTCGAGACTATGTTCCATTGGCTCATCCCACCTGTATACGACTATCCCCAGACACCAGGATATATTTGTGTCGCCTTCACTTAAGCTATCGCTGAGTTGCTATATTAGTTTGGAAACATCTCGAGATAAGACATTGTGTCGTTTCGTATAAGTAAACTACCACTCAATGCTCGTCCTCCATGTATTCTCGTAGATGACTGAACCGACCACTGATGAGGGGGTGCTGCACTGAGATCTGGTCGGAGCTTCTGATTAGTCAAACTGTCTCTACTTGATAATGCGGCTAAATGCAAGGTTATTTATATGCGCCATCAACCCAATAGCATTTCTATAATAGGAGATTACATATTGTGAACAGTCATATAGACGCACCCCTGGTTAATGGGTTCAGAATTACAGCTGTTCAAAGCAATTCTTGGCCGATTGGACCGATCTCCACTTCAAACTGTATTGTGTCGGATTTCATCCATAACAACATGTGTTTCAAAATGATCCTACCAATGATGCTCTACTTTGTTGGTAACGTTCCTGTTACCAACATGTTTGTTCCTGACCCATATTGTGCTACGGAACGTTAAAAGTTTCTAAGTCATATTAGTAGTAGAAAAATGTACCATTAGTTCGTTGATATCATGAGATCGGCTTCATGCATATTTTCGTATCTGGTTATAGTGTGCCACCGTGCGCTACTTCATTATAATCCTTGTCCATTGTTGGAAATCTGGCAGCTAGCTGATTTTTAGAAATCAAGCTATCGGGACCCGACTCTCAGTGGAAAGGAAACATTTAAAACAGGGATCCTAGACTTTCGAGCCAATCATGTCATTCCGAGGATTAAGTAGACTATCTGCGTTTCTATAACTATCGTGTCACAGATTTGCACCAGACGTTTGGCATCCATTGATTACTGGCAAACATCCGTGCCTTCGTGGTATTTGTACTACAACACGTGACACCAACGGCCCTTCAACGAAGCCATGCTAGTGAGAAACTTGTAGATATCTCCGCTGAAAATACACTAGCATGCTAGTGTGTAGATGCGGCATGAGCAATGTTCCATTGGTTATCTAATTGGCTCTATGGAAACAACCTGTTTAATCCAATAAATTGTTCTATGACACTCAATTGTTAGAGGAAGGTGTGATGTTCATTCTGGTCAGTCACGTACCTTGATCACTTAAACTGTAAAGCTTCCTTATAGCTAGAATTTTGTCAATCAAACGGTCGGGTGGTTTCCCCATTTTGCACCCTTATTATCAGATAGTGCTGATGCATCCTCTCCATAATGTTTTTAGTGTGCTATAATTTTTGCATATTGTGTGTTCGTTAGCAAGGTTGCCTTTCTATTGAGCTGACTATCTCACTTCAGATAGTTTAACTTATTGAGGGATAAATACACGTACATTTTCTAATTTACTCGTATTCAGCAGCTGTCTCTTTTTGCATTTTCTATTTTCAGCATCTTCGACCATTCGAGCACGCATACTGTGCTATACTATCACCGCAATCGAGACGGTCAGACATACCCGTTCGCTTCTAGTGTAAGTGGATACTTCCTCCATCCGCACTTCCATTTCACAGCGATATGGCGGAAAATCGACTAGAGTTAATAACCCCGTATTTGTATCAGTCTCTTCGGTGTTACTTTGTGCGATTTTTACTGACCCAGTTACACATAGCTTACGTGTTATCGATCATAGTCTTACTGGCTCTAAATTAATTCTTTCAATTTAGCAACAGACATAATTGAATGCTTTTACTTACTGGATTTGATTGTCACATTGTATACCAAGTTGAACTGTATTTACTGGTCAGCTCCCACTGAACTAGGCGGAAATGGCAGTACTAACAAATAGCAGTGCCTATTTAGGGTAGACTGGTTTGTGCTTCTCCGCAGATCGGCTTCGGCGATGCCGCTAGGTTTTAAGAGGAAATTTTGAATTTGACCAGAATATTGTCTTGCATGAGACAACCAGATCTCAGTCCCACAATCCTTTTCAGACACAAAAGATCATATTCTCGGTGGTCCGTCAGCTGCATTTGGATATGTAAATGCATCAAAGTCTATCGATATTTGCTTTTCATTTTCTCTTCTTATGCCAGCGTGTTACAATAACTGCCGATTTCCACTTGTAAGAATATAGTTGTACGACACCACCTGATGTATCCGAGCACAAATGCGGATAATTGAAAATTCGACTTACGGTAGCGCTAACAGGTTCAAACTGCATGGTCCATGCCAACGGTAATAAAGTGTGAATGAGTAAATGGATTATCTAAAGCATCAGACTGCCTTATATACCAAGTAAACATCGTAAGTACTAATGGAAACTGGGGTTGCTGTCTCACATGAACCAAATGTACACTTAGCCGGTTATTGTCTCCTTTTTCGAAAGTTTTGGAGACATCGTGTTACACTTCACCAAAAAAGTTCTAGTGTATCAGTGTCTGTAGCGTCACCGTAACTTGTTATGAGCGCCACTAGTTTTATCGTTGGCAAAATATTTCGGTGTTCGTTTTCAACTTACCTACTTCGTCTTTCTGCGATGGCGCCAGGGACCAAGTGATTCTGTTGTTTATTACGGTTATGTACCAGCATAATTTATGATGAAGCGCCGCATTTTAACTATCAGGTTAACATGCAACTGTTGGTCTATGTGACCAACTACAGATTTCCAAATTGCTGTCTTAGGTTAAATTAATAACATTCACTTCGCAAGCACTGTTTGCATCCTGCAGATCTGAAATAAACACATTTTACTGGCCGGTTGGTTTTCGCATAATTGATTCTAGCAATGCTGTGCAAATGACATGACATCGGTGTTCACAGAAGGCTTTATCATCAACTGCGCATAAAGAGGGATAGTTTCAGACGGGCGGGATACGTTCTCTTTTGTGCTTTGAGTTTCATTCACGTTACTGGTTCCCCTGAATACCGAATGTTCATGGCTTCTGTAATAAATCCACACAAGATCGTTATGAAGCATTCCAAACAACTAATAAAGTCGAGAGATAAATTATATGCTTGCATTCTAGAATGTTAAATAACCACCTGACCTGCTCGGTCTCCTTTCTAGAAATCTGATCATTGCTTTTATACCGGCACGGTTCGACGGAACCCAGACCGCCCAGAAATGAATTCCTATGTGGCCGTGGACACCTGTCATGGTTTACGGTAAGTAACCCAACGAGTGTTTTTTAATCGAGGATGTGAATCAATGTATAAAATTTATGCTATATTTGGGTAGTTTGGGACCTGATTAAATCTTAAGATGGTACCTTATTTCCCTTTATTTGGCTAGCTATTGTTCCTTTTGTTGTGACCCCAAATCGAGAGGATGTGCTTGCCTACAAGTCTCGGTGCTTTTCTGCTCAGCATCTGTGTCACTACGTGAGTGTGCTACTCGAGAAGGACTAGAATTATTATCATCAAGTGCTTTCCGTATAGGTCATTTATCCAAAGGCCGACCACTTCATCACCTTCCTCCTCCTTGTCAGCATCATCATGGCTAACAGAAGTATATTGACCATTCGAATCGATACGTTACTGCCGTACAACCACAGTGATCTAAGGAATGAAGAATTAGGAGCGGGAGATTATTCGGGACCTAGCGTAGGACCTTAATGACCAACGCACGCATCAAAGATCAAGGCACCTACACCTTATGTTAACAACATACAATCACAGGCACTTGGCTATGGTGCAACAATATCGCGACATCGGCAAGACAACATTTTTGGCAGATTTCACTGCCCCGCATCACAATCGCCCAGTACACCGGATAGATGAGCACCAAACACACTTAGATTAGACAGTCCGACTGCGAGACGACATCAAACCCGATACTGGTGCCCATTGCAAGCCATGGCCTATAACGTCCTGAGGCAAACAACAGGCGAGTCATGTGGACTCCAGCCTCGAAGGCGAGACGAACAGACGGCAGCTAATTTTATTGTCATTAACCTCATTTCCCGCAGCCAGTGTAACTTTTACCCACCTCAATCTTGCGCCATCTTACATCCGGTAAACAAACCAAGGCTCTCTTCTGTAAAATATGACCCGGCATACGTTGTACTCACTCAGGCCGATGCAACGCATTCAATGTTATTTTTCATTATAAGCAACTAGCCAGATTATCATCGCCTATCTGTCACCTACACACATTATTCTTGAGATTACGTTGCAGCCATCCGACACCAGAAATGCTATGTCAGCAACGATACTCAAGGACTTGAATTCATTTTAGTTCCTTGAACCGAAGGGGCCAACTTTCACTCCCATTGAGTACGATTTCCTTCACTGTGGCCTTGGAAACACGGCCTTTCAGACCGAGAGAAAACTTTTGTGATACCACAGATGTTGCCGCTTTCAAAAACGCAGTTTTAGCTTTTACAACACGTGAACTGACTTCAGTGTTTATGTGCCAATCGCTGCTGATGCAGCCGTCATTTGATCAACTACCTTGTTCCTCGTTATCAAGGGTCAAGGCATCATCAAGTGACTGGCAGTTCTGCAACGAAACACTGCACTTGGAAGGCTCGAAGCGCATGCTGAATGATGGGATCACACTAAATGTCATTCAGGGCTGAATTATTTTACCCCAATATTGTTAAACAGCAAGACGATACCGTCCGCATTATCAGTATGGATCCGTTTTCCACCAGGTAGCACCTCAACGCCCATGCATAAGCATACCGCAAGGAAATATTCCGTGATCGCGTCCACGAAGACGTTTGACAAAATGGGGAAATTACGCATCCTCGACGACAGCCACTTATAGGAATGATGTCAGTCAAATCACCGTGGACTCTGAAGCGTCCTCTGAGGTTTGAGTATAGGGCACGTGAAATGTTCGTAGACTTCCTAGGAATATCTTCCATGCAAGTATTTGTAATCAAATTGGTCGATCGACCGTGTCAAACGCGGCTTTTGGTGGTCTGCCGTATGTGTGACGTTGCTTCCACAGCTGCCATAGAGTTCCGTCCTAAACCGAACCCCTTCTGTCCTTCCCTAATCCGGGATTCGCGTTCCGAACTAAGTCAACGGACTAGATTTGATGTTAGTTACTTTTCCAATACGGGGGTTAGACTAATATTCTTATGATTCGCACGGTCTGTGAGATTGTACATGTATATTGGCACCATGATCGATCTACTCCATCGCAACTAACTGCACTGGTCTCCTCCTTGCAGAGCTGTTCGAACCGTTGAGCCAGTGCTTTACAGAGGATATCACCTTCATGCTTAACTAGGGCGAATACGAGATTCCATACCAGCATTGCGAAAAGGATTGAAGTGTATCACCGCGTTTTGTATCTCAGCCAGTGAGGGCGCCTCCAGGTTGACCGATCATGCTTGGGCCTGAATTACCTGAACAGAAAACGGAACAAGCGCGGCGGGCCAAAGGAATTGCTACCGAAATAATTCAGCTCAACGTATCAACCGACTCCAGTGCTGTTTGCTTGTCTCACTGGCGCTTGGATAATTAGGTCGTTTGGTGCGGATCAATAGAGGAGCTGGTAAAAATTGCCTACCGCTCCCGCCTCCCCCATTTCTTCAACCCTACTAGTCCACTAGGCTTCCTTTGCAGCTCACAAGCTCCTCTTTATTTCGCGCTTAACAGTGCTGCTACTTCTATTGTGCTCATAGTCAGCAGGGCATTTTCTACTACATCCCAACAGGTCCATGGACTTCTGGGGGATCCAGTGACTGGTGCGTTGACAACTGATGTTGCTGCAGGCAGAAACTTTCGCCTAATGTATAGCCAATGAGCACTTGTTCCACCGTAACCTGATTTTCTCAGGAAAAGTTTATCCTGGTATGCTTACTTCAGGAAGGGCTGCAATAAATTCTCAGTTGCCAATCGTGGGAACCGTTTCCCCACTTTACAGTTCATGAAAATAATGCTAATGTTCTAAAGCATGATTAGAGTGAACCAACGTACTTCAGAACGAGTGACAGTCCAAGAGGTAACCTCGCCACCTGTACTTTGTGGCAATATGATCTGCTTGTGTTCGTCGCTACCTCGTTACAAGGGGAATGCAAGTGGACCTATGACGCCCGTTGTGCCTATTAGGAGTGCTGCTAAGTCGATGCGCCGCGCATGATCGCGCCGTCCATTCGAACTTAACCTCATGTTTATCACCCGGCTTTGCTTCTGTGGAGCTCAAACGACCTGCTTTAGCATTCTTATCATTCGCAACACATACGATATTTAAAGTTGCATAACAGAGTATTAGCTCCTTCAGTTCTTGGAGGAATGCATCATTCGCAGCATCGAAACAGCCGTCGTTGGGGCTAAAAGTAGCTACCGTACGCAAAATGCCTATTGCTACTTCGTGAATCAACCTTAATTGATGTTAGCAAACGGATTGCTACCGTTTGAAGTTAGAACGCTTTAGAGATGGGTGAGAGTAAGCGAGTTTCCAGAGAATATATCCAACGTTCTACATTTCATCTGTAATTATATCCTTATTGAGTTTGTGCTCAAATCGGATCATATTGACCAAAGCAAGCGGTTGGAACAGCATGAGGATGCGAATATTTATTTGTCAAACATCATCACCAGTATCAGTGACAAATGAAGACCTGTGTGCATAATACACCTGAACGACAAATTCTGGGAGTTACTCTTTATACGCAACATTATAGATAACTGAAGCATCACGTCGATGTGGCGCGCATAAATCGCGTGGAGGGATTTGATGCACATGCCGGACGAGTTGACTCAGATTTGCCATGGACTGAGATGCTTGGCTTCCCAATAGTAGCGATGTTCGACCTTTGTACTGCGCCGCAATTTGACCAATGATTTCAAGTAGAAATTTGAAATTCTAAGCGCATAATTAGTAGACCCGAGTATGATAAATGGAGAGACGCACGTCCAGTCCGGCAGCACACCTGTGCAGATGAAAAGTTGGATCAAGAAAAGGAGTTAAGGAAGAGTCTTCATAAGGCTGTCATAATGTTTTAACTTACTTGTTGCAGAGGATAATAGTCACACAGCATGACTCATTGCAGATTCTAACTGCCTAAATGAATTTGGTATCGCGGACCATCAATCTAAATGTAACCTGGAGCAATATGTTTGGAAGTGCCGATGGACACCTAATTCATGTAGGAAGGCGAAAACATATATATCTTATTTTATCAACGGACAATTAATGAAATGTTATGATCGATGTCCATGCGATTGCATCTTGGTTTCTATGGAGAAAGCAATATGAATATTTCCTTATTAGCTATCCAACATCTACATTTTATTAGGTTTCGATTAGTTATGCCAACTCAATTTAGATTTTTATTGCTAGATACCAATTAACAGGTTGGTGAATTCTCATCATCCTTGACATCTCGTGGCCTATTTTTCGTTCTGTTAACCCAGCGGCATGGTCCAAATCGACAACCAGACCTACAATGTGCTGCCGCTGCATTGTTCGGATTGCCAGCCTTGGAGGCTACCACATGTTGTTTATCCTCAGGTGTCCAGTCCAATTGAAAGAGGTACGTTCCACCCTTGAAGGATAAGATGCTATGGGTTTACCGTATTTGATTTCGTTTTTTAGATATAAGTAGCTATTTCCCCTCCCAATATTGCCTCATAATCTTCGCAAAAACCAGACTAAGGTGCTTCAAAAAGGACTCATTTTGTGGCCTGATAAATGTTGGTCTTTCGTAGTCAAACTATGCAAGTATACAGGTTACTTCAAACTTGTCGTGAATACATTTGTCAGAAAATCTGATACTAGTAAATGGCAGCTATTTGCGTCGAAATTTAGCAATTCTACAAGTAACTAATATGCACCCAGCTCACGAGATCGCTGATCACTTTATCCACGAATCACATTATTTCTTTACAGAAGTGGAGGACAGCTTGTGTCATTTATTCGTCTTCGCCATTCTAAAATGTAGACAGTATGCAGACGACGACTTTAAGTCGTTCCTAACTTTATTTTCTCTCATACATTTAACGTCGCTGGAAGCTAACGTGATACTATAAAAAATACCATTATGCTGTGGTTAATCACCATGCAACTAAAACAATACTACCAGGTTTGCTGATCATTCCACATCCTGTCGTGTTTCGTCCCTATTACGAATAAACTTTTATTTATTTATATAAATTGGATGCCAATTTATGCACTTTCCTTGTTGCTAATAATAGCTTATCAAAGTCGTATCAGGCGCAAGCAAAGACACTAGTTTTCTACAGTGGTTACATATATTTTCCGCGCTTAAAATCGAAATTTTCGCGAAATTTTCGCCATGCTAGCACAAAATTTCATGCTTTACTGACGAAGCTCAAAGTGAACAGAATTCTATGCACGTTCATCCACTATATAAATACCTGTTATGCCGCAAACATAAGTAAAAAAGCCCAGCAAGTTGCTTCTTGCTATCGTTTGAAAGCTTGCGACGTCTGTCACTAATCACATTCTTTAGGCACTAAGGCTTCGTCCAGCGTCTGCCGAACTCACAGGAGTGCGTCGATAACGACCGGCAATATCTACCTGTTGTGGAGTTTGTCCATGCATTCCGCATCAGAATGCCAGCATGTCTTCGCATTTTCTCCATGGAATTCTTTCACTACTTTTCTGTAGATTAGCCATTCGGCCATTAGAGCTGGGGAAGCGACAGAGTCTGGAATGTCGACATAGCTGCATGGACCACTGGGCATGGTGATGAGCTGATTGGGGTCCAGCACCCTAGAGCATTTCGGAAATTATCAACTAGCACCTGATGTAAGCAAATCCAAGGCTTTTGCAATTTGGGAGGAGCAACATTGTATGTCAGTTTGATTTTGCTAGATGCGTTAAAGCGCAGTCCCTGTGCATGAAATGCCGCAGCCAGGTTTCCTCAGCGGCACTTTTCAGCGACATGGATAGTTCGGAGAGGTCATCGTAAATCCTATGGTTACAGGAAGACTGTAAATCGCTAGTTTCTAAGTGACGGATGATGTTTTGTCAACGGTCGCGATGCAAATCAGTTGTCACTTTAAAGCTTTCTGCGTTGTTTCGTTGGTTACCAGATCCACAAGTTTACAAACACTAGCTGAGTCTCCAAACTCATGTTGCACAGCTTGCAGAATAACTGAGTTATGATGGAAATCCTTGCTATGATATGCGACAGCTTCTAACCAGGATTTCCAACGGGTGATGACTAGTGTAGGTGGGCCGGTTGGGTTATCCACGCCTCCCTGAGTTAGGTACTCAAGGTAGACACGCTGCTTTCTTCCAGCAAGACGAAAAGAACCTATTATTTCTGCAGCTAATTCGTCGAGTTCCGGAAAGAAAATCCTGATAATAACTAGGATATGGGTACTTGGGTCATAGCTCGTGCTGTTACGTAGTGCATCAGGCGATATCTAGGTATAATGACGGACTTCTTCTAGTAAGTCGGAAAAGTACTCGTGGATATCGCCGAGGTCAACAAGTTCAAATAGAAATGGGATATCAGGACTAACAGTACCAGTTAAGACTAGCGGGAGACCATCCGGGCCATAGTTTATCGACTGTCTGATGTGAACCATATGTAAAAAAGTATCGATCGCTTTTGTTAAGAGCTTTCGGGGAATTGGTAACGAATCAAGAGTTTGGGCTTCCGAGAAGGGAAAGTCTACGGTCCTCGCAAAATGCTTCTGTGTAGTTCCACTAGGCGTCATTTATCATCATAGGTGCCATGTCTACCTTTGTTTCTCATGTTTAGCAGTCCCGTAAATGCTTTGATTGATTGGCGCCATTAAGTGCTGGTATTTTCTGCGCTCTCAGCTTGGCTTCCATTTGCAGCGTAGTGCTTCCCAGATGGATTGCATTCTCCTGAATATCGAGAAATCGTGAGTTTTATGGTGTGGTTTTCTGAGTCGGTGCAGTTTTGATGTAGTCTTCTTCTTTACTCTATTTTGCGAGCCACTTTGACTGCTTAGTGTTGGGGTGGTGATATCAATGCACTGTTTAACAACTGAATAACTTTCATTTGTAACTATTTAACTGTCAATGGATAGAAAAAATCTACCCGTTGCTTGATCTTACAAGAACAGTGAAACTGCCCCAGTTTAGCAAGTCGAATGTTTTAAGCGTTTGTTTGCTTCGGTTTGCTGTCTTCAGCGCAAAAGTACATTTCACGGTGTCGTGGAATATGCTCAAATCCGAGACAATCAAGGGCGGTATTCCTGTGGTGAGAAAAAGATCGAGGGTACTAGCGGGTCCAATGCATGGACATTCTGTGTCCGGGCGCTTGCAATCAAGTCGGTATGTAATTGCTGGTACTTTGAGAATATAATCAAGCTGTACCCGTTGTTGCCTGGCATAGTAAAATCCTCCTCCGATCAGCTGATATTGACACGGTAGGACAGAGGCATAGTTAATATAATCAGCTGAAGCGCCAATCACAGTTGGATACCCGCAGAAACGGTTAGCCATGCAGAGTCTTCAACAAACCAAAGTGGAATGTCATCCAGGAAGTATGCGTCACATGACTTGGGCGAGTGGCCGCAGTTAGATATCGGTCATGGCGGTACGCTGCCGTCATCCACGGCTCGAAAGCACAAGTCGCTGGCTCGTAAGAGTAAGGTCGTGGGTTCCAATCCGGAAGGATTCGGTGGGTGCGCGGTACTAACGAGTCCCGACAGGGCGAGACGGCCGTCTAGCGCTTTCCTGAATGTGTGATGGCCGCTTGCCTGCGTCTAACTGCGACGAAGCTTCACTAAAACGCACACCCGCCTTCGTCTGCTGTAGTGGTCCCTTCCGAGCGTTTGATGAGCGGAAATAAATGGAGCGGAATCCAGGTTATGTATTTTGCACCGAACTTCGGTAACGAGAATTAGCTGAGAATCTAGTCATAAAACGAGGTCATCGAGAAAATGCAAATAGCATTTATAGGCAGGACACAAAACGCATCCTCTCTCAGAAGACCATCTAAGGTGTGTTTCAAGCGAACCCTATGGGTTGATATTGGTGGAGTGAGGGAAAGGTCATTGGCATTTCGGTATGCAGGGTATAGGATAACATGTCAAGGAGGAAAGGCCGAAAAGGAGGGAAGATGCCTAGGATATTTTTCGGTCCAAAAAGGTGTGTGGCAAGCTGGAATTTATTTCGCTGGCTTGGCGGCATAGAGGTACATTATTACTTGTCGGTATGCTAACCTGTTTTACTGAATGGCGGAAGTAGTGCGGTCTGCAGTGCCAGAACTGTAGGTTGGCGTGTTCGGTCGAACTCCACAAGTGAGCAAGTTGGTTATTCCTAGTTATAAATTTACAGTGTCTGAGAGACCGAGTTTAATTGAACATTGGTATTTCTTTGACCATGGGTAGGGACTCGAGGCACTTTGCTTTTATTATTATGTTTTTGATATTATTTTCGGCCCCTTTGGGCAAATTAAGGGCAGCCAATTTATTTGGCATTTTTGCATACTTAATCTCGATTGGTGCAGTTGCAGTGGCTTGTGTGTAGCCTAGTCCAAGTTCACTGGATCATATCAGATGCTAGCTATTAAGTCGTAGGTTAAATTGTGTTGTGCTGATAGACAACGCGTTTGCACACTGGTGCGATGTAGGTCAAACGGTGAGATACTTGACAAGTGTACCAGCCGCATAGCATCATTGAGGTGTACCTTACAACCGATCAGTCTACTTCCTACAAGTAGGTCGACGACAGCTCTGTGTGATAAACCGCTGAGACCTATTTTTGGGTTTGCTAGCACCTGCCGTGTGTCTTGTATTACGGCACGCAATCACAATTGTGGCCTCGGTTGAATTTGAAGTCCGTCTCTGCCAACACAATCAATGGGACCGGCACCGAAGTAGAAGGTTTCGGTGTGACTCCCTCTCATCACTGCACTCCACGATCGACGATTTCGTCTTGGTTTGGACTCATCAGGTAGAGATAGCCGAGTTGGGAGTGGAACTCGGCGCATGGGGCTTGGCGGCTATCGCCAAGGACACCAGTTGATTGCACTCCGCGAGCACTGCTCGACACGACAATTAGAAGTTGATCTACAGCTTTTGCATTGCAACACGCAATCTCAATCTCCAAAATGAACTTCTAACCGTTGTGTCACGTATTTATCGCGGAGCCCAATGCCATGGTGTCCATGGCGATGGGCCTAGTTTCATTCCCAGCTCGACTACCTCTACCTGATGGGTCGAAGCCTGGACGAAACCGTCGGTCTTGGAGTGCACTGAAGAGAGAGTCACACCGAAACCCTCCACTGCTGATACCTAGATTATTTTCCTTATCCTTACGGTCCTTAAGGAGCTCCGCAAGTTGTTTAGAGTGGATCATGCGTCAGCGTTAGTAGATAACTCGAGACACGGGCTACAGGAGTTGCGTAGCAACTGGATTCAACTTCGCTTACTTTTCTAATTAGCAACCGAAGATTCCTTTGTTAGTGACCCCGGAGTTAATTTGCTATTGGCGTGTGATCGTACTTACTGACGACCATCTTATATTTATCTGGTATGCGGGTAACTTAGGAAGCATGTTCAGTTTTCGTGGTGTTCGCCCGAGCCAAGCAACTTGATTGCAGACGTTACATCGCCATTATAGGTGACATCATCATTGCGGTGCAATGCCTCCATACGGCTTATTTCGATTGTCTCGGTAAACCGAAGGAAGCGAGGATTAGTGTGACGCATCATCACTTTGAACGCTGGGCCTATCTCTCTTCGTGTTCTGTTGATCACAACCACTTGGGCAGTGTAGTAATTTCCCTGCGTAGCAGAGCTTATACGGTTAGTCGTCTACTGCGTGTTGAAAACACCGTCTAAAGTTAGTACAATGTGAAACTTCTTAGCTGCCATATGCACCAAGCTCTCGCAGTTGACTGTTTTTCGAAAAATCTTCGAGGACAGCGGTTCTCCAGACCTGTTGTTGTAATTAACTTAAGCTCCTTTGTCAAACAGTCGGCCAAGCGGATTCTTCTTTCACGGCTTAATAATGTCTTTACGCATGTCCAGTTGTACCAAACCGGTGTGAAACTAATGAAGTACAAGTAATAGACGGATCAGTTTTCTTTCCGTTAAACAGACCGCTTAATATATGCATCCACTCAATGACTGATGTGGATGTCCAGATATGGCAAGCAATTCTCCTGTTCTACTTCACAGTTGACCCGTAATTTGGCCTGCACTCCATTAAGGCGCTCTGGCAATTACTCGAGCTGCTGCTCCAATGAACGAAGGGCCAAAATATCATAGCATTTATAGCAGGTTACTTGAGATATTTCTGTCAAATCTATTCTCTCTATTATTAGTATAAGGAAATCGGCGGGTACGGGGCCTTTTGGGCTGTCCATCGCTACGCCATCGATTTGGCGTTACTCTGTGTTCTGGGAATTGAGGCGAACATTCTCAGTGCACAATATCACGGATTCTTCCAGCACTTCGAATAGATTTGCAGGTAACGCACATACGTAATCAGCGGTTTGATGTAGTGAGAAGTTAGTGACCAAAAATTCCACATCTAAGGAACACAATCTTACCAGATAGGTGCATTTCATCCAGGTCCTCTTTCGGTTGGGAGAAGTCCTTATCAGTGTACGGATTAACCCATTGTTTCTGCGGAGAAGGCATCTTCACCTTCAAAAGAGCCAGTTTGTGCTGGGGCGTATTTACCAGTGTGTGTTACCAGTAACCCATAAAACTAGGGATTAGTGCTAACACGGCTTCAAACTATTAAAAGCGTCACTATCAGGCGATGAAAGAGAAGCGTTTCATGATTGCAAAAACTATGTTGGGGTGTGTTACTAGTTAATGTGTTCTATACAAGGGAAAACGATAAAAAGCTGTTTGTACTTTAAAAACTACTACGCTATGCTTCCGAAAACCCGCCAAATGGTGCAAGTTACCCTATGTTAAGTAACCGCTTGATGTCCACGTCCAAGTCCCAATGCGACTTCCGCTACACCACACGCGCAAGTCATTGGTCCACAATTCCGGTCAAATACATGCGGTCATCTCCATTTGGAGTTAGGGTGTAATTGAGACGCTAGTGAGTTGCTGTGCAAGATAGACAATTAACCAGTAACAATAGCAGTGCGAAAAGAAGTAGGCTTGCTTGCAGCCGCCTATACAGCTGCCAATAGGATGAGTTCTGAACTATAAAAACGCCACTGAAATAATCTTCCACATAAGGAGATGAACTTGTGCGCCGAAAAAGTATAAATTGTGAGTTGTTGCGAATAATTCATCAGTAATGCACGAAATCGAATATTTAGGACACTCGTCGAATATTATCAATGGAACAATGGCATACTAGGGTAAAGAGCCATGGCTTGACAATCCCCTTGGGATGGTTTGCGCGCATAAGCTTAACAAAGGCTGATGGAAAAAGGAACGCGCAGCTGCGGACTCATCATCAGGTCCACCTTAACACAAATGTTTATCCACTTACCCTGAGTTCGTGTGGACTGATGAGCACAATGTATATCCCGTAATGCAGACGATACAATGCGTTGTCAAGTGGTTTAAAAAATGGGTAACGTGGGTGTAGAAATGACAGTACTCGGGCTACCGTTCCATATCCGACAAATCCTGAGAACGATAACTCCAGCCGCATTCCTTGCGACTGTAAGGAGTTACCAGCATCAGCTGAAGTCCCTTCAGCTTTGTGATGCGGCCGACTTTAAAGTGGGAACGAAAAACTGACGGATTTTCCAAAAGCTTATGGGTCAGGTTGAGGTCATGCTGTAGACGGTGGAAACTTCCATCCTACACTGTTAGGACATTCAGTTGTAGTTGGTACGGAAGGGGGAACAAGCGCTTAACTTTGTTGGTTGCCCTTCCCTGTGGGGTCTCCAGTGTAGCCAGATCTCGTTTTAGGCAGGGTTGCCAGGCCTGAATCAACTACTCTACATGAAGCTTCAAATCTGCATTGAGAATTTGCAGAAAGATGGAAGTATTGAACACCTCGAACTCCTTCCGCAAGTGGTCAACGTGTTCGTTAGCGCTTTTTGACACCTTCAGTGTCAGCGGCCGAGGTCGTCTTACATCACCATCCCAACGTCGATGAACCTAATTATGCTTAAGCAATGAAATACTGAGAGTGGGTTCACCAAATAGGGTTTATCGAAAGTTGCACGCACACACCATAGAGACAGGCCAATCTGATTAATAACGAGAAATGCACCAATCTTGCCGGTTCCACACACCAGTACGTGACTGCTAATTTTCCAATAGCCCTTTTTATAAACCAGATAGAGATAGATCATTACCCACTTTGGCCTATCTGGTATCACGCCTTTGAAATGGCTCGAACTACCTATGCACATTTTGTGCTTAGGTTGCGATAAGACCACGCAGCTACGTATGCTTTAATTTACTTTTGCCGTTGTGTATCCGACACCTGTCACCAAGCTTCAACGCGGGCACCGTTGCAACGGGGAAGGAAGCCCGAGTAAACATGCTCTGATACCAGCGGTTATTGGTTAGGGCAACAGAAGCTTAAATTATGCGCGGCAGAAACTTATTCCCTGTTTCTGTCACTGCAATTTTATGCATATCTGTGTCCCGTACATGTGTAAAAAAGTGGCACACTTTTTGCCACCTTTCAGGTCATTTTCGCTAACTTCAATAGTAAATAAGCGAAAATGTTCGACTAAATTAAGTCTAGAGTAATTGTCATACCCATTTTCCAATCCAGATGCTAAATTACCGGTATTCTGGAGACCAACGGGCGTTCTTTCTGGAAAATCCTCTCGTCTAACAAACGCAGGGGAACAAGTGTACACCATTCGATTAGCTGTGATATTGGACCACTCCTTGGTGAGTTCGTGCGCTCCCTATCAATATAAATCTCTCATCTTCCTGAGGCGGCGGCTCTCCAACGACAGCTACTGCCGCGGAATAGTTTGCTGCAGTGAAGGAGAAAACCAATTTCGACTTCCATCAATTAAGTATTAATCAAAATTACCAGGTTCGAGGTTGAAAAAATGACTTTACCAAACGGTGTCATGCTTCATGAGTCTCGGTGGCACATCATTAGATAAGTACGCGGACTGTGCTCATCTAGGGATCGTGAACTAATGATACCAAGCTCATTACATCCAGTTTGGCGCTTCAGTATTCAGCACTATGTTGTTGCAGTCTTCCGCAATTCACTGTACCCCATACGAAGTCGTTTAAATAAATAATCAAGTAAGCGAATTGTTTGTTTTGGGCGCGCGTAGATAGGCTTGATACTGATGATGCAACCGTGTACAGCACAACGATCATACGCTGATCGGAAAAGTAGGCAGCTGTTCAGATATGGTCAGGTGGGAGGACATATGTTGCACAGGCAACTGGAATTAAGTATTTTTCTGGCACATTTGGATACGTGTCAGTTTTGCACGATCAGACGTGTTGCAAAACAAGATAGTTTTCGGATCCTTATCAACCTCCGATGAAATCTAGCAGGGCGGTGTTGGGATGACTACCATTGAGCATGAATTTCGCCCCAAAGTTTTATTCATTGACTCGCGGAAGAAAGCGTTCACTACTTTCGCTGCAACCAAATGAGACTTGAAAGCGCGGATGAAACCTTTCGGATGATTTCCCGGCCTGACAGTAGATCCCCATGAGACGGTTCCACGGATGGTCGTTTTACTTTGCTTGAACTGTTGGCTACACCTACATCTATTCTTACGCTCAACTTCTCCATCTGCTATTGCATTTTACTGATCAAACACTCCAAACACTCGGTTGGGAACACTGTAAAGCAGGAAATAACGTCCTCGACTACTCGAGTAGATGGTAAAATATGATCAGACTATGTACTCGGTCTGTGTCACGCAATGTCGAGAAAAATTATCTATTTCTATGCATCTACCCATCTGTACCTATATCATCAAGAAATTGGGGATAAAAAGATGGATTTTCATTGCACATCGACTGACCTTGCTGTTTCACTCATCTAGTAAATTTCCTGCTCGTTCGTTTGCTATGACATTCGGAGATCCACAAATCTGGAGCACCACCCTCATTCGATATGCTGGATGCTGGGATACCGAATAAGACAGTGTGACCTTCATCCTTGTTAGTTCTTAATTCTACCAGCTTTTCACTATACTGCAATTTACAGGGTAGTGCGACCGAGAACTGCTGGTATCCCTCTACAGTATTACGCGAAAAACCATAAGGTTACGTTACTATGTGCAAGAGTCAGAGCTTGAAGTCAGAGTAGCTGAGGGATATCATTGACGCGCAAGCTGCCACTCATTTCTATAATGGATGAGGAATTGTTTGGTAGAATTAAGGACATAAGAGGTGCACATAAAGAGTGATATAAGTGTTCTAGCACCTCTAGGCGTTCCAATCTGCAAAACTTGAAAATACCAGTTTGGACTTCTGCGTTGATTTTCGACTGGGGAAATTGATCCGATTCGCGTTCTGATTTAACTCACCTCGTTAGGGCAGTAGTGACACTGTAGGCAACGGAATAATATGCTGTTCGAATGCGGCTTCAGAACTTTCGGTGATCATTCGGACACGTACCTAATTCCACTAGCACGCACATTCGATTTGGTCATCATGTTCATTCACTAATGGTCGCAGTACCAGCAATTCAAGCTTTGTTGGCTTTCGGTAAAACATGTTAAGAAGCGTTCTTATCTGTAGACATTCACCCCAACTTCAGTTAAGGGTTTTACATGTGGGCATGAGCGCCTTCTCCGTTCGTTAACAACGTGAAACATGCTTTGAGATACGCTGTGATGCAGCCTGAGTTGTTATTTTGAATATGCATATTTGTGGCATGCGTATATAGCAGTTTTCTCACTGTTATTACTCATTTTTGAAGGATATCTCACAAGACGGTTGTTTAATTTCTAGGGTTTCAACACAACTGTACTATTCGTTAAAGCTTGTCGTGCACAGGAAAACAACAACCTCTACTAGCGGTTTGAATGAATTTACCAGATTAACTTCCTCACGTGTTTTACGTGAAGTTGTTGGCTCAGGTTTCAGCAGCTTTGCTCACGGATGTCGATTCTTCATAATTTTTTATCCTAGAAACCTGGCGGTTATATTTAATGTCACAATTGAGATGTCTAAAGACATCCCTAGTGTGAAACCATGGTGTGAGTGAACATTACAATGCAGTAATAAACAGAGACTTGGTGTAAACCACATGCAGACAAACATTGGCATATTCACATTTGTTTGACCTCTAGTCGGAGCATAATTGGTAAATGACAATATGCTGAAAGCTCAACATTGCGAATCGCCTCTTCCTTGCTTGGTATGACGCACTGTTCTTTCCTAAACACGAGATACCTACTCTTGGACCTCAAGCTGAACTCATTCCACCTCGTGCTCCGTGCTATCATCCGATATCTTAAAACATGGGTGAGTGGAGAATGAAAATTCACGGTAGCAACAGAAGAGTAGTGTTAAATCCATAATGGCAGTTTCAAAATGCATGCAGACCACAAACATCTACAGTCGACCTTCAGTGTGACGACCGCCACATCAGAAGTATTCAGCACATTGGGTGAACATAGAACAAAATGAGTTCGCGTAACATTTGCAATCTTGCAACCGAAGATTGCTGTCCTCCTGTTACAATATCAGATTTTTATTATGCAATTTTAACTAGTTTCAGCACATCCATCTGGGTCAAATGTGAACTGAAGTATCTGATTAAACCTTTTCTAGTGCCAAACATTTGCACTTCGTACATCCACCTTCCCACATCTCAAGTTCTATTTGACTGCCCTGTTTCTCACATTCTGAAGTGTAGCATAGAGAGGACATCAAACGAGTCTTATGCGTTTCACTATCAACACCGGATTCTCAATTTTGATGCTACTTGGCAAGTTCTTCGCTTGGTGAAGCGGTTAACCTGTCGTGCAACTCAGTGAGAGGGTAGTGAGTGGAGCTATCCATTACATCTAGTAACATACGATGAGCGTTGATCGCCCACACGAGCTGGTACTAATCAGGTCGCATGTTCTAGCCCCACAGAAGCCAGTTGAACTGCGCACTGCTGACCGTCTCTAAAATGATGTAACGGCCTTACAGTGCCTTTACGGGCGTGTGTTGTTCGTCTGGCTGAGCCTGTACGTTTAAAAATTTTATCTATACTATTTTCATGGGCGCCTGAATATTACACATTTGCCCAGGTTCATTGATGTTCGCACAATAATTAGCGTATCCCATTTGTTTTTACTTGTCTTGCCTCAACGAACTCACGTCGCACAGTACACTGCATTTGGGGGAGAATTGGAACCAAGTACACATTACATCGGATCCGTCAGCAATCTTGCTACAAAGGTAAACGCCTGTTGTGCTACCGTGACTACTTTCAGGTCGCTCTAAAATAGAAATCGCTCACATTTTTACAAGATAGCTTCATCAGACGCAGGAGTACAGGCATACGATGATGTTTCTTTATGTGTTCAGTCTTGCGCTTATCAATTATTTTCTTTTTACAATTCAAACGTATTCGTACCTCATCTTACGCTACGGTTGTGCGTATGGGTACGCAGCTAGATGATGCACTCCACATTATGGCTCGTAAACTTTCGTTGTTTTTAAGGTTTGTTTGCAAAACTAGCATTAGGTGTAGCAACTACGCTCCAGTGCTCATTGTCGAAAGCACACCAAGACCGATCCCAGTAAAACACGTAGATTCATTTTTTTATTGCTCAAGTAATGTTTGCTGGTTTTAAACTTGGTCGGTTTACTCATTTAAGTGCATGCTCCCATGTGGAGTGTTATTAACTAGCCAGACTGTAAAACTTTTAGGTGTTATATCTCATGCGCTCACACCACTGAAAAGCCGAGCTGTTTCACACTAGATAAACTTGTCGTACCGAAATACTATGTGAACTGCTATCAATACTTAGAGTTTTTAACTATCAAGCTGACGCTATACACGGAATCCGGACATTTGGTTGTTCATTCCGAGCACCAACCTTATGTACCCTTGCAGAATTATGAATGGCGATGTAATTAGTGATATCAATTGTTTAGACGCTGGTCAACATGGGCACACGTTCACCCCAATCGGCTGATAAATCAAGATTGTCGACATTCCACTATTGCTTAGCAGCTTCACATTGTTCATACCAGTAAACCGAAAAATTCTTTTGGTTGTAAACTTTCGAGCATCACATTTATTCTTTCCACTCTTGCTATCACATGTGTTAAGCATACGCGATATGGCAGGTTTACTAGCTTTGATTATGTTGTAAAGATGCTTTCTAATCTAAAAGTAGAGGAGAGAGGGCACACGTAAACATTTCCATTAATCTTCTAGAATAGTTACTCCCTTCCTTTAACACTCTTTAAAATAAAATATATTTAGGCCATAAAATAAAAAAGCTGAGGTGCTCAGTTTGGTTTCCTATTATTTACCATTTGAAACTCGTACATGCACCCTTTTGCATATGTTAACATTGGAAAGGCCTTTTTTGAGCCAGTTGCTTCCATCCGTTTTATCATTTTAAGCTTTCCTTTTTGTGAAAACTATTTCCTTTTCTCCTCTCAGTTATTCCTGGGGCTTCCGATCGAGTTGCGAGTGGTTCGTTCTGAAATATGGAATTTTGGTGATCTGTTTCATATCAACGCAAGTATCAAAACCACTTTAAATCAACTGGCACTCTATACCATCCGTCGTGGATCACATACAAATAATTCCATGCGCAACGGAACGACCGAGTTGAAATTACCTCGACCAACAAGCGCGCGAATGCAGCGAAAGCGGGTGTGTTACATGGAACCCTGTATTTTCGAGACAAAAGAGAAAGAAATCCACACATCTCCATATAAATTTGTTTAGAGAGATTAAAATTGGTGCTTGCTGTGTATAGGTTAACGGTTCCTCAAAGTTCATAGTAAAGTTGCGGTTCACGTCAAGAAAATAAGTAAAGCCATCGATTTACATCCCAAAGACCCCGGGTTCGAGTCGCAGTTCTTCTATCTCTACTAGATTAGTGCAAAGTACAAAGTCTGTTATAAGGCGGTGTTGTCAAATGTACGCCCAGCAGTATAATGAAGTGTGACAGTAGCTTTGCCTTTAGCATTGTTACAATCGACCGTCGCTGAAAGTTTAGAGCTTTGAAACTCGCTTCAGATCAGTTTCCACGTACGTGAGCCGGTGTTTGTATGTGCTTCATGAAATGCTCAAATGGTGTACCAGCATCATAATGGAGAGGTGACCGAAATTCACGATCTGGCAAGCTACGAAGAGGTTGACTCCTATCCGACGGGGTGTGCAATTCTACGGCTTTCCTCAGTTAATTTGATGCACGGCGCTTTTAACTTCTTCCTTAAGGATATCATGGTCCGGTATAAGTCTTTACATGTGATCCTTATCGTTATCAGTCTGCATCCAACTGGCGCGTAAGCCTAATAATTCCTACTGTTCATTGTTTAAGCAACACGATATCAGTCAATAGTATATCAGACGAATACACAGAATGAAATGTTATTTTCTGATAAGGGGGTTGGTCACATAACGAACAGCACGTGTTTAGGGGGCGCTTGCGCCCGTTGGATGCAATTGGATAGTGATAAGGGCCATCTTGCGAGATCTATGAAGGACCATGATTTCACCATGGAGGATTTTGTATTAAGTACAATACAACTTCGTCCGAGCCACACCAGTCGTTGTGTATGGGTTCTACACTCTCAGGAGGGAGATGGAATGTTCATTGTTGTCGGGCTCCTAAAAGATGGAATGGCATTCAAATTCCTTTCCTGAGGTGCAGTGTCTGTCTGCGCATAGCTCCGCTACGTTGCTTATGGAAGATCTTGTCTCCATGGCCTTTATGCCGATTGACAGGACATGGAATTTACATTCATGGATCACACACAGTGGTCCAACTGTTTCCGCTTTTTATTGCGTCTTCAAATTTCAGAGGCACGGTATGAAGCTGCTTAAGTACAATGCTATCACGGTCGACCGGGGTCTAGTTAAGTTGAAATAGTGAATAAGTTCTTCCAAAATTCGGACGTATTGGGTTGATAGCCGAAGGTACAAACTGGCTCCAGTTACACAATGTTTTGGTGAACTCTAGCTGAAGTGTGATGCAAGGATTATCTAAGTGTGAAAGCTCCCTCCCTGGTTTGAGCGAACTCTGTTGAACACGGCACACTTACGACCTTCGTCCTGGCCCTAATGTTGACTGACGGAAGTGCTAACTAATCCTATGAACAAACGTACAACTTCCTACCACATGCTCGAAATGTGTCACTCCAGTGTGCATCTTCCGCGTTTATATCGCTTGAGGCTTTTACTTATTGGCCCACACATTACGATAGTTATCATGGTGATTTAAGTGATTTCGTCTCCGTCTTGTGACTAACGGGTACTTTTTCGCGTTCCGGACCCTGCATCTCAATAATCACTATTGAGCCGAACCTTAGAGGTGTATGGAGTTTCTCATTTTGTGAAATAAAATATTAGTTACTAATCCACAGCTATTCATCAAATGAGGAAAACGTAGTAATATTCTTAGTGAGCGTTAGAGGATTTATTGGGTTTTTGCGAAGATTCTTTATATCTTGACTCAGGCAGACAGCCACCACACATCCGGGAGAGTGCTCGAGGGTTGTGTCGTCCTATTGGAACTCGTCAGTAGCGCACATCTGTCAGATCACCCAAATTCGAACCCGCGATCCCACTCTTACGAGTCAGCGTCTTATGCAAAGAAACCGTAGCTATGCCGGCCAGTCATATCATCTGCATGTTTTCAACCCGCATGAGAGTAGAGGATGAGCCACGTTATGTCGCAGTTAAATATCAGTCTTGGCGGTCCACCTTCATCATCTATTGTTCGGTGGGTCATAACTCGCTGGCATGTTAGAGTGAGGTCATGGATCTGCATCCGACAGGATCCGGCGTGGTCGCAATGCTGACGAGTCTCAATAGGATGAAATGGCCGTCTAGTGATTTCCTGGATGTGCGGTGGCTGTCTGATTGAATCTAGCTGCGACAAATCTTCTCAAAATGTTCTCCTCCTTTGACTTGACTCACCTCGATAATGTGAGCGCCACTTGGGTGATATACTGTAAGCCGGACGGTTTATGTAACGGAAAACATTTCAGAGTTTGCGTGATGTCAGTCGCTTGGAGTCGATGTTATTTGCAACTCAATTGGACCTAAGTTCGTCAAACTTTTGCATGAGGTGGTTATAATGACACATCTGGCACGTGTTACGGAGAGGTGAAGGTGCATGTGTTGGTGACTCTAACTTTCTACCTGCTGCAGCTAATAATTTGGAGTGTAGATGTATGGATAATGCAGGATAAAAGATGAAACGTCCGGGTCTGAGTTCCAGCCCAACTCAGGCTATCTCCAACTGATGAGTCCCAACCAGGACGAAACCGCGGTCTTAGGGTGCCAGTGTTGGGATGAGCAACACTATAATGTTTCCATTTTACCTACGGTCCTTGTGATCGTAATGACCGAGATCCACCTCAAGTGAACCGAAGTCTCAATAGAGGTTACTTGTAGCAACCCAACCACCAGCGGATTCTCCAAGTTCAACTTTAAACGTCCGGGTATTTTCGCTCGCGATATACGTAACAGTTGCAGCTGATAAAAATCTAACCGCCGCCGCCCGTTGTTTCTGAGAGAGTTAAGCCATATTGCCCTAAACACAGACACTTAATCCGGTAAATTGCCAGGGAGTATAATTAGTCAATTACTGGGTGAGCATTTTTGTTTTTATACATAAGCTTAGCTTGCCTCAATATCATACAGTCCCACAAAGTTGTTAAAATCGGCAACAAATGTGTAGTGCAGTTTAAAGCTTCGAGCAAGACTGACTGTGGGTTTCACTGTCTACTTCTTGTTCATTTTTGCTTCCATTCTGATGGAAAACCTTGTACTTTGCGAGACGGTGCCTTCATTTTTACCTTTATTTACATACCAAACAATTTGAGTCGCGACAAGTCAAGGTATAGTACTGAGGGAATTTCAATTTATCCGGTCAATTTGACCACATCTAATACAGATAAATATACAACGTACTTAATATCGCGAAATGCTGAATGGCGGAATTCATGTTATTGACACTACCATCTTCCGTAAAATGGACGGATACCTTCCGGAAGGCCTAACTTCCTTCTACATATGTAAACTAAACTGAAAGTTTAGACGTAACCATTAGAAGTACACTATATGCAACGAAGTAGTTGGCTTTAATGGTCGCTTCACTCAACTATGGAGATGTGTTCAAATGATACAGTTATTGTATTATAATTCAATAATGTTGGTTTTAAGCCTTGTCGTTTAGTTAGAACGTGCATATATTCCTCTCATGACATGCGCACTTGTAGTGTAATAGCTTCCGGGCTCTTATGGTTAGCCGAAACCAACCCTTTATTTCGGCCACTTACACTTACCGTTGGATGTTGAACGACAACATGTTGAACATCGATATTGCTCAAATGGTGAACTCATGCTACCAAGTTAACGTGAGGCTGCCTTCATTAAAAATGGGGTGTTTGTTGTGTTTGGTACCGAACGTCTAGTATGATAGATTTAACCTAAATTAATAGATGGCTAACCTTTGATCTATAGTTGGGAATAGAGAGTGAAAAGACGGACTCTCTCCTCATACAGTAATATCTCTGGTTTCTCCTCAGCTACAACGCATCCGTCGCCAGGCTGTTTCACAATCTGTAACATCCACATATTTGGAACAACAGGATATTGAAGTGTTGCTGACCAATACTGCATTTACTGATCCTGTGGAATACCTGGCTGTACCGGACAGTATTTGTACCCCGCGTTCTTTAGCCGTTATCCAGGTTAGTTTGATCTTATTTTCTTGGGGTAAGTTTTATTGATCAACGCAACATAGTTTTGCACTCAACCGACTGTAAAACTTGAAAGCGAAATCGTTGCATTTTCAGCCACGCTGTTTTCTTGACCATTGGTTTATTTAATTCGCGCGAATAACTTAACAGTTGGACACTGTTGATAATAAATCATTAGTTAGACCTTGCATCGACTTGCTGACATTCATAATGTCGTAGCCACCGTTGATCTCCTGAGCCGCACTTAATGCGATCCCTCTGAACATTTTTCTTCTGCTCGCGTTGCCTCCTGTTCGCCGCACACTGCAGTAGGTACCTTGTCTTCTTTGGATTAGACATATCGCGTAAACATTTGTTAATGATTGGAGATGGTTCGCACAATTCTTACGGAGGTTTTCAGCCTAACATATAGCCTGTCCGATTGTCAGAAATGGTGACAAACTCGTGTGTATGTATTCCACCGATGATCACGAGATTACAGACATCGGTAGTGGGTAGTGTGTCAGGGCGATCCCGGTGTTTCTATCTACAGAATGAAATAAAGCGGTATGCAAACTTGTTACAGAACGCGAACGCCGGTAAAGATGCAAAGCACTCACCGCCAAGAAACGCGGCTGGCTAGTTTCGATGACCACATGTATAGGAATAAGTAACTAAAAATAGCTTTTAACCACGATCTTTGCTTCATCTGCACGTTTCCCAATCTGAAAGCCTACGGTATAAAGTCATTCACTAATGTTCCACCCTTCTCTTTTTACCTTACTGTCCTTGGCCCACCATCACCTAAAATGTCTCACCTTTGGTTTCCTAACGGAGTATCTCGTCTGGGGTAAAGAGTATGTTAGCACAATGATCAATGTTTACGTTTATTTATCCTCTGGCTATTCGTATCTCAGTGACAGGTACATTTTTAAATGTAACCTTGATGTCCAGATATAAGATTTTCGTTGTTGAGATAAATCCATACCCTCCAAATCTTCATTTTGAAATAACTGACGCGGCTGAAATCAGTTTAGCTCAATTAATTTGTGCTGGCTCTCTGACATTCATGCATTGTCACAGTTTCTTTCAATAAATAATGTGCACAATTCAGTGGTGTACCGGATTGTGCCATCATAAGTCCGCTCCTTAAAGATTCACAGACAAATGGCTACACGGCTATTTGACTTGAAGAATGGATGTCCACACCCAAGCTCCATATTTTTTAGCAAAGAAACATATGCGTAAAGAGTGACACAGAATAGGCAACCCTCATATTTGTCCACAAAAGTGAATTCCCTCGGATGTTGGGGCAGAAACACTCGCGTCCGCATGGATCCTGTCACTCACGCCTTCATAAGCGGTTGCAGTCCTCTGAGGTACTTGATAAGTTGTCAGCGTTAACTGCCTCTTGCCTGGAATATTGTGTGTAAGCAGGGGATATATGCTTAAGCCACAAACAGTTGGGCAAATCCATTCTACCCTCCCTCATATAAGCTGTCAGATTTGTCGGTTGATCTTTGAGCTACCCTATCGTCCGACTAGATGATGTCACTTTGTCCACTCAATCCAACGGCTATCTCACAAGTTATCTAATGTGCGAAATATTCTGCTGAGTAGATTCCCAGGATATATTCAACTAGGCGCCGTTCATTTTAAGAATCGTACCAATTGTACTTGCCAATCTGTGTGCAACCACCCTCGGTGAGTCGAAAAGCGGCAGCGTGGTTTAACCCGATTCATATCAGACCATCCAAACCAGATCGGTTTAATTGCTATGCCGAAAAGCGTGATTTGCGGTTCAGCACATATGCCTTCCTTCGTGTGACATTATGCAGCGACTCGATACCCAGTAGTATCCGAGTATCACGGTTGTTGTGTTAGTTTCAGCAGTTACTCGTTCTTTCAGTTCTTCGTGTGACGAACAAACAGAGCGCGATTGTATGGCTGCTGCAAGTGTCAGTGTTCTTACGCTTCTGCTATGTATACTTCACCGGGCATACACAGGCATCCAATGAAGCGGGCACGTGCTTCTCCAACATCATGAAGTATGTGCTCATGCAAGTGGCCTTGGCCTCCGAGACCAGACTTTAGACCTACCTTACTGTGAATGCAGTTTTTCCACTTGACGTGCCTATTGGTTTGCAAACTCATCTGGCCGCGAATACCTGAAATACAGCACTACTAAACGGACAACCATTGCTGGAAAATTCTCCCGGCAATGCGAGAAACTGAAAATTTGCCAAAAGCTTAACAACTGTTGAGCGAATCTTGACTTAGTTAACTGTATACAGCGTGCTCAATATTACATCAAATTCCTACTAGCTCCAGTAAAACCATATTCCGTTGTTTAGTGAAAATCGCATCTCGCGGAGTTAACTGTAGGCCTTTTTATGCAGAGTAGTTCCAGATCAGTCGACATACGTAACCAACATCATAATTTGTTCAGTGAGTCATGAACTTAACATTGGTTAATGGTTCACAGTAGCTTCACTGCTCCTACAAGGGAGCGTGTAATAACAGCGTTTTGTCCATCCATCACCCCAAGTTTCTTTTCATCTCCAATGCATATTTAGCAGGGCGATCCCGGTTATCACTAAAAACAATTTCTATCTGTTGCTTCTTATTTAAGTCTGAGCACCTGAATACGTCTGTAGTGGAAATCGCTTACATCTTTGACATCCCAACGCAGAGGTTCCCCCTATCGCTGAAGCGTTGTGTCATGCTCACTGGCCGGAAAACTGCAACATTGATAAGTTTCGTTTTAGAGGCGAACTGTGGAACGACATTTTAGGATAATATATCAATCGCATGCACAAATTTATGGAGTTTCTCTATTATCCAAACCATATGGAAGGTTTACTAGTATGAAATATAAGAGAGTGATAGGTCGCTAATCCAAAAATGGACTTACATGACATGTTTCCATTTGGTTTACACACTTTACTTAGAAATAATCAAGATTCTAACGAAATCAGTGACTTCATGTTTGCTTACACATCTTAACAGCTGAAAGGGACCTTCACAACGATTCTCTTTGTCATTTATTACTCATCTCCTGGTTGGACTACGATACGCAATCTCATAGTTACGCCTGATTAAAGTTGAAGCGGAACCGTACAACTTGAGCGTCACATTCGCTTTCCTACAGACATCTTGAAAGTGCTAAAGAGGAAAAAGTTCCCTGTGATGTGCCTCAGATGAATACATTGTCCCTAATGGAATACCTGTCACAATCCAAGTCACACGAAGCACAACACCTTTATGGTTGAACACGCGACTACCTTAAACAATGGAAACATAATTCTAGGGCTATAACCGGATGTAGATCTACCGCGGAAACTCTCGTTACAACTGATATTCAACCATCCATTACAAAAATCCCAACAGTGTAAACCAAAACAACACGAAGGTAAATGTGAAATTTTAACGAAGCGGTGCAGTAGAAGTTATGACATATCAAAATACGGCTCAGGAAAAAGTATATCAGTCGTGTTTATTACGATTCATAACAAGGATTATTTTCTAATAATTCTTTAAATGTTACTACGTCTAATCTCTCTCCTTGGCCTTAAAGTAGAGGGTGTATAGCGGCGTGATTAAAACAATGGCAAGCGCAGTGTCTGCACATTTAGTTGGTTCGAACCATCAGGTCGAAACGCATGAGGCGTTCCATGCCATCTACCGCGTACCCAGACGATATACACGAATTGTTAGATGTTGTCTACTGGTAGCGGCCGAAACCACCACTATTCAGCTCTGGGACCCTGACCTGTGTGAACATAAAACGATTGTCCAGGCAGTCATTCTACCCCGCCACTATCATATTGATACATGATGTGAACATCAACACACACACACACACACTTATCTCTTTGGGTTCAGTCGCCTAGCTCGATTACGCAGTCTGTCTTGTCCACTGAACACTTATCTACTGTTTACGTTTAAGTCATTCATTCGCGACTTATTGACCTGGTGACAAGCCATCGAAGAGGATGTCTGTGTCTGGGATAGTTTCTCATTTTTATTTGTCTTACAGCTTTGCTTTTGTTGTTAGCTTTTCTGCTGTAGTTTACTGCTGTCTTAAATAATCTTGCTAGTCTTCTGAGCGAGGCTGGCTGCAGCCACTTTGCCCATGGCATATTTCGAACCTGGTCTTCGCCGAAATGCCACCACTCATGTACAGTCACAAGGTTGCTGCCTTGTCTATTCCATTTGTTACATTATACATCCGGCGTAAACCACCAGCTTCTTTGTTCGGAAATTGTCTATTGACCATTAGTCATCGAATGTAATTTGGCAATGTGCTTTGAACGCCGATGCATCTCATTAGTCCCTGCCTGTTCCTGTCACTGGAACTAACGCAATTACTCGACTGTGGCCGGTTTTGTGCTCTCGAAGGAAATTACCTACAACTTCTAGCTGCTGTGTATCCAAGGAATGAAATCCCGTTATTCCCATTGCACTTCCAGCTACTTTGATCATACTCAGTTTTAGGCCTATCGGAACTACCTAGTTGCCACTTGGTTGCACCGTGCCCTATAGCATCGCCTATCATAATATGAATGGTCCGCGCTAAAACAAAATTCTTTATGGAGTCCATTGTTGATAACACTTAAAAGCAAAAACGTTCTCCAACGTTCCTGGGTTCGCCCAATCCTGCTGCGGATAACTGACAGCAACATTGATATTTAGACAAACATCTATAACTACATCAGGTTTTTCCAAACAGCTCTTTGGTAGTGTTGTTCTGTTTGCCAGTTACGAGTGCAACTTTCATTGGTTTTCCGGAGATTTCAAAGCACAGCCAACTTTGTACCTAGTTCATACGTTTAACCTTTGGAACCTTTTCTTGCCACGATTGTTGGCGCTGTGGCTCTTCACATCTAATGAAACGGGTTAAGCTCGTATTAGTAGGACACTAGGGGTGCGTTGCAAAGGCACGATTGACGCTTCGACGATTTGTATTTAAACTACGGTGGTACTTGGAGCAACACAGTTAAATGTTACACAAGTGACCAGTTGCCATGCTTCACACCAACTGGAGTTCACAGCGGAACGACGGACCATACGTTTTAGTAACCGGATACTCCATACAGTGACTTTGGGTCGAATAAATAATTGCATGATTACGAAACCAACTCACAGGACATCGATGATGGACGTCTGTCGTGTAATAGATTAAGAGTTGTTGGGACTCCGAAAGGTTACCGAAATCTAAATCACATTTTACCGTATACATTTCTCGATTCAACATGCTTGCAAACCACTGTGTACATTTGTCCACACCCAACAAATACCGCTTCATCTGAAATCTCGTCTCACACAGAGCGTGTATATCTGCTTCTACGTGGATGCAGTTAGGATATACCCTCTTATTCGATACTAGTCTGTTGCAGATGTTGCAAGTCACTGCTTGATTTCACAGATATACTCGCTCAGTCTATTTCTTAATTCTAGTCATCTTATACAATCCTGTTCAGCTCCTCAACATTTGTGATGATGGTATTAATGTTTAGAGTACGTTTTCACAATTGATTGTTGCTGTTGGAGTTCATTCATGATTTACAACATAGCTAATTGGAATCCTATATTCTTTTGCTATGCACGCGCCTATAGTTTGTTGCAAAATTATTTCCACCCTTGTCTTTTTCAGGTGAACTCCTCGGAGACTGCGTATCGTACTGCTCAACTTCTGGCCTTAGCGATTTCCGAGGCACTTGGGTTAAAATCATTTCCTTGCCCGCCTCGATATAGGTGAGAGTCACTTGTCAGTTTAATGATCCGAGACCAATTTTTGCGGTGCTTTTTTAATATGCATTCTTTCTGTTATGGTCTATCGTTGTAGAAGCATGCTATCCATTACAAAATATATACATTATCAGTTTTTAGGCAGCTGTAGTCGCAACGACTACAACGGAGGCGGCGTCGGCCTAAATTTTTCTAATTGGGATGCAGCCCCAGTACTGAAAACGTCAATTTAATTCGAAACGGGTAGTAATCCTTTACAATTTTACGTGTAGTTCTCAGAGCAGAAGCTATTCCAAGACACGGAAGTTAATTCATGATCATTATGCACATCAATATTCATCTGGTATGGTTTTGCACGGGTTAGAATTTACGTCGAAACTGACATCTCACATGATCATTTGGTGCCAGAGGAGGATTTCATAAGATGAAGTTAATGACGCAGGCATAAAACAAAACTGGTCGCAAACATTTCGGGTTATTGAATACAACGTTGTTTGGAGCAAGAATGGCTAGTAGAACCTTATGTGGGCTGATTGGATGTGCGATTCACCCGAGAGACCAGTGGAATTGCAAATGTTGCACTCGAACGATGAAAGGTTTGTATGAGGGCGTAGTTTGTTATCATACCGTAACAGCTTGAAAAATTGACTTGATGCCTGAGTGTTACATGTCACCCGCTCGCAAAGCTACACTTTATCGTCGATTTCGTGCACGATGGCACTCATAGTAGAGAAGTCAGGACTGCGACTCGAACCCAGGCGTTTGGATGTAAGCAGTAGCCTCCACTCCTGAGCAACTTAACTACCGCTCCGGGTCACGGTTGTAGGGGTCATCTTGGAGCATGCGTTGTCTGAATGGATTCTAATGCAAGCTCTCAATTTGGACCGTGAAATATTTTGAAGTAATCTTCGGCCAATTCGGTCCTTGGAACCGCATCTGGACAAGATGATACTTTTTCAGTTTCCGGTTGCTAAAATTGTCCCAATCTTTTATCTAAAATGAACTGAAGACATTCATGATTTAGTTAACAGTGTCATCGCGTTTCTTTGTACTGAACTGTTTTGAGATGTACTTGGCCTACTCTTTCGATGTTTTCCGAAGACAGTCAACAAGCTGTTTGCAGCATTTTCATCGGTTTATATTAAATACTTAGCTGTAAACTGCAAAAGAGGCATGGGTGTACCTGATAGAAAAGTGAATAAACTCACGGAGATTAATTCGCACTAGATTGAGAGGGACGTGGTTAGCAAGTCAAGATTTTACAGTTATATTTCAGTGACCAATACAGCATTCTCATTCGTTGGAATTAATTTTGTTTACTTAACTTCCAACACTAATCCACCTTGCCAAGCGTTAAGTGCATTACATAGGTTGTTTTTCAATTGCAACGTACTGAGATGTAGCGATGCATCAACATCCTAGGGAATTTTCTCGTACTGAGTGGACAGCAATGATTCTCCTTTAATGAAGACTTACATGAGTCTACATAACCTATCACAAAGTGGCTGTCAAACTGCTGTAATTTATGTAAAAGCCAGAATCTCTATCGGCTAGCATCTAACAAGTGTTGGCCATTTCATAATTGGTAAATAGCATGTTTATCTTGCAGAAACAGCTATTAGCTGAGCGGATTCATTCTCTTGCGTCAAGATAGAATTGGACAAGTCCGCGTTTATCAGGAACAGTACTGCGATTTAGTTCACAAATTTTATGACTCTCTGTAGCATACCTGCCTTAGCGTCATCTTCTAAGGAACGCGTCTGACTGCCGAAAACTCATTACTTAAGTAATCAACTGCACACATGGACTTAGTCGGACTGCAGTGGGAGACAGCACTAAATATAGCCGCAGATTTCACAGGGTGACCGTTTGCGAAGTCTCGAGATTATCCATATCTGATCGCCTACTATCCAGCTTGTTCAGAGTTAACGATATTAGAGTTTTTTTGTTTTCCCATGTCTTTGGAGGTGGATACTGTATCTAAACTGTCACTTGAACACTTACAGGGTTGGAAATGAAGCTACTGACGAATCTATGGTAGCGATAAGCATAATTCATATACTTCATAGGGTTTTGAATAAAAATCCGTTCTTGTTGGTTTTATTGTGCCAAAGTTTCCTTCTTGGTGCGTGAGTTTCTTCACGCCAGGTGAATCGATACACCATTGGCTTAGCTTGTTTGTGGCAAAGTAGGATGAAGGTTGCGAGGAATAACACGAATTATTGGATAGTAGCGTTGCAGGTCAATAGGTCAAATGGCTTTTCTAGTGTATCAATTAACATCGGGCCTTTCCATTTATCCGCGCCACAGGTAATTCACATGTTAGACCTTCCTGCTGCTGCTGCTGCCGACGCCGCCGCCGCCGCTGCTGCTGCTGATTCACGGCTCGACCTGAATCCATCCACCGACTAGGTTAACACATCCCGTCACGCGTTTGCTAACTCCTTTTGTTCGCACTGTTCAAGGTTAATAATCTTAGTACTCCAAACCGCTTTAGAAATTAACCATAGGCTTGTCGAGCGTATTGCGCTCTTAAGCTTCTCGACATTGTCCTGAGGGCGTTCATAACGTAGAATTAGGGTGGAGCGTAAGATGTCAAACACTAAAGCACAAAATCTGCATGTTAGAGCAATGAGGATTAATGGGCCGATAGGATGTGCCTCCATGAAACACAGTTTCGACAAGTAACTGCGCGACGTGGTTACGTTAACTATTGGATTCCAAAGGCTTGGCTTTTGTTGAAAACTGTCTGTTGATGTGTGATAACACATCATGCCGAAGGAATCTGGAACACAACCCAGAGAGCCCTGGCGTTCGGGGCGACTCCTACGCCATGCGCCATATTGTCCATCACTCAATCGTCTCAAAGGCAAATGGAGCATTACAAGACCTACTGGAAGCCAGTTATAATGGAGCAGTATTCTGAAATGCTCCTGGGAGATCCTGAGGATGATGGATGCGACGAAAACATGATGTAGCAAAACAAAAGCATACAATCCAGTAGTTTGTATGGACTTTTGGATCTATGTGTGACAACTTTTTCCGCTTTGGTGGACAGGTATACCAGCGGCTGAAAGGAACGCTAATGGGATCCCCAATAACTGGACTTATTGCTGAATCCGTGATACAGAAATTGGAGCGCAATGCACTGCCGTCTATTAGTGTTGCTTTAAGGGTGATTGGTTACAATATCAGAGGGCTAGACACTAATATAAATAATAATGCTATACACGTAGTAATGATATATACAAGGAGAGACTTATGTGTTTGCATGATGGCAGTGAATCCCATTGATTGCAGTGCGTTGCAACGATGCGTCGGCATGAGCACGTGAAGCGGAAGTGTGCACATCGTTTAACCAGCCGTTCCAGTGATGTTATGTTGTGCGTCTTGATGCTACAGGTTTATCAGTGAATGCTAGCTAGACGGCATTCCCAACTGGCACTTGCTTCGACGCCGGCTTGGTGATGTACAGATGTCACAATGCTGTTTTAACGTGGCATGTATATCACGTACTCTTTATCATGCGGCGTATGAGTAAGCTTTGCCATGCAGGTTAGGTGAACAGTGTAGTTCGACAAACATGTGTGTTTTGAGCGGCAAACGGATGCGCACTACTGACGGTGCCCAACAGGTTGAAACTGAAGTCTAGTGCTTTTTCGGGCATGTGGACAACTATCTGATTTGGAAACTGGTTGCGATGAACCTCACTTAATTACATCAAAATCCCCTACTCATGAGTACCTCAAATTATATCTGCCCTGACAGTTTCTAAATGCTATGTCGTACATAGCTACTATTAGTAGACGTCGTGTCTTTCAGGGCCAACCCTGTCCTCTGCAACCTTCGTAACTTGCATGGCAGTGAGTGGAGGATAAGACGCGCTAAATCGCAGTTAGCTTGTAAATCATGACAGTCCGAAGCTGTCCCCCATGGCCCAGTGGCATAAGCTGCTGACTGGCGGTTCAAGCCGCTGGTGGTCATTAGTTCGAATCCTGATGGATCCGATGGATGCGCACTACCGACGATGCCCAATAAACTGAAACTGCAGTCTAGTACTTTGCCGGGCATGTGGACGACTATCTGATTTGCAAACTGGCTGCGATGAACCTCACTTATTTACATCAAAATCCCCTACTCATGAGTACATCAAACGGACCTAGCCGTTCATCAGTCCAAATATTTGGATCCGATATGTAGACGAATTTACCACCATAAAACGAAACAGAGTACAGACGACGCACGAGTTGCTCAACTGCACGTTCGATGATATCATATTTACAATTGAATCAGAGAATGACAAGATGTTGCCATTTTGATCTACTAATCAACAGAAACACCGATGGGACAATGCCAACATGTGTAATCCGGTAGAAAACATATGCAGATTCAGACAGTAACTACCACAGCAACCACCCCATGAACCACAAAGAGGGCTATGTTCAAAGCCTGTACAAAAGAGCGGAGGCACACTGTAATACAACTGAATTGAGAAGGCTGGACGAAAACCATCTATACCGAGTATTTCAAAACAACGATTTTCCGGGAGATTTCATCAGAAGTAGCTTAAGAAAACTAACGCTTCAGCAGCAGCAGCCGCGAGAACTAACAAACCAAAGAACAGTTCTCTCGTACATCAAGAACTTTACTGAACTTAGAGGGAAGTTTCTACAGTCACATGGAGTTTCGGTGACCCACGAAGTAGCGCCACTTCAAGGAAACTGATTTCCAAACCTAAGCATGAAGTCGATCAGAGCAACCAACATACTGTTATCTACCAGGTAAAATGTAGTGAATGTGACAAGAATTACTTTGGGCAAACTGGAAGGAAGCTTCCTACACTCATCACCGAGCACAAAGGCACCGTAAGAAGACATGATCCGAATTCGCTGGTTTCCGCACATGAAGACCAAGAAGGCCACCACTTCCATCTGGAAAATGTGAAGATTCGGGCGCGTGGGAGTACAAATCATGTGAGGGAATTGCTGGAAGCATGGTATTCCACGGCTAATTGAATCAACCGACACATTTAACCGGACGTAGCATACGCCACACTACGGTCTAGGGATCACCACCCCTACCGATTAAATCCGGTGGATCAGAATACCAGACAAAGGGGCAAGACGACATAATTGAGCACTGGAGTAACCAGGCAAACTCACAGAGTCAGAGAGCTCAGGTACATAGGTCAAGTACTTGTCCAACAAGCTGAACACGGATAGATTTCCCAGCCTATATGACTGCTCATCTTCCCGACTAAACACGGGAACGTAGAATAGCGCACGCGCACTTTGTCCGACGCACACTCATCAAGGCTCCTGTACGCTACACCACATGTTACACACTAGTCAAAGAAGTAATGATAATGTCAACTCTATTGGCGACGAAACCTTTGCATCAAACTTGCCAAGCTCAGCGAGCGGTTCGAAGGATGCGTTTATTATAGCGTACTGCGTCAGAGGCACGAACCTGCTTGTCACAACCACATTGCCATGAATGATCCGGCACGTGAGCATTAACCACGCCCACACATATTGCATTGCAGACTTGTAAATCGCTTTTTTTTCTGATCATCCTCATCCATCCTCATCGTCATCGATTCTCACCCTCCTCATCCTCATCAGTGCACCTTAGCTAATGTGGTGCAATGGGAAAAAGCCAAGGTATTACAAAATATAGAATAAAAAGATGTAAAATAGTAACATTATTATATCACATTATACATACGGCTTGAGATAGTTGTTGGGGGGGTAAGCTAAACAGGAGGGGAGGAACAAAGAGGTACATAGTACAAAACGCAACTGAAATCGGCTCTTCGCCATGTCAGCTAATGTATTCAGCCAAACGTGTGCACGGTCATTCGGTCCCCATGCCAGCAGTCGGCGAGCACCAACCGTCGCGAACTTCAGAGTGAGGGACTTTATTCCCTCTTGATTGAGTCATCGCTTGGCCTCCCCTCCTCTTCTTCCATCCAGACCCTGGACGCGCAACCAACGCACGGTGTGGGAGTCGGTGTGCTCCTTGGCAGTCTGACAGTATCCTGCTCACATAATACAATGACCTAACCTCCAAACAATTTCTTGTAGTATGATAATATAACAGTGTCCCCATTGGACCGGTGTTGCTGTTTCTATGCACCATGAGACTAATGCTGCGACACGCTCTGCTTCATCGATCTATGTCCCCATTCAAGGATGCACAAAGGTGTTCCGGACAATAGCTGATCCCGAAGATTCGCAACAATCAGGATGGCAATTACGGTACTAATAATGGTTGCTGACTAAGTGTTATTGTGAGTATTTGACGAGTTGGTAGTTTGGGAATTGCACTCGGCTGGTACTGTAAACACGACTACCGCGTTTAAAAAGGGGAGCCATGTTGCTTATTGTAACTTTGAAGAGACTTTTCGGGTGACACAAAATGGCATAGTCCCTTAGGTTACACCTAGTTATGGAAGACCGGTAGCGGAGATAGTCGGAGACAACAACAACGACATTCGTCACGGAACCATATCAGGATGCCAACTAACTATTTGTCACCATAGGGCTGTGAGTTCGACTATGTTAGATGCATCAATTGACGTAGGCTCTATGTCCTTAATCTTCCGCTGATTCCACTTAGCTAGTAGCGTAGCGCTACACATAATGGGCGCCACTCATTCAACAGAAGAAAGCGTCGCGGTAATCACCTATGCACTGTCCATTGAGGACGACCATTTATCCCCCGACTGCAATCAGAGGAAGGCAGGTGGAGTGCCGCACTTCTGCCACGGTAATGTGGCTAGCTTAGGCTGTACGTTCTTTCATTTATTCGCAAGTGCAATGCTTGTCCACCGTTTAAAATGCACTACGGCCGAAACAGCGTTTGCGAAATTTAAATCTAAGTGCGCCGGCTCAAGTCGTTCAGCTTTATGGGGTTCGGGTAGTGTGCTTTCCCCATTTCGCTAATGCAGATAGTGTGCATCAGTTCGCACGAGACTTTTGCCGGCCATTATGCACCGCTCGCGCTGGGGGCTCTAGCCTTTTCACCTGTGTCCATGGTACGAGCGTTTGTGGCGTTGTAGTAGCGTCCGTTCTCTGGTACAGTGATGCAGCCATCTTCACCACTTGGTCTACGCTTCACCAATGTGGCTCATCACGCGTCTGCCCCCCCCCCCCTCCCATTACATCGTAGGCTGCCGTGGCTGACCCCAACGCTCAGTCAGTGGACACACTGCGAACATTGCTAATCTCACATGGAAGGGAGAATGGTTGAGAACCATCTGCTGCGTGCTCAACCTCCTTTAGGCTCAGAGGTACCAGGTGCGTCTTACCACGGATGTGGCTTCAAGGTAGATGTTCTGCGCGCAGGCAACGCTGTCCAAGAGAGTATGGGTTCAAAGCCACACGGGTACTCCATATTGCGTGCAACTGGTTTGTTTGGAATTGCCCAGCAATACAAGTAGCACGCAATTCGGTACGTTGGTACTGGTTGGATTCATCTTTTTTGAGGTGTGAACTATTTCGAAGTTGCTTACGATGGAACCTGACCGTATTATGGATGCAAGTGACTGGGGAATGGTGTATAGTTGCGATTGGTCGTCCTACCACTTGACAGCAATGCTTCCTCCGCAGCAGTGCTAAACGGAGCTTTTGTGCCTGTGGGGATGCCATCCTATTATTCGCCGCGTTTAATACTCGGCTGAGATTAGTGCTTCCTGACGTCCCACTCCGTCGTGCGTTAAGAAGTTGAATTTTGAGTTCTATGCCACTTTTGTTTCACCAACCGCCTCGGATATCCACTATCTATTAAATTGCTCACCGCCTCCTTACGGGCGGCCTTCCTGCCCTTTCGCTTGGTACACATAAGCTGGGCTCTGTGGATCAGAGTGGATGTGATAGCAGCATAGATGTTCTTTGGATGGCTCGATCTGTAATGGGCACTACATCCATATTATTCGGTTAGTGATATATCGTCGTCGTCGTTCCTATGGATTAGGCAGTCAAGTCACGATTCCATTTCCATATTAAAGTTTATGTTCCCATTGATGGAGTTCAGATGGTTTAGAAAGTTTTCCTTTATAACACGTTTTTTGAGCGAACATTTATCATCTACGTAGCGTCAGCAAGTCTTTGGCGAACTACTAGAGTTTGTCAGTGCCCACCCCTTAAAGTTCTCTATGTACCGATTTGCCAAACACTGGGGATATGTATAACCTCATGGCAATCCTTGTTTTTACGGGTACAGACTCGACTGAAACCTGAAATATTACCTACTGAGGTATATTTTTTCTTTCATCGATTATCAGGTCTACCATGAGGTTCATTCGCTCCCCCAGGCTATTGTCCTCAGTCAAAAAGCGCTGTGCTACCCACAAATGCGTCATTTTGGGCACCTTATTGAATAGGAAACTAAGGTCGAAACTAACCGATATTTAATCTATGCGAAAGTTAGGCATGCGAACTCCTAAGGGTTTCGTACGAAGGTATTTTTTCTTCCAGTTAACGGTTGCAACAAACCTGCTAGCTATTTGGCTACTTCGTGCATCTGTCAACCGATATCATCTATAGTTGAACCCACGGGAACCTCGGGCCTGTGCATCTTTCGCAGCAAAGTCGTTATTCAGAACCTAAAATCATGGACTCCCAGTTGTTTCCAAGCCCACTCCGAGATACAATTCATAGAACTTTGCCAAATAATAACATTATTTATAATAATAATCATGTGTCAGCTGTACGCCGTAACGGCGCTTTGCTGTCATGCAACCACCACCAGTCGCACGCAGGCTGAGTATGCCGCGAGGAGGCCCACCCCTGCGCTGATTTGCGCTTTGACTGACCAGTGGTGGTAAAATTTTACTGTGATCCATGAGGTTTGCTTCGCTTAGTGTCTTAAAGTAATCCTTCAGTCTCTTTTGTTCATTTTCACAAGAGATTGAACCTTGTCTCTCATCTCATCGGTTAACCAAACAGCGATTATCATGTACACGTTTTACCCATGTGACAAATGGGAAGGGTGAAAAGTTGTGTTCGATTCAGCCGAAAGCTTATCTCCTTATCCTCTTAACCGCTTATCCGCTGGTCATATAACTTTGCAATCCGCTTGGAATCATGTTGGCTTAGCTTTTCCTGTTCATCCATGAATCATGGAATTCGTTTGATCACCCAAACGACAAAAAATCGACTAATGTGTGATTGTGTCATCCGTTACCATAATCGCTGTTAAATAAAAGAGCGAACATAGCCTTACTTACCGAACGGCCTCCCAGTGCTCGATATCACAGTGGGAAACACCAAGTTGTCTTTGTGACCGCCCACTGTATAACTAACTCGACGCTTACATAGAGTATGCCGACCGTGATCCAGGTTGTGGCATTTACCGTAAAAACAATTAATTATCAAGAACTGGCGGAAGCTGAATGTGAAGTTACACATTAATATTTTCGAGTTCTTAGGAATTGGTGGAAGTTGTACACTTTATTGCTTTTACTTCGTCACTTTTGCATTAGATCATCTTATAAACAAACGTTTGGTGATTAAGTTTGATTCTTACAAATGCTGGGTTCGCCAGCATATTCGGGGTATTGCTTCGCGTTGACAATTTCGGTTACAAGGAGCACACAATTCGCCGCGGGTCAAAATCATCACGGGTTCTCTTCAGTCTAACGAATGAGTTATAGTTACTAATTGAGTTTTGACCACTTTAATGCGACCATCCCAAGCGAGTGCAACCGGTTCCGGGGATAATGAGGTTGCTGAGTAGCACACAATATAATTGCAAAATCTACATGAATAATAGCATATAACTAGAGAAGCTGTTCAGAGATAAAACAAATTTCGCTTTATATATATATATATATATATATATATATATATATAAATTTTGTACCATATTCCGCTGAGCTGCACACGCATCAATTTTTCGGGCTATTGAAAAGCCGCCAGAAGTTTATAACGCGCAGGCCGCAACTGGCGGCCCTTTTTTCACGGAAGCAAACATTGTCCGGCTGATCAGTGACGTTGTCGGTTGTATCTAACTGCTGAGTAATCCAAGCCCTCATTGTGATGAATTACAGCAAGACCAGCAATCAGGGATTTCTATTCAGCTTATGTTTGCGTGTACATGTATTTAAATTTGTGATGACTGATCAGTTGGAAGCAATCATTACTTTCAAATTCGTTGTGTTCATACCGCCGCTACGTGTATCATGATCGTAGCGTACTACGCTTCTACACCTTCCATTTCCAGCCTTTTGACAGTGCTGTATGCATTCTCTTAGCCTTGATACACCTCCCAACTAGTGCGTTCATACATAATACGAGTCGAGTGCGAATTTATGGACATTAGCAACCCGGGTAAAACCATTTTATCCAGAGGTGTACAGTCACGTCTCTATTTCCGGTTATCTGGGACTATTTGTCGATCACATGATACAACATGTACATTCGGCATGCCCCGGGTCCACGATCCTGCTGGTTGGCACTTCTTAACAGTGCTTGAAAACGAACCGATGGATATCTGTCTACATTAAGCAAAGTTGCTGTCGTCTAATAAACCGATAGCTTGTGATGTATTCCAAAGTTAATGGTACAACACAATTTCTTTGGTTCCTTAGTATGGTCAAAGGAACTAGAGCAGTCACTGGTTTGGTGCGGAATGGAGCGTTAGGTGGGATAACATAAGTCATGCTCGAATTGAACCACTAGCGCATTTTTAGCAAAGTTCTTAAGAGTCCGATGGATTCAAGCAAGGAATCAATTTGCTGGGCTTTTGCACGCAGTCAATAACATCGCCATTCTATCAGTAATTTGGCTGGTACTATTGTGTTGGCTAATGAGCTATTCAGACGGTTATGCGCTTGGTAGTTTGGAATAGGATCAGGCGAGCACTCAGCCCAGCAAAGAGGTTGACTAGTCATTCCCACATGTATTTATTTACACAATGTTTTGGATCGCCATATGTTGTGTTGTATGCAGAAGGTCACTTATTGTTACATCCATCTCATTAATTTCGCTATTGTGCGGATTTGCACCGTCACTATTCAATAACCAACGTATTTAATAGCAACCCTCATACGGATGTACTCCACTCGTGGCTTGGTCTCCCTTGTTCCAGTGCTCACTGTGACTTGCTCATGTCGTTGTGACTGTATAGTGCGGCGCAGCTTCTGTCTAATAGCCGTACTGGTATTATATTCTTGTGAAAGGTTAAACTGCGCTGTTCTTCAGATAGCCACGCCTGGGGCCGACTGATCCATGAATTCTCAACACCAAAACATAAAGCTAAAGGTCAGACCTCTTAAGATTCCTTTACCTTCCCCGATTTCTATTATGCCTATATTTTCTTTTGTTCCATACAGCTGCACATCGCATGACCCATTCTCCGATGGTGACAAGTCTCGCATTCGTCTGGCTCTCTTCTCTGGCATAGCAGACTGTCTGGTGACCTCTTCGAGTGAAGTAAGTTGGAGCATCCACCTGTATTCTTAGCAAAAACGGTAAAACCGATACCTGCTATTCTTCAACCTTGCTCCGCACTGCAGTGGAAGTAGGTAGCTGTCCAGATTTCACCACACCTCAGCCGTAGATCCATCTCTATCATGGCATGTGTTACCTATTTACACTGTGAGGTACAATGGTCGCACTGCAAACTTCATGCAGGTATTCTATGGGAGGATGCTTCTCGCATCTTACATTTTCATTCAGAAATGAGAAGTCCTCTATACCTCAGTTGGAAAAACAATTTGGTATATGACTCTGATCGAGATGGCTGGGGGGATATTGATTAGTTCCTCTATCCGGGCAGATTGTCGCGTAGGGAAAGCGTATACTAGCTGCTTGACCTCAGTGATGTTCTATAAACAGGTGGAAGCAACACTAATTTGATGGCATGTATCTGGACTCATCCGCAGTTGTCATACAGAAAATGGAGGGGAACTTGCTCCATTCATTTACCCGAAATTGTCTTTCCAATATACCTGCCACATGTCGGTAAAATTCAAACGCAACCAGCTCTGGACCGCATGTGATTTGCTGAACAATGCAATGGACTGTATTCGTTTCATTATGGAATCATAACTGGAAAGCTACTTCTCCTGGACGTGTTGATTACCGTAACAGTAGACGGAGGATTACACCGACCGAATCCCAATCCTCAACCGTAATCTTGCAAAATATCATAAGATATGATACATAGGCAATTTATTATCACACCGTAAAAATACAGGAGCAAGGTGTTAAGAAGAGAAACACTGTCTACTTATTTCATGCACAACAAATATCCACGCAGGCTCGTTCGAAGATAAAAGTACCGTGCCTACACAAACGGTGAAAATATCAGTCATATTTTATGTATCTAAAGGCTGTCTTGTAGCTGACAACCAGACATGTTAGACCACCTCACTTGATGATGGCTACAGACAAACTTACTGTGATGACAGCCCTACCCAAACTGGAAAGGCAAATTTAGACACACGAACAATAAGTTGTCTATAGGATACATTGTTGGAGTTGTGAGATGAATCACGTTGGCCATACTAAGTTGCCCATGAGAGTACAGGATCGTAAACAAGTCTGGTGATCACTACGCCTCAGCCACAATCTCAAGGTACGTTGAAGAAGCTGGACACAGTATTGATTGGAATAAAATACGATGCAGCTCTATGAAGAACTAGAAAAATGAAAACATTTCCTTTAACTCTGGCCTTTTACAGAAAATGCTATCAATCAATGAATCCGTATTCACCTACCTACCAGAAACTGAATAATATATTGTGTGAGCCAGTGCAAAGTTATGTCTGTACAACTCCTTCGGAATATGATCAAAAAGCTTAAAAGGATAGCGGTCATTTTCGGTATTCTAATCCTTCTTCAAGCTATTAAGTAGAATTTATAATGTTTGACTTACAGTTTCACTGGGCGCGTAAATGTGCGATGTCATTTCCAGTTTGCAATCGTTCTCTGGATCAAATAGTAGTAACACGTAAACTCAACAATTTTGAACTGCCACACAGATTTGTCCTTCATGACTTGTTCTGGCAGACTGTTCCAAACCTTTCCCAGTCTGCGTTCGATGGAATACAGGTGAGGAACTATTTTCATACCCGGCACCATAAGCTTGTACCATTGTCTACGTGTGGTACATGGCTTTCGCAAGCGGAGCATCCGCCTCAAATTGGGAAATTCATTGAAATGTAATATGCGGTAGGTGGCGATGAGATGGACTCACTGCCGACAATATGACAAGGTGTAGAGACCTAGTTTCTTCCACTAATCTTCGCAAGTGTAAGCCAGTTAAACTGAGGATGAGCTTGGTATCGACGTGGTGGACCCATTCGATCTTCTCTGCATCGCATCGGGTGACTGGTCAGTAGGCGGGCGAGACGTATTCTTGCATTGTTCTGATGATGCAAGGTAAGAACGATTAGCAATCTGCTCAGACCAAGTACAGAAACTGCGTTTAAGCGCCCATAGCATAAGCAACCTACTACGAATTAACCTGTTCGTGTTGTCCACGGACTTCAAATGACAGCGGAGAAAATACCCTGATCCATCAAGAAAGGCCTGGGATGCAGCGGTTGGCTGACAATGGTGTAGGTCCAACCGTAACTACGGGACCACCCAACGGGAGTTTCAAAGCGGTATTTCTCGACCTGTATAAAGTCATTGTTCATTGAACAATGATGAACAATGAGCAATGATTTATAACGGGTAAAAAAGCAGGTGCTTGACATGTCCCGTAGGGTATTTAGCGTGACAAAAAATGATAGCAAATGGATAATGGAGTCGTCAGTTCGGGCGCTTACAGATGTAACTGCACTGTCGTATAAAGGGAGTATGAAATGTGAATGTGCGCACACAAAGCAACAGGGGAGTGGTTATTGTCCACAGCATAGGCGAGAAAAATAAAAAAGATAGCAAGGACAACGCTTACTCGTGTGCAACTATCTTGGGTCCACAGGATACAGAAATCCAGTTTCTATAGTAGTAGCGTTTATCAAATTACGTGCAATACGTTTGGAGTGACTCATTCTCGAGTAGGGTTATGGCACTGTCCCCTGTCTATTGTGCATTAGTGCCAGCAGCTGGTGGTCATGAGCTATAGCACGTAGTGTAAATGTGACAGGGTATCGTCAAGGCGTTTTTTGAAAAGGGATAGGATGGGTGTATTAATTATATGTTCCGGGAGAGCGTTCCAAGGCTGTGCCACTCGAAGGGAGAAATAGTTTCGCCGACATTCCAGGCGGCTGTACTGCGTGACTGACTTAAACTGGTGACCTCTTAGCGAGGTGTTTTGACTGAGTATTAGAAGGGAATGGCATGGGTGGTTGGGGTTTCTCAGGATCTGGTACACCATTATGAGATCGCCCCTTAGACGCCGATAACGTCCACTGTATATTTTGAGGGTCTTCAGCCTGAGTGGGTAGGGGAGGCTGGTCAAACCTCTGACGCTCTTCGTTGCCCTACGTTGTGCAGTATCGAGCGCGGTGAGATGGTGCTTGAGCCAGGGTTGCCACGCTTGGATAGCGTATTCCGCGTGCGGTCTCACGTACGCACTAAGCATTTTTGGAAAGATCGAAGGGTCAAACTTCCCGAAAGCACTGCGAAGAAGGGCGAGGTACTGGTTCGCTTTCTTAGCTGCCTTTTCAGTCTGCCTCGAACAACCGAGGTTATCTTGAACTATCACGCCGAGATCGCACTCGTGAGAAGCCCGCTGTAGAATTTGTGGTCCTAGGCGGTAGTTGTGCATACTCTTGTGCCGTATACTGAGAACTTTGCACTTGGTGACATTGAAATGCAGCATGTTCTCGATGGACCATGTGTACGCTTTGTCCAGGTCCTCCTGTAAGACTGTGTGATCCTCCACTGCAGCTATAGTGCGCCATACCTTTAGGTCATCAACAAATAGCAAACAGTTCGAAGATAGCACACTCGCGAGATCATTTATGAAGACCAGAAACAGGCGGGGTCCAAGTACCGAGCCTAGAGGTACGCGCACTGAACTTCGATGGATTCAGATAGGTTGCTTCGATCCCTCACATTCAGGTGACGTTGAACGAGAAAGTCTCCTATCCAGCCAAGAACAGGATCGCCGATGCCATATTTCTGGAGTTTGTGGAGGCGAATGCGATGGTCTAGACTGTCGAATGCGTTTGAGAAATCCAAGTAGGCCGCGTCGACTCCTGCACCAGCGTCCACAGATTCCGTCCAGTTTGCACGAGCAATCAAGAGATTAGTTGTACAGGAGCGATTTTGGCGAAATCCATGCTGCTTCGGAACGAGCATTTTGTTGTTCTCTAGGTACCCCATGAAAGCGTCAGCTACAATGGACTCCATAACCTTGGAGATCACAGGCAGTAGTGTTATCGCGCGATAGTTTGTTGGTTCAGCACGGCTACCACTTTTATAGATAGGCGTGATGATTCCATGCTTCCACATGGTGGGGACGTGCATCTCGTTCAGACATCGTTGAATGTAAATTGCTAATGGTCCTGCCAAACTCATGGCAGCAAATTTCAACGTCTTCGGACGAATGCCGTCCGCACCCGGGGAGCTGAACTCGCGCAGAGACATCAGCCTCTTCAGTACAGCTGCGGAGGTGAACGATATGTGATTAAGCCCTGATGGCGGCGCTATCTGCTTAGGCAGGATGTATGATGATTGTGCGCTTTGGAACTGACGGCCAACTTGTTGTCCAAGGACGTTGGCTGCTTCCTGTGCGGTTTGGGCTAACCCGCATGCGGTGTGCAGAGCAGGAATACCGCGCTTATCACGGCGCAAATTGTTTACGTGTCTGTATAGCAGTTTGGGATTGGAGCAAAACTTTTCCACCAGACCTCGCTGATTCTTAAGTTTTTCTTCCCGGACGAGTTTGACAATGGTTCTTTTGTACTGTGTAGACATCCCAGGTATGGTCGTTCGGGGAGGCTATATAGGTGTGCCATGCAGTCCCTTAATGCCATGCACTTATGTGTCCTGCTCCTTACGAAAGGCTTCATCCTTTTAGGGCGGTAGAGTTTGGTTTCGGATGTCTTTACCACGAGCTTGGGAAATATGTTGATGAATTCACCTCAGGCCACCTCAGGGGTTAATTCAGCTAAGAACGACCAGCTTGTTGCAGCAATTAGGTCGGACAGGTCTTCATAGTTGGTTACGACACGATATTCCTCGGCATGCTCTTTAGGATAATCAGCGTAACACATGTAATGAAACAATAGCGTCGCATGATCACTGCGGCCCAAAGGCGTATCGGTTATTACTCTCTCGACCATTAATTCTTTATTGGTGTATATTCGGTCCGACATGGATGGCCTGTCAGTTCCCCTGAATCTGGTGGGCGTTGTGACGTGGCCATAAAGAGAGTAGTCTGAAACCACATCTTGCAGGTCTGCTTTGAATTGCTCTCCTGGTGTGGCCTGGGATTCGAGGGCATGTAAGTTGAAGTCACCAGTGACTAGAATGTGACTGTACTTCCTGTTTATCACTTGCCTCAACGCAGCCATCAAATTGCAGTCCATCTCAGGAGTAGACGATGGTGGGCGGTAAACAACAACCAATAGGCCAAGATGGTTCCCTCTTAACCGGAAATTACACCAAATGGCGTCAGGTACGTCAATTTCCGGATCGTTTAGGCGTTCGCATTGCATGTTGTGACGAAAATAAAGGGCTACCCCACCACCTTTGCTGGCTCGATCCTTCCGGACAAAGGACATGCCCGTTGGTGCGATCTCAGCATCCGTTATCTCGCAGCGCAACCACGTCTCGGTGACAACGATGAGGTCCCAAGCTGCAGACGCGTGTCGAAGTCTTAATTCAGCTAATTTGCTGAGTAGACCTTGGGCATTTGTGTACATGCATGAGAGCTTCTCGGAAACCAAGAGTCTGTTAGAGTGGATGGATGAAGCAAATGAGTTTACGCCGACCATTAAAGGGTCGGCGACTAATCGTTTTTTGGATGGGTTGCATACTCTCGAGAAGCATTTGATATATTAGCAGGTATCAGATACTCCTGAATACCGGTTGGAATGTATTGACTGAGAGGCGCAATGCTTCCGAGCACACAGAGAGTCGGCTGAGATCTTGCTAAAGTAGGCCACATTCGTCGGATAGTCCGCAAACAGGACATACAGTGAACCATGAAGATGAGGTAAATGGTGGAGGTGGATTAGGAGCAGAGTAGCTCCCAACACTGTGACTTGGAGTACTTTAATAGTAGATGGATATCAGTCAATTGGATGGCCTTCTTTCTGTACCCTCCACTTTTCTACAATCAGGAACACGCGAATCCACGAGCAGAGATCCAACAACGCCACTCACACTCAGATTGTGGAGGAGAATCACCCGGTTTACTTTGTCGAACGTTTTACTTAAGTCGATCTAGATCAGGTCGCAATCTTCCCTTGGTTCACTGTCTGAGGCCATTTCTGACCCGTCACGTGCAAATTGGTAATGCATGAGCGGAGTAGCATAAAACCGTGCATTGCTGGTGCCATTAGAAATTTATTTGAGCAGCTGTAGAGAATACTTTCGCACCATCTTCTCGGCAACCATGTCAAAAATAAGTGTCAGACAAATTGTCCTGCAGTTGTCCACTTTACTAGGGTCATTGCATTTCGGAATCGCCTTTACAACTGAGTATTTCCAATCACTGGGCAGTGCTCTTTAGGACAGAAACCTACTGAAAAGACGAGGTTCGGCAGATGCATACCTTTCCTATCGTCTCATCATTGCTGACGAGGATAACCGGTAAGTATGTGCAATAGTTTGAGGGTGCTAACATATATACAAACTTGAGGAAAAAACCGGAATTCTTTGTCCTAACACTAGGGTAGCCTGAGCTGACCGATAATTACTTTTGCACACAACAATGGCTTATTTCAATTTTAGCAACAGCCTTGGCGAACCGGAGGGTCCGCAAAGCGGCAGGACTAAGCAGGAACACTTACGCCTTTTTGACTACAATTCGGTGACCGGAATTCCACGAGTGTATGGCGATCGAAGATGTCGACGATTTGCACAAACACCTAATCCGACTTGGACTTGTTTGTTGCACCATCTCGCATTGAACCCAATTTGGCACATCCTCCTTCATTCGGGAAGTCAAGGTCTCATCAGTACTGCGTATTTAATTAGCTCCGCAGTTACATACCACGATAAATGCAATGGGAATTAGCCCGGATTAGCTTAATTTTCTTTACTAGAGGCAGCGGCAGCCTATGAGTTTGATTGGTGATTGCAATATCGATGCTCATTGTGGCAGAAATCAGACATCTTACAGTCCTCAGTGAAAACATGTCACCTCTAAAGGGTAGCTCTATGAAAATCTTTTTCTTACATACCATAGGTGCATCACTACTTATTTCACAAATTTGTCTGTGCTTCTGGGTGAATTTCCGAGGATAGCAATCTGCAATCATCGTGTTTGTAATTAGCTCTAGTTCATTGGCCCGTTGGTGGCCACTTACGACTTGATAATGAGTGTGTTGGGCCAGTCATGTCATGCAGGTTTGGTGCCGGTAATCCAGACTGCCGAGCTCGGTCAGCTTAGTATACTCCGATCTAGTTACAGACACTAGGTCATTTACAAATACAGAAGCAGATTACGCTGCCAACGCGGACACACACTCAGTGCTGGAGATTAGGTGTTGTCCGTCAAGTTCGCAAGAACTGATAGCTCCCCTACCGGCTTTAGCGGCGGCTTCACGTACTCAAAGATTCTCTTCAGGTCTGCCTTACCTACAGCTGCAATCTGCGCTTCGAAATACTGATGCTTGCTCCTGGTGCACTGGTATAAACATTCCACTGCCTGTCATGCACTTCATAATCGTTGGAAGAGCGTGAGATGAGGAATTCATCACACGCTCTGTGCCGTTGCCGAACCATTTTACCCTACAAATGAAAATTGGATGTAGCCCGCCTGAAAACATTTCTCTATACTCCTTGTCGAACCAAAATCTCCTGACTGGTCCAACTGTTCGACACTTCGGTGGTAAAATCTGAGAACACAGTAATGTCACCAGTATGGGATTCTACCACAGATGCAGCTAGCGACACAGACCAATACGCTTAGCTCACGACTCGAGTTAGAAGGTCGAAATCAGTTTTCCCGTAGTCGAAAGCTGATTCCAGCGAACGGGAATATTGGAGTAAAAGTACGAACGCACTTTTATGCACCCATGTTTGATGAGTTTTCAGCTTCGACCAACTGCTATCAATATGATAAAACAATAGTTTAAAAGCGGCAGAGCAACAGTGAAAGTAAAGCTCAATGGAAACCTATATTCTTGAGTAATATCGTTTTGTAGAAAGTAGAAGTCACGATTAAAATTCACGCACAATAATGTGCCTCTACAAACTTTACACTACTCACGAACATCAAAAAAATTAATCTACCATCGCCCATTGGACATTTGAAGTGACGGGTGAGTGAGCCAATGTGCAACATCAGGACAGGTACTGTGACCTCATTGGCAATACGTCGCGCACCAAGCAGAAGTCATGTATTAAAATTTGCGCACCTAATCGTCAGCCCTCGGTAGCTCAGTGGTAGAGCAGCGGACCGGAAATTCGTGGACCGGGGTTCGATTCCCCGTCGAGGCCCATTATTGTGCGTGAATTTTAATCGTGACTTCTACTTTCTACAAACTTTACACTACTCACGACCAACCAAAAAATATCGTTTTGGCCAGCTCAAAATCGGGATAGATAGGGAATGACGGACGAACCATGTATCCTTGTTCTGGCGTATATTGCTCTGTGGTTTTGTCTGGTCGATTAGATCGCTATAAAATTTGGGAGTACACTCTGAAGAAAGTGAATTATATTGGTGGCTATTTTGGAAGCAAGCTTAATGCCTGCATTAACGTGTATAGTTGCGATTCTTAGAGCCAAATTTGACTGGATTTTCATCGCAGCGGGACGAGCGCTTCAGCAGCTGATATATTAGATCTGGAAACATCACGGAATGGCAACAATTCCAGTGTGGTAGAATGTACGCGGTGATAAACTCTAGAATCAAATTGTTTGGTACACAGGATGATCACAATCGAGCGACGTAAAATTGGAGTCGCCTGACTTTAGAGAGTACTTGATTCACATGGAGCAAGTACAACAAATTTTGGCTCGCTGTAACTTCAGGATACCTTACTTACGTAAAACTCAAACTGTTACCTTCAATCTGAAGCATGGGACATTCCGTTACAACTTCTTGGTAAGCAGCTACTTTATAAAGTGAAAGCAGGATATCATTTCAATTGGATGCGTTCAGCATCAGTCAGCGGCGGTTCGACCAATGCACTAACTCGTCCAACAAATTTGTTGCTTGGCTGAGGAGACCAATTTTAGATTAATCCGGCATATTTTAGTAAAATGGCTCCCGTGATAAGTGTTGGGCTAACGTAAGCAGGGAAAATGAATGGTGACAATCTAGCTCCTTGGAGGACACCGAAAGTGGTGGTAGAGGGTATATGTATTTCTGTTCCGGCTATGAGTACTGAGTGGTCGCTCACTGCCAAGGGCGCCACGATCTGAACGTCAAACGCGTGTTGTTCACAACTTGTTAACGTCAAGTGTGGACAACATGAGATTAAGCGCTGCGTTATACTTGTTCGGTTACACATGTATGCACTGCTTCTCTTTCAAACGACGTCAAGGAATTCTGCTTTGACCTCACAACATTCGGACAGGAGTTGAACTTCAGACCAGTCTACACTAGGATAGTATAAATACACCCATGAGTAGTTACTTTGGGTTTGGCAGATACGGCAGCCAATCCTAAGTAAGGCTCAGGGGCTATGGTAACCTGTACTAATAGCAGTTCTTCGCGTCTGAACCGGATCGAGTACCACAGCCGATGGCACAGACCGTCATTGCTTTTGTTGGTTTTCATAAGTCTCCCACACAGAAGACCAAGGATAGAGCATGACTCCCTCGCGATTAGTCACAGAGCTCGATTTTCTGGGTGATAACCTCAGAATTCAGCCACGTCCCACTACTTCTGACCACTCGGATGCAATGAACCAACAGTTCATCACGCTTGTTTATAGGACTATCAACGTTGGTATAGACCATACGCGGACCGCAGTAGGAAGCACCGGACGTGTCTGATGTGAGCAGTCTGTTTCTCCTGCCTCGTCGAGTCTTGGAAACAGCCAAAAATTCCCGAAACGGTGATTTAGTTCCTATCACCATTACGTCTTCTCGGCTCATTGATAGCAGATTTGTGAAATTCTGGGTCCACCGGATCATGGTCTGGAAGAACATGAATCTTCTAGCCTTCCAGCCTATTTAGGCGAGACAAGATCAGCCTGGGACTGGCTTTGTCCATAATGGTCATTTTTATTGGCGAACTTTGTTGATCACCATTTATTCCAACACGATAAGTTCCCTCGTTTCCAACCGGTCCTCACCCACTTCGATTCTATGTAAACATGACGTCATGATCATAGCGCATTTGAGAATTTTGATCACCGAAATCGGGCGCGTGGGTGATCACGATGTCAAAACGCCTCCGATCGGCCAACATTGACCTTGCAGGGCGAGAACTTTCCGGGGCTTCATGTGATATGGCTCGCGGTTGATTTGCAGCTGATGAATTCTTTTCATATTTCTACCTTTTCCTTGTACTTTCCACGTGTCTTCAGTACACGGGCCATCGCACACTGGGACATCTGTGTCCGTAGGATACGATACAGATAAAATATTCATGTCAGGTGAAACTGCGCTGCCTGCAGCGGCGGGTCTTCGTGTCAGTGAGTTTGCACGGTACGACAGCGAAGCGTATTTGGAACTTGGAGGCGCTTCCAGCTAGCTTGTTAAGCCAACGCACTGAGTTCCTGGCAGCCGAATGATTCGGCCTGTATTTCTACTTGTGATTGATTCCACTTCAGGTTTTCCGGATGTATCTCGTTTCTGCCATTTTTGCACAAAATACAGACGAAATTATGTTGGATTTCACGAAAACGCTGAAAATGCTCAATCAAGAGTAAAATGCATAAAATGTAGAATTTAACGTGACAGATAACGCATGTGAGTGCATTTCTCGAGTTTCGACAACCTTGGAAGAGGCACCGCAAGGCGATCGTTTCGGCATTATGAATAATCCGAAGTCAAGCTGGCGACCAATTGTGGAGCGCTACTAGATGCAATGACCTCGCAGATAACACCAGTATTTAAAGTCAGAAAATTCAGAAGCAGAAATGAAACTGAATGATATCGCAAATTTCGCAGAATGACTAATGCACTGTTATCCAAAGTGTACTAAGATTGTAAACACAACTAGGAAAGAAATAACACATGTTGGAAGCCGTAACTGTTGCCAGTGAAATCCTGCGACAGAATACTGCATAGAACAGTTAGTTCAAATGTTATTGAACCTAAGAAGTTGCACAGTGTCATCTTACATCGAAACCAACTTCACATATGCGTATAGAAATCGTTCAGTTATCCTTGAATGCCCAGACAGTCAATCCGAATGAAGTTTAGTCACAATTGCCGGAAGTGTGTAAAGATCAGCCCAATGGAGGGCGGTTTCTGTCTCTGGATTTATTAGAAGCCAAGCATTTGCTACGCGCTGAGGATGCCACCTCGATTGGTCGTGTGATAACGGCCAGGCTCGGGGAAACAGTCAACATCCGAATTACCGCTTCGGTTTGTTCACTCATACTGTGAAAGCGTGTGCTTAAACGAACAAAATATGTCGGAAACATACGTTAGGGAACGAGCTCGTTTTCATTGGTTCATCATCAGACTGAATCACCACGAAAGTATGACCTAAAGGTACACAACAGATCAGGATATAAGTTTAGAGGCTAAGTTGATCTGAGTCACCAAGCTGGGTGATTGGTACCACAGCGAGCAAGAGTATGTGCCAGTTACTATCCACTCCTTGTCAGCCTTACAAAGGTTTGGGGTAGGGTGACTGCCCGGACAAATTTCTTATGCGCATATGGGTTGGGTCATGAAGTCGAATGGCGATCGCTTCAGTCATCGGTATTACGCGACGTCTAACCGCTCGTGTATGACACTTGGCTTCGCGGTGCATAGGATGGAACTCCTCGAAAACTTTGAGCTGGTGGTTAGAATCAACCAGATGCAAAGACACTGCGCTTACCACTGCTCTAGTCATCGCTTTACAGCCAAGCTCGACAATGCTCCCGGGCCCTGTCGAACAGTCACCTGGTAGTGTATTCGAGATATCTTGATCGACATGAACAAAAGAATGAATATAATCTTTGTGGTCTTGTTCTTAATTTGTTGAATCAGAATTGGTACTGAACTGAAGCTTAGCATTGTATTTACCGCGTATTAGGTTCGACCAATGGCATCCGAAACCTCTCTAGATGTGGATTTCGCCATCTTGTTCTCTTTGAATGGTAGCGACAAGTAGGCAGGTTTCTTTCCCACAAAACCAATTCTCTCGTTGTTCCTCGAGGCTCCATATTTCTCGGAAGGAAGATCTTCGGATAGCCATCTCTCTCGAAAAAGCTTCTGGAGTGTCATCTTTCATGCCATTTCGGTTGGGCATTGTAAGATTTTTACTTCTGGCTGTGTGGAATGGAACTGACAGCATGATATATTATCCATGCCACGTTGATATTTTATGCATAGTGAGTTGGACTGACCCGTCAGATATTCGGCTCATCTGCGTGTCTAGAACGACATTGATTTACTGCATTCAGATTCCATAGCGAATTTTTTATATTTAGTGTGCTGAGTTAAATCATCACCAACTTCTTCCGTACATAGGAGGATAATTGCGATGCGGAATATACCATCCGCATACCGTCCGTAATTGACTAAGTTGCTGACAGCTCCGTTCAGCTAGATGTTTTCAAATTTACTCATGAACACATCAACAAATATGGTCGTAGGGGTGAAACCACTGCGATTTCCTCCTACACTCTCTAGTTCTTTCCGTCAAACTGGAATTGTATGTTACTAGTACAATCCAAATTAACTGTGTAATTCGGTTGTTCGATAGGCCGACGTGTAGATGCTGCGATTGAACACTGTCGCATGGGTAGTCTATTGTCTGCTAAGAAACTGAAACTATCCCTGACACGGTACTTTGATAAGACATTCCTGACCGGTTCTAGAAGAATAGCGTGTCAATCGAATTCCTTTGTTAGTTGAAATCAGTTGAAACAAAATATGTAAGATTTGAGTTGTCTGCTTTTCGATACGAAATGCGTTAGAGATGTTCCGCGTTGTATAGTTTGAGTAAGACAAATTTAGTCTCAGAGCAATGAGCTTTCTTTCTTTCTCATACAATTTATGTTGTGGGAGATGAAAATATGCTAGCTGTTGTTAAAGTTTTGGATGAACAATTTCTACCATTCCCTTTTAGTGAAACAATTGCAACTGTGGCAATCAAAAGATGTTCTAGCTTACCTAGTGTTATTATCAAAAGGCATAATATGGATGACTGTGCATCGAATGTTTCTCGAAATTGCTATGCAGTTTCCTTGCGACACAGTAGCTGTGGTGTTTCCCACCTCTAGGTAATGTGTATAATTATGATGATGATGATGATGCAGTTTCCTCCTGCTTCTGCTACGAATCGCCTACAGTGTTGTTGATCATATGGGATACCTTACTTAGAGTTTGCTCCTGATTCCACCCCATGATTAGCAGTGTCGAAAGCTATTGCTAACATGTTGTCCATACTTTCTATACCAGCATTTCAATTGTTGGCGCCACTGGACTACTGTTGATTCCTGCTCACGTCTTTTGGGGCGTACGGTCTGCGTGATTGTGCCAGTCTAATAACGATATCTTTCGCATTTTTAAGGAAGAAGAATCACGTTCTTTCCATATATGAGACAATGCGTGCATGGCATGGGCCAATCGCACATGCATTTTACGTTTTCCTCTACTTCTGTTTTTCGATTGGAGTCAGAATAACATCTACACACCACTTGGTTTTGTCACGATTGCTTGTTTAACCACTCATCATATGATTCCTGGCAGTGTGTTGACCTCTTGTAAACAGTCACAGCATTCACCACAGTACCGTCTTTATTATTGCCTAGAATTTATCCCGAGGATGTGATGCTTTGATGGGGCTGTATGTGTTAGCCCAACAAACCGTCCACCATTTCAGGTGGGACAGGCATTCACCAAATGATCTTGCCTGAGGCAATAGTATAGGTAGGAATGAACGAACGGGTTGCGACTTTCATCAATACCACTAGACTTTACAAATGCAATTAACCATAACTAAGCATTGTGCTCACCGCATAAGTTCAATTCCTAACAGATTTGACTGCGAATAATGCAACCACAGTACCATTTTACTAATCGAACGAACCCACCTGCGCACTTTGCGCGTTTCATCCCGCACCACAGGAGGCTGCTTCATTCCACCTGGATACATGTGGTAACGGAAGACTGGACCGCGGTGAAGAATGTGATGTGCCGGAGCACAGACAGCTCCTTGGTATCGGTGGCAACTGGTCCATGCCTTGTTGCAATACGCACACATGTTTGGCTGACGTTGGGGCGACGTGCACTTATGGCGCGTGTTGCAATCACTGTGAATTTGCCCCTCGAGGGCAGTTATGTCGCTCCGCAGTAGACCAATGTGATCTGCCCGAATTCTGCACTGGGGCACAAGTAAGTCTGCACAGTTTATCTGATTACCCCTAGATACTGAGAGCAACGAATGGTACGCGCTATGCCTATATGCTTGACATGGGCTGTGGGTTTCTTTCCTGATCACAAGGATAAAGTCAAGTAGTAGAAGACTCCAACAGTTGAGCAGAGTACAAACTAAGTATAACTGGATGATATTGTCCGATGTTCTATTTTATTTTTTTATCCGTAAAATAGTGAGATGTATTAGAGACCTCGGCGGATATCCCAAGATCCCCGGGTTCAAATACAATGGACACTCTATCTGAGGAGTACATAAGTGCTAAACCTTTCATAGAGTGCAGTTTTGCGGGGGGTAACGCATACCTTAATAAGTGAATAACAGAAGCCTTTGAGAGAAACTAATATCAAGACAATAAAATAACTAGGCTAGATGGCAGAACTTCTGCACCGACTAACAGCGAATTTACAAAGGATTACGATGCACTTATCTGAAACGACTGTAGAGTAAGCAATTCCAATACACCTTCGCATCATTACATTAATATAGTTAGAGAAATTCCGTAATTTTGTATAATCAGTTAACGGCTACGTTGTACTGTCAAATTCATCACCCTTATCATTTACTATAGCTCATCTGGTAAGTTGCCTCATCCACTCCCTTCCATTTGAATTGCCTCCCCTCTGCTTGCGGGCGTTATCAATGCACTAACACTGATGTGGTTCATCTCTTTTACACTTATCCATCACAATGTTTTTGCTAATACTTTCCCTAACTGCGCACTGGGGTTTGTCATGAAGTGAGGAAATTCTCCTCTCCATCCTCTGGCATTTCATTGTACGCAGGCAAAGTTTCTCCCATGCGCGTATGCTTTTGCTCGATCATTTTTTTAACAGGCGGTCGCATAAAGTGGTTAATCTTGCCTCAATTTGTTTTTGTAGTTTACAATATTAGCTCCAGAACATAGTTAAATTCTCATCGATGCCCTATATTATTATTCACATTTGAAGAACAGCGAGTGTTTCATGATGATACTTTCTTGGTGCTGTTTTATGACCAAATATTTTAGCCTGAATGTCCAGCTGACATTTACCTGGAAAATGGATCTCCGTGCAATACGCATTCCACTCCGGTGCCTCAGTTGCAGCAACCGTACTTGCACACTGCGGATGAAGTCAGTGCACTATGTTACCAAGGCAGTTGTCCGACGCGTGAAGGTCAATGTAAATTTATATGGGGACCGAATTCTCGAAGAGCCGCAGAGTACTGCTTCATGCTACACAATACAAGAACCGCCGGTGCGTGTGGTGTTGTAGATGAAAATTGCCGAAACGAGTAGGTGCTTTAAGGCTCAATGCAATATAAAATGGTAAAGTATTTTAATCACTCAAATGCATGAACTTATCTGTCACATGTATATTTCCAACTGTCCGGACAGGAATGCTATGTGCGGATTGCTTCATTGTCAAGGTGGAGAGCACAGACCGGTGTCGAAGGAGGCTCAAATGGGCCAACCGTTTTTAACTTACACCGAGTATGGAGGTCAGCAGTTCGAATGCAAGTGAGCGATTCTTATCTGCTGTCAATCACAATAACGCTTGCTAATACTTAGGGCAATAGAGTGCCTAACGTAGTACGAGTTGCATAAATGAGGAGTCCTGGCAAGAAGTGTCTATTGTGAAGTACATCACAACAGTCTATTCGCTTTATTCCCCAAATGGTGTATAACTATGTGACCACCAATTGGTCTGAGTTAAACCACCCAACATTAATTTGATAAAATAATTTCCCTACTTCTTTTTACGTTTTCGAAGACATTTATCTCACGCTTCAAGTGTTCGGTTCGTCCCTGAGGGTGCTTCTTGCGCTGACAACCAATATTGTTTTCAACAGCAGTGCGTCCCACCTCACGTTGCTCTCCGCTCCAGGTGTCCAGCGGGTCCAGTGAGTCATCAGACCAATGATGGACGAACCTCTGTTCAGAACGTAACATGCTCCGGTAATGGGGTAGGTTTTTAGTTATACTTTTTATGGGTCAAGCGAACAGTTACTGTGCTTATGGTACATAATGTCGCATAACCAAGTCCAGTACCCTTCTGGTCTTTCTGCCCCTAGCTCTTCCTCCATCAGGTATGATTGATCTAAATAAATCCTCTACCACGGTAATGGTATCTAGTTTGTGCGAAAGTCTGACGCTGGTCTTCGGGGGCACTAGCTGTTTTTTGCTTGGACAGGATGCCGTATGGCATGATGAGTGGTTTGGACTATTTATGCGACAGTTTCACGCAGCCGCCTTTCAAATCTGTTGCTACTTCACCAAGCATCAGTTGCTTCCTGACCTCATGAAAAGCATCACTTTGGAACGGTTGAGGTGTCCACAATAACCTAGTTGCAGTTGACTGAATCTGCTCCCTTCGGTTTACATTCCTAGTTCACACATTTTACATGGAAATGTTGCATTTGAGATCTGTGTCAGACTTTTTCGCTGACAGTTAGTTGTCCTATTAAGTAGATCGTCATGAAACACATATTTTTATTCTCACAAGTGGTACACCTTGAGTATTGATTAATTTCCATTTAACCCATTTTCGTGGAATGATGTGGAAGTAACTTGCAATAAAATTGTAACGGTCACACTTTGCATAAACACCTTGAAAAACTTAGCACTATGTCTTCTTTCGTGCGATTTGACTGGAAACTTGTTGCTTGACCATTTCTGTGTTCATTGTATGCTAAGTTGCCCAAAGTCCAGGGGAAACAACAAGGTCAAATTAAACATTATTCAACATACCATAACCGGAAACATCGGCCTTTACGATCGGCGTGGGACAAGTTTCAAGCTGTTCTGCGGGATTTACTGCGTGGTATGTAGCTAGTGACATCAGATCGCTGCATATTTTACTAGTTTATGTAAATTATTTGTTTTCATCTAATACTTGAGGTAGCGATTCCCTGTTCTCGTTTATTCTTTGCAGTTGTGCACAAACAGTGGTCGATGTTTTTGTCGTCTAGGATGGGCTGGTGTGGCGTGCCAGCATCAATTGAGCGCTGCTCCAGGCCTATCTGACTCCAACACCTTGAATAGCGGAAAAGCTAATCCGGAACCTGATCCCGATATGGCCACTCGAATTTGGGCTTACAGGGAGTCGATGAAGACCAGCGAGACAAGTAACATTCTGCATAAAAGTAAGTAGAAAACAGTAGCTTGGTATTAATTTGATTGGGTCTTGACCCGACCTATGCGTGCAGAAGAAAATGATGCAGTCGTTGAAGCTGCCATGACCAACCACCGGACATAGCCAGCAAAATCGCGAGTCTTTACTCACGTACGAAAGCATTTGGTACTTTGATCACGTTAGTTGTGCAATCAATGGTTTCTCTTTCTTTTTCTACTAACGAATGAAACCTAACAGTGTACCCACACATGAAGAAGAAGATGTAATCTAAAACAATTGTTTGCATATACCTCATCGCTTTCTGTTACTCTCTCTGACAGACGATATATGGGCATATTACATGACTTATTTAAATTGTTATATAGTGATCGCCCGTATTATTTGTCTATCCCTTTGTAAGCACTAGGAAATTTAGAGTTTAGTATATAATGCAACTGCAACTTTCGCGACCTCTGTATGTCAGATGAGGGATGTTGCCATCCGCATATTTGCTGTAGAAAATCGTTTTTAATATTCTGGTCATAGGAATGGTACCGATTGTATCAACTTTGTTCAAATGTTGATCGTTATGTACCATCCTTCTTTCACTCAATCAGTTACCCTACGCGAGCGAAACCCCGTTTAACACAACTTTCATCCCAAGGATAAATCAGTGTACTTGCGGACACTCCGTTCAAGTAAATTTATAGCAAACCCTTGCCATGTTTGGTTTTCCAAGCATTTGCTGCATTGGTTGTCATCGAGTAGCTATTTTTCCGTACCCAGCAAGGAAAACTGCACATCCCTTGTCCGGTCGTCGATTTCACTTCTACCGAATATGTTTTTACTTAATTAACCATTCAAAGCAGACAATCATAAGTGGACTGTCGGATTTTTCTCTGGGTATTTTCACCCCATCAGACCTGAGTCACTTAACCTAACTGTTCTATGTACCGGTGCTCCTGAACATTAAAAAGGAAAAACAAAAATTATTCGGGGAAATATTACTTACATGCAAACAATTGGTTAGAATAAGAGGAAACTTGGAGATGCGTTTTTCACATATTAAGCGAACTACCGAAAAGTAGGTCGAGCAGTATAGCGGCAGAATAGAAACTTACCGAAAAATCGGAACAGCGGTCTGGTAGGATTAAGAATGCGAGTTCGACAAAATTTTGAAATAGTCATCAACAATTTGGCTTTTCAAGGTCGGCTTTATTCTGTTCACTTCGAAAGTGCCTAGGAAAACTAAGCCAATCACATGCCGAACAGCTCCGCGCATTCTGTTGCAAACGTACACAAGTGACAGAACTTGATTATGGTGGTTCCAATCACCTTCGGCGATATGTGCGTGCACCTAAGGTGAAAGTAGTTGCCTTAGACCAGCTTGACCGGCACACATCCAGCTTCTCGCTTATTTATCATTCAATCTAGACAGCACAAGTTCACTTCTGCTGAACTCTACTATTTGAGTATAGTAACGCCCGTTTGACTACCACTGACATAATACTGGTAATCCCTGATTTGCAGCATGCGCCCTCCCTAACTAATTTTCTTTCCTACACAGCATCGACCCCACTCGAAGAAAGCGAAATGACAACGCTGTATTTGGCGGCCATCCTGGGATCCGTGGTTGGAGGAATGTTTATCTTTCTTACGGTTTTTGTCCTTGTCTATCGGTGAGTGGGAACAGCAGGGGACATTGTGACCTAAGCACTAAATCTGCAATTATATTCATTATGAGCCGATAAGCGTTTCATTACACTGACGGACTAGTCATGTTTGCACTTTCTTTCTATGCATCCTTAACAGACACCGTGGAAGTTCACTTTTTATGAGAAAAACACGCCGTCCGCGTTGCTTTACATGGGACAGGAAGGCTGGAAATATCATGAAACTAGAAGAGTCTAGAGAAAATGGGTCACTTCGGCTTTACACTTCGCAAGCAGAACCCACCGAATTGCCTTACCCAACTCTATCACCCAACAGCAGGCGCCCTAACCGTAAGCGCTCCGGAGCTAACTATCATAGGGATGGATCATATTTCTCTCGTTGGGCACACGAACGTAGATGCCCCACTAGTCATCCATTTAAACATCAAAGAAAACGCGAGGAAGGATGCAGTGATCCAGTTGAATTCTCTCACGATCGTCATGGTAAGCGCAGAAGAAGATATTGTCGAATGAGTCGGAGTGATGGCGAACGTACTCGAGTTGGTCGGCATATTGCTAAGCAAACCGGGGACACCTTGGGCTACGGACAAGATGGACTTCACGATGCAAACGGGATGAATCATTCTGACACCGAACTCGCTATCCGTCAGCAACCATCCTTGGAAGAGGACAGGATCAGCATTGACAGGATCATTAAATTTGGCAGTATGCCGTCATACAAGTAAGCGGGTTCACACGCCTTAAATGTTCAGGCATCGGACTGCAATCCTGATCGTCGGCGCCGCATTCAACTCATTAACACACATAATTTCATCTTTAGTTTTCGTTCAACTGTGTTGTATCGAATTGTTTGTCGAAGTGGTTACGCGCCCTTATAGCCACTACTCACTTAGAAGTGGTCGGCTAATATTTCAGCATGAGCGGTAACTCGAACACTCGCCAAGTTGAATGAGCTGACAGCCATCTGGTGGACGCAGTCGTATATCGATCACCGTGAACAGAGTCAGCGCTATAAAAATATGTGCTATAGACTGGTACTTCATAAGGTAAACATATAAATATTGCAACTTAATTCCTCCTGTATCTGGCAGGTGGCGGTGAGGAATAGAGCATATCGATGCCTTTGAGGTAAGAATGTTGATATATCTTACATCAGTGGCCACCTAAGACTATTGTTCACGGATTTTAGAGCCCACTCGAGTTGGTTTTAACCTCATTTATTCTAACTGTAAACCTCTCTTACTGTGCAAGTAAATGCAGCTGTCGTGAGCCGCTAGCAATACGGCGTACTATCGATTTCACGAATCAGTTATGTCATCGGAGGTTATCAACGCAGTGGGCTGAAACTTAAGTGACTATTTGTGTTATCGAGTCAATTTTCTCAGAAGCACTGACACACTGAGCTATAACTCAACTGTGTGCCTCACATAATAACTTTGTATCGCAGGGAGATAAATGCGATGTGAAAAACTTGGTTAAGGTTTGTTTCCACCAATGGATTGTGTACCCCACCAAACGCAGGCATGTGAGCATTTGCTGTCCACTTTGAATTGCCGATTGGATAGCCGGACAAGCGTTACTGATGACGGTGTTTCCGATATGGGCCCAAGTTCGCTGTTGGAAGGTACTAGTAGTGGCTGAATTGCAGGGATAGATTCAAACATATCGGACAAACCGTACATTATTCGGCGGTGATGAAAATCTATCTGTTCCTATTTAGGTCGTCTGAACTGGACAACACTGGTCCAGGCAATAATTCGTGTAACGTATAAGGTAGTCGCATTGAATCAACAGGACTTGGTCGTTAAAGACTGCGAAATCAGTTAAGGAAAGCATCGACTAAGCTCTGATGGTATTTTCGTTGGAATAGTTTTGCCATTTGAAGGCCTTAAAATGATGTCAAATCAGTGTGACAAAGTTGTTTCCACCGTATATGTTACGACACAAGTAAAACATCGTGGTTTAGGCTACTCAAGGGAGCCTGCTTTTCGTTTGATAACTGCAATTTGTTATGTACACACTATATAGCGGTGCGCAGTATCTGGACCAAAGTTACCAATTCTTGTGCCTTCAAAAATGTTTGCTTCTTTTGGTTGAAGTCAGCAACAGCGATGCAAATGGAACACTTTACTTACAATGCTGGCATCTAAGAAACATGATGCCAGAAAGCCCTAACTTCGACGCAGATGTGTCAGAAGTTATATAGACGTTCCACACGATAATTGATTGAAATGTACCTCGAAGCTTCGACTTGTACTTGATTAAGTGGCAGCTTATATTGATTGTACTGTAGGTGAAAAGTAGGGTTGCCTTATTGCGTTGAGTGATAACGTCACCATCCTGAAATCGGGATATACAAGACGACGGTGACCTGACTGAAAAGCCATCGAGTCCAGCAACTCCATCTTCTACAACACTATGCAACCAACGGACTTGTAACGAAATGATATCTGTATTTACGTACTCTCTCCCTTGCATAAGGGCACTGAAGTCAGCAATTTTACTTGAAAGCAAGTGCATATTACAGAAGGCTATCAGTGCGACACGCGGTTTACTGATATAACAACTTCCGAGGCTGTATTGCCAATCAGCACGAAGTTCTCACTTGTTTCCAAACTGTTTATTGCCAATTTGTTTACAGAGGTCCCTGAAGTTGTAACTATTCGATAAGGCGTGGATTTTGTGCACTATCACTTAAAGTTTTCTAACGATCGGCGGAGCTAACGGACAAAGACCGTAGTTCATAAAAGCAAAATTCCCAAAAATATTCAAGTAAAACGTAAAATGTTCCGTCGATCGTGCAATGCAGTATTCCAACGATAAGAGCAGCGCCCAAGTTTGAACGCTACACCCGAGATATTTGGAATCCGACACTTTGTCGGATATAGCAACAATAGCATCAGCTCGATAATATTCCGTAACTCTCCTGCGCGTTCAATATTGCACAATGACGATTGCGCATTTTAGATAGTATCGTGCTGAAGCTTGTGATCCTGTTTAACACCTTTTGTTTCTCGACAGAATCGTATTGGTCTTTGCTGCTGTTGAGTGTAAGTTTTCTTGTCCCGTCATTTCACTTCCAGGGAAGATAAGCTGCGACATGGAAAACGGTCGGAAATCAGCACCTCCACCAGCGTTTCTTGCTCGAGAGTTGATTCCCCATTGACGAGTACCCAACCAGCGGTAGTAGCAACGGAAACCTCAGGTGTTTCCACGGAACTCTGCAACGGAGATAAGGTGTCGGCTAAGTCTCGTTTGTGTAACATAACAACAGCAACACCGATGCTGCCTCCGTTATTTCCTCCTATGATATCTACCTTCGGACCAACGGAAGGCGTGAGCTCCCAACACTGGAGTTCTCACTTGCCGGGGCAATCTCCGAGTGCCACAATTATGTGTGCGACCTCTGCTCTAGTCGAAGCTGGCAAAGCTGGTGCTACAGCGGCTGCTGTGTACTCCTCACCTACTTCAAATTTGTATCAGAAGGATCGGTTTGGCCATGTTAAGGATGCATTAGCGGACATGAACGACGTAAGTAAATTTATCTCATTCTTTCTGTGGATAAATAGTGTTGAATATCACCATGTGTGGTCACTCGTGCATAGACGCTTTCTTGCATCCTTGTAGAGCCAGTTCAGCATTCTCATGGAAAACTCATGGCGACAACCGGAAAAGGGCATTCTGAAGAACAAAAACGAGGGTGTGGGCGTCATTTCATCTCGCGCAGGTAATTCTGGCATGAAATGTGAGCACAATCACACTAATCCTGGGCATATGCACCACGGGGGTCGGCACCGATCACGTGGGCACCATCATAAGAGGTCCAGGTCTCAGAGTCAAAATGAAGTCGAACACAACTCCGAGGAGGATTGTTGTGGCAGCAAAGAATCACTGTGTTCTGAATGCTCGTGTGGTCTCTACAACGACCCCAGCGACCGATGTCGCTCGGTGCCAAGCACAGGGCGTCTCTATTCGCGTCGTCAGAGGCCGAGGACAAACTACCACAGCTCTCACTTGAGATCGAAGTCTGAGGAGGATGTACAACCCAGCGGGAGTTCTACGGGGTCAAATTCAAGTCAATCATCTACATCTTCCTCATTCTCTGCCCTGAACATCAACCAAGGCTTGTTAAGTTCCTCCAGTTCCACCACAAGTACGTGTTCAACTGCACTGGAAGTGGGTCCCGAAGGAACTACATCCAGAACACAACGAACGGATGACATGGTCGCCGATGTGGAAGGTCGTCCTCGAAGAAGGCTGAAAGACAACCATACGATGAGTTGGGACCGACGAGGAGAAGTAGAGAGGCGACTGAACCTGAAAACTTATTCTACCGCAGATGGACATGAGAGTGAAGTAGGTTCATTGTGTTTTGAACAATGGTAACTTCATTATCATTATGTTTGACATCAGCGAAAGGTGGCTAAAAGTCTGGTTAGCTACCAATTTCATAGTCAAAATACTATATTTCATAGTATCTTGGGATTAAAATACGCACAGATATACTGAGACGGGCGCACAACGTTAGTACAGCACTGGTCTGCCGTTTCTGAGCTCTGTGCGTTGACTGAGACTATGTTGATTAAGACATGCGTAAATTGCGACTAAGAAATTGCACATGTTTGGAGCCATGTTTAACTTTAATAAATCCAAGTCATCAGAAAGAATATTGCGTGGCTTGGAGGGATTGGCTTCCTATTGCTAAACATGTGGCTGGCGTCACTGTCTTATGCACGAGCAAACTCTTTCAAAAGCAGCCTACTGAGCACATTAAAACAACACAATTTTATTGAGTCCTGTAACCATTGTCGTTTACGTGCCCAGTATTAACATCAGAAAACTAAAAGCATTTGTACAAGATGGCATAAAACGATTTTGACTGCGGCCGGCGAAAGGAAGGGCATTGAACAGTTCTGTAATTGGAAGATTCAAATGAATGAAGCACAAGAAAGATCGTATAGTATCTAATATAAGCCCGTCCATAAGTCGACAGCGTAACTGCAGCATCAAATTTGTCCAGTAGTAAGTCCCTGCATTAGCCTACCCCAAAAATTAGCCAGGAGAAATGCAATTGTTTCTCCACGATTTTGACGTCAGCACTATCTGCTCGCACTTGAGTGAGTTCAAGTGAAACCTGCTCTACTACCGTTCAGCTGTAGCGACCGTAATGTGTTATAATGGCGGTTAGTGGGGCGTACGGCCGTCAGGACAAACTTTCACCACACCGGACAGTGTATTGACCAGCTGTCAAGTCATCTGAAGCAGGTCAGACAACCGACAATATGGGGTAAGTTGAGAGGGTGTGTCGCACAAACCGCCTCACATAGTCGGGGACCTCACCCATATGAACCACAGTAGAGCAGTGGGTGAGAGCAAAGTTCACGGGCAGGGGTGTGGGACGATGTTGTACTTTTAAGGCACCGGATCGTCTGGCATAAGATACTGTTTAAGGGCTTTTGATTCGCTACTGCTGCCCGTAGCGAACGTCAGATGTGTACTATACCGAGAATCTCCGATACAAAGTAACGTTTTCAGTTACAGGCACTTCAAATCCTCATCTGGAATACGATCCATCATTAGTCGTTGGTGCTAAGGGGTAGTGGTGGGCAATGAATGAATGGTTGGATATTGCACGTGACATTTGTTCGAATTCCGTATAGCCTATCTATAAGCAGACCCCCCCTACAGAAACGAAATATTGTCCAAAGATCATCGGCTTATATTCGGTAATATACGGTAGTTGACTGTGATGTTACTGAATCTTGGGATGTAGATTTTGACGTAAACGACATCACAACGCTGGATGATAACCGTTGGTCAGTTTGTTGTTTTGGGCTATTTCAGCATTTTCTGTTCTCACCGATACATCAAGGCGTATTCGTGTACTTTATTATTTAAGATGCAAAACGTTCTTTAGCTGTTAACCTAATAATGGGATGACATTTTACCGTTTTGCATCATTCGATTCAGGTTTATCTATGTGTGAGGTGTCATCGTACGACTCATGTTTTGTGGAAAATTGTCCTTCAAGTATATAACCAGTTTACTGGGCCCGGACAAAGAAAGGAGATAGCAGCGCGCAGATTACTTTAGAGTTACAAATTGGTAGAGAGGTGTTGCTAAAGCTAACAGACGAGTTTACGCCGTGTACACACAATATAATTTTTGGCACCGCTGAAACTCATATGACATGGGTGTGAAAACTGCTTGAGTTGAAACATAAGAATTCTGTATTAGTGCATGAATAACAACAACAACAGTACAACTCACTAACAATGCTACCTTAATCTACCTGAGTCTGGCTACCATGATCTTATTTGAATGTTGTCAATCAAAACCAAACTCCGTCTTGCGAACAAGCGCCTTCTTTTCGATAACTTCCGTCAGTCATTACATTGATAAGAAGCTGTAGATGAACTCAGTATGCTAGTGAAAGCAGCACTATGGTTACTACAGGTTATTTGAATATGATAAATCAACAAACATTAACGCTGATTCATTTCGGTCAAGTCTCGTGACGGGTGGTAGTGAGGTGAGGGTCACCCTGTTTGATTTCAGCGTCCAATGCGGGTGAATTGCCAGGGTCATGGTAATAGGATGGCTTGCACAAGGGCCTTCTGCTTACACAGTTCCGGTTGGTCCGCGCCTTAGTTCTGCTTCCACTAGCATACTGAGTTCATTTACAAATTGTTATAAATGTAATGTGGACGAAATTTATCGAAAAGAAAGCGCTTCTTCGTAAAATGGCTTTTTGATTTAACCATGGACATTTAAATGGTCTCAGTGTCCTCAACAGCTTTACTCTCAGTAACTGCCTTCCTCTTAGGAGGGGTCGCATTCGATCTGTGTTTTCCCTCTTGTTTAGCTTAAACTTCACCACTACCACCACCATCAACGTCATCGACGTTCTATACTGCAAAATGCTGCTTAAAATCGCAAACTGACACATAGACATCCCATGTTTATTCGCTTAAATTAATCCCTGTCGTGCAGCACAATCTCCATCTGGTTACCACTCCAACTATACCCCAATGCTTCCACGATGTCTGGTTATTCATGATTATTTTGTTTTAAACGTTTTGCCCAATTGACACTTGTCTTTTGTGGGTTGAACTAGAATCAACATTGTCATCATCGGAGCCGCCATCACTGTCGCCATCGACGCCATCGCCATCGCTTTGAACATCACGGGAAGCATCACAAACATCGACGACACGGGTCGAGAAACGAAGTTGTGTCCACATCAGGAGGATCAAAGACTGCAGTGACAATTTCGGAATCTTCTGGTTCGTCATCATTAGGGAATACGAATGGAGCAACTAGGCTATCCGGCACTTCTTCATCCTCATCAGGATTAGTGTCTGGACCGAGAACACACATGCACCGTCGTCATCGTCGTTTGCGCACGCGGCGGAGCACGGATGAAGACGCAACTACATCCGGTTCACGTGGAAGCCCTCTACATCCGGTCCCAACTATCCTTTGCAATGCGGGGCAACAAACAGACGAAATGAGTCTACTCAAGGCTACCGGGTTGACAATCTGCACCAAAGATGGTAAATGTCGCATAGCACTACCATACAACAGATTGCCAACTTAGTGTAAATCGTTGTGAGATGAGGAGTATCCCTCGTTTTTTCATTTTGCCATTGAAATCAGCGTATAGATATATCTACTGGTTCTCAGGAAAAGATTGAATGCAAGGCATGTTTACACAAACGAATGCACAACAGATACCCACCTGCGAATTCCCGCAGCACATGAATAACTCACGTTGATAACCGAGTGAAAACTGGCAGTTGGTTTTCAGAGTTTTGCGCAGTAAGTCATGTTCAGCGCAGCCCAACTTGTGAGTCATAGCCTGAGTGGGAGAAACCGATTCGATTTAACTGGAACCATGATGGCTAATATATATATATATATACCGTTTGTATTCAGGCTATTGCAAACATTGGATAAAAGGTAAAGAACATGCTGTTCAGTAAAACAAAGTAATTCCATCCTTTTTCATATAAATTCACCAATCGGTGCTGAGCTTTTACTTGAGTTACCTGACTCCATTGGAGAGGTGCGCCAACGCCGATCAGTGGAGCAGCTCATGACAAATAAACTTCGCGAAAATAATGACAACTCAAAATGCTACTCTACCACTATGGGCAGTGTCTTTAATTGATGCAGCACAATAGAATTTATCTTCCTCACTTATTTCTTTTCGAGGTCATTCATTTCACGCACTGATTGTATTGTTTTGTTTTTAACCTACATATCTTTGGCGATAAGCTTTATTTCCTAAGTTGTTTTCCATTACCATCATGGATATATATATATATATATAATCATTTCAAATCTGAAATGTTTACATGTGCACAAAAGTGCGGGCACTGATTCGCTTTGCATATCGGTTGATTACTAGGCAAACGTTTCACTAACAGAATAAGCTAATAATCAATGTTATCTCCAGAGGAATTTTTGTAATAACATTCAAGGTACATTACTCTGAATAGCCGCCACACAATAAAACTGCTCTGGGGAACAGTAATCCCGATGTAATGAAATCGTCCTGTTAGTGAATCGGGAGCATGGTTCATTCTAAGGGCGATCTAAATGAAATAGCAACCTGCCCGACTAAGAATTAAAATAGGGGAACTTCGTGCACACTATTCAGCGTTCATTAGCATTACAGACTGCCAATGAACTATATTGCGCCAAGTACTGGCTTTTGAATGGTAGAAAGGAAGAACCAGTGATTTACTGGTATCCATTCATCTATTAAATCACATTTGATTCCGCTTAGTCATCATGATTTGTACCAAAGTTTATTTGCTTGACTCTGCGACTGCACGAACTTGGTCTCACGTTGTTCGCTACTTGTTCCATACTAACGTGCCTCACGATCCTTTCACTAGACTCCTTGGGTGTTGAAAATGGCGCGAGACGAGTGTCAGCTAAAGAGGTTGAGGAGTCTGATGGAGAGTGGGAAGAAGTGGAGTGTAGCGAATCTGCCTGTGAAGAATGTCAAGCCAACGGTGGGACACAGGCGAGAAAAGGCCGATTACAATCGGGTCATCCAGGAACAGTTACTGCCGAGATCGATGTGATTGTAGGCCACACAAACCCAGCTTATATGCAAACAATCCGTTCAAGTGGAGGAGAAGCCAGCATATCAAACCAAAGCATCGCTGGTTATCAACAACAGTCAACCGCTTCGTCCTCCTTGAGCTCGTCGAAGAACTCACGAAATGGCACCCTCGCTTTGGCGTCTAATCCACAGTCGAGCTTTCCTGGTGTTACGGTTGCACAATCACCTCAAGGAAGCATTTCAGCACTAGGTCATTCAAAGGGAGGAGTAAAAAACCGGACAGCTTCTTCATCTTCTTGTTCCTCATCTTCTATGGCAGGTCAACCGCTGCTTCAACTGCCTCGAAATCAAAACAATCAAGGAAAACCTTCCAACTCAGGTACACATCATCCTCCTTGGAAAACTGTATCTTGTCTTAGAAATATTGCAGTATCAATAATAGACTCGCTAGTTCCCAAACCAAAGGAGCGTAATTTATCGTGTCTTTGATTGTGAAGCATACTAACCCTAGTTATTATACGAAGTGACTTCCAAGCGTGTGGATGCTCCGCGTAACCTTGCTTCACCTCGAAAATCAAGCAGATCCCAACGCAAAGTCTTAACTGGTTGTCACGATTTTCCAGATGGTTGTATACTGATGGCACTTCAAATTCTGACTCGGTGATAATGCGATACGGTGGGTTGGAAGGATCGGCTTGTTTATAGCATGCATGTTGTTCATTGAAGAACAGTTTTATGTAGGATCTCCTGTTGTGTACATAACTATGGAAAACGTTTATCGATTTTTAGAGCCAAGTGTACATACCACAGAGTATTCGCTAGGGTTTATGAGAATTTAGTGTACGAGGAAAATGCGGTTTTTATAGATTCTTATTGTCAGTATACACTGCGTTCAGTGTTTCAAAGGTTCCAGTTTTCAGTGCCTAAAGTCTAGCTTGTGTCAGCTCAGCGGACAGTCGACTACTTTGGCTTATTCAAGCTGTGCAGGAAACCTCCACCAATTGAGACCTTAATCCGAACTGAAGTAATTTGTGCATAGTTTGCGGGCAGTGTGGAAAGAGAATCTCGTAAACTTGGATGTACTTAGTAGGCTGATCGCGTTACAGCTCCACGTCACTTCAAGTGTTGCATGAAACGGTCCCCAGTGGCCCACCTTATGACGGCATCACACACACACCTCTGTCAGTGTTGGATGTAAGGTGATCCGATGTTTACTCTCTGTCCCGGACCCGTCAGCCGACGCTCCTCAGAATGGTCAGTTCGAGAGCTCCACCTCTTCCATTCTGATCACGCAGCTGTTGAGCTTTATGATCTTAGTCATCTTAGCGGTCAGTCTTTGGTTTGTTTCTCGCAAGCCCCTCTTAATGATTTCAACATTATCCAAGTCACTCTCGTAACCTGTATCCATCGCGTGCATCGCTACTGCCGAATTCCTTAATAGATCCGTGTATTCAAACTCATTTCTCGATGAACATGCTATGCTCCTCGTGTGTTCTGCTAACCTCGTGTTTCCTTCTCTTGTGGTTTGGCTTATCTACATGTGGGCGCACTTTAATGTTGTAAACGCAGTTAGTAGTTCTGTTTGCTAGAAGTGGGTTCTTCATATGCACCTGTGTTGAACGGATCGTTTGGCCCTTCTGGAATGTTACCGTTATCTTTTCCATGTTTATTATCCTCCGGATAACCTCCGATATTCCTTCCCTTTAATAAATTCTTATTGTTCCAGTTCACTCCGTACTATACTGTGAACGCGGATTTAATAGCCTCGTCAATTGACGTTTCACTAACCATCCACTGGTTCACTTTGCCTGACGAAACGTTTGTGTCAAAGGCGAAACATTGTCCACAGGCTATACCAAGGACTTGCTTTCAAACCATTCCGAAATCATGATTTCTCAATCAGTTCCAAGCATTTTTCAAGAGGTTAATGTGGAAATACAATATTAGACCTTGACGATGTATGCGGTACTTGGTTTTACCAAACAACACAGTTGTCCATATAGTTTTGAAATGAACAGCAAGCGCTAACCAATTTTATTTGTTTGCTTTCAAATGGTCACTAGTAGAGGAATTCAGTGCAGTGTTAACGCCCTTCATGCATGTGTAATATTCCTCCGGTCCGGCATTCCAAGCTCCTCCGTGTAAAAATGTATGATGGACCGTAATAGACTCTTAGAACTGTAACACAAAATAAAAACCTCGTTGACGGATGGATGCTCAACCGCCTAGTAAGAGACCGATGTAAGGAAGCACAGAAGAGGGAAGGAAAAGTGCCGGAGAGAAATAAGAGGATAACAGGAAACAAAACCGATCGACCTCTTACCTGTTAACGTGTTACCGTGATGCCCGCGTCCCGCTACACATACAAAACGCACCATAGCTTTCTAGAAATAAGGTGTCAACGGCGAAGTGCGACTTGTCGGTGCACTCAGGTGGAGGTAACATGGTCAGCAATAATGTCATTAATTGGGTTCTCTCAATAAAATTTTTATGATGCTCAGAGCCTCCAAGTCAAATGGAGTGGATAGTTCAGCAAGTGGAAAAGAGGTGCTCGTCAAAAACGCTTAAAATCGAAATGTGTGACATCTGTGAAAAGAAAGCACCACTAGGGTGGTCGTGTTCACCAGACTGAAAATCCGCTTTTTGTTGGTCAGAGCACTTTCACTGTGCCATAGGATTGAAAAGTAATATGGTTAACCATGAATTGCAAACAGTACTGGCAGTTTTAATTCCCCAACGAGGCATTGCAAAATGAAACATAGAGCTGGAGAGTTTGGTACTGTGTTTAACTCATCGGGTTCGAATGAAGACAACTAGTAAAAATCTTTATATATTCTAGTATATTCCAATACATGTGTTAAACATTCCCTATTCAGAGTTTATTTAATACCTCCTCCTGTCACTCATTATATTCTTGGTAAACGAACTAGAACAAGTTATTTTATGTATATTTTGAGTATTTTATAAAGCCAGCTCATCTACACCACTTCACACTTTTTGGCCACTTCCAAATGTTTTCCTCAACAGAAAATTTCCTTATCCTTAGACGAGTTCACCAACCAGAACAGTGAAACAGAGGTCGACGCCCATCTGCATACACATCTGTCTGGAGTCACTCGTTCGACAGGTCCATTCTACTCTCCGGTCGCTTTGTATCCTCCTGGAATTTCGCCTCTCACGGGCGGATACCCACTGGCTTCACAAAGCTGCATGTCACGCCCTTTGAGGCGTGATACCGTGTCCCCAGTCATGAACACAGTTTTGAATCCAAGACTCCATGGATCGCCATGTAATCGATCGCACCTCCATCACGTCATCGCTGAGAAGGAGCAGATCCAAGGTATGATATGTGGGAGAGGTAATTGAGTAGATTTAGGTTTTTAACCATACTTTGATCAACCACTTTACTGAGCAGTACAGTTGCATGGACATGCGAGAAGTGAAGTAGTTACTCTGAGTTAGTTACGATGTGGCCCGTGCTTTATCATGGAGAGAGTGAAGTTTTATCCATTACATTCCACCAGCCACCCTTGTTTACCGTTTTAATTTTTATCCCTAGTCGACAACAGAGAAACTTACTATCAGCATCCATACGAGGATGTGGCTACAGACGAGTACGCAGAAGCATCCAATGGGCGAGCACTTCAGCCGTCTCAGCAACACATTTATCATCAACATGGCCTCCTAAATGACGGTGTACCCACCGATTCCAACGGATGTATCTATTCAAAGGGTGAGGAAGATGATGATGAGCTGCTGAGTCTGGACGAAGGGCACCCAGGTGGTGGTGCCAACAATGGAGTGAGGGAGTTTTTCAGAAGCTATGCGTCACATGGAAACTGCCCTCGAACAAACGATCTCCGAGTAAGGTCACACCACCCATCGTGGCCCGTTACGACAGAAGAGGGACGGTACAAGTTAGACGATACAATGCCCGGAGGCTTTATGCTACCAATCCAGTCGGGTCCACGAGGCTTTCTAAACCAAGTGAGTTGGGGACCGTGAGTTGGGTATCCATGCAGAAGTACTCTTCGTTTGAGACTTTCAGGATGCTAAATATCTGTTTGTTCTAATGAGAGAAGTCAATACCCAACTATGTTAACAGACGCTAGATACGATCTAAATTTGAAGCAGTTGTCAATGAGCAACCATACTCTTGGATATCGAGGATCAAAAGTTGTTTGGTGCAGGACAACTCGTAACCTAGCTAAATCATTAGGTGTTACGAACTTCACATTCCATTCGTTTAACAGGAAAAGCGTCTCTTGGGAAGTGGTTTCATGTGGAGTTCACCCCATCGTTTAGTGCAACTGAGCTACCATGGTAAGAAGTGAAAAGCATGTATTGTGTGCAATCTCGTGCCGGAGTGGATGGGAATTCTAGGAGAAGTGTGAATACGCCAGTTGTATAAGGAGGAAGCGCAGTCCTCAGAAATATCGATGAAATCACCACATTATACTTACTATGATGGAGCGTATATGCTAAATTGCTTAAATGCAACATTTGTGGCGGATTGCAAACCAGGGTTTAATAATGCATGCAGATGCTTGCTCATTGATAAATGAGATGATATCATTTAATTCACCCTACTAGAAAACAATTTCTACTGTAACTATGAGACAATTCTCTTATTGCAGCAGCCTGATTCCCTCGATCACCGCAACGACGGGACCAGATTGATCAGTGACGGTGACGACGCCGGCAGTGAATTTAGCATCTCCGCGTTCCGACGGGACGACATTCGAATCCCCACCCACAATCGATCATCTGATGGATTTGGTCTACGTAGTCTCGCACTTTCCCATCACTCCCGGCACACTGGGGAGGCGCGCACTGCGAGTTCCAGTGAGTTCGGCACTGAGGTACGTAGCACCGATGGTACATGCGATGAATCGGATGCAAGTTCGTTACCTGAGGCCGGATGTGACCTGGTACAACTGGCTCAGTTGGAAATATCCGGTCGACCGAACCCACTTCTGAACGATTTGGCCAGACAGCAAGTAGGTTTTGTGTACAATCGCCTTAGTACTCTGATATGTTTTAACGCAACAGTTGCGGTTGCGCTTTTAGCAAAATTTGCTGTGGTCGATTGAGCAGTACTTGATACATAGCACTCAAACACGACATTGCCATTAGGGTGGAGGCTCGTCTGAATTTGGCGATAATAACGGTCTCCCCATGCATAAGCACCGTAAAGGTTTAATTAGAAATAACTGCATTCTTGCTCAGAAACTGCGCGTGTCGGTTATTCCTAAGCTGTTGGCGAGGGGTGCATTTTTCACTTTGTGTAAAATCGTTTGACACGACGTACAAGTATTTGATTTAGATCGGCGAATCAATAATGAGAATAGGATGGCAAAGCATGGCTTAATTGTTGGAGGTGGGTTTGACGCTTTCAACTAATGAGCCTCAAGCTTCAAACTATGTAGCCTGGTTTGTCCTCACACCAACACAGCACTTGAGTCGGAAAATTGGTGTCTCATCAGTTGTTCCCTAAAGTGAGGGTGTACTCTGAATAATTCGTCGGTGTTATACATCATTTTTTATCTTGAAACCCCAGCGGAATTTTGGGGTGGAGGTACTGTTACCGAAACTGGCAATATGAGTTTCTTACGATGTAGACATGACTAGGATCCAATCAGCAGGTTGAATGCGACGGGATTCGGTAGCGCTTATCAAATAGGTTGCATAGGAGATAGCAGGGGCTTGAGGACTGCGCGGTTAATCAGATTCAAAAACAACGTGACAGTGGCCCTGAGCATTAGCAAAATAAGTTGCTTCTATCTTCACACATGATAATGTTGTAATTTACAGGTTGAAATGAATGCCGGAAATATTTGCGAGCATTCGGACAGTGTGGTCATGAGCTCAAGAACAGTCCAATGACCACAAGTGTTAGGTTATTAAAATTAAAGCTGCAGGTCGACGAACTGGGTGTAGAGTTTATAAAGAAATCCTTGCTTGATATTCTAGTGCGTATAGAAGGGAATCGAGACTCACCGGGTTGCCTTCCCAATGGTTAGGGGAAATGCGAACAACAACATGGGATCTCGTTACGATTCATTCAGATGCCGCGGAAGAGCACTCCTTCCAAAAGATCATACAGGTGAAGTGCAATCTATTTAATGAATCGCTCATTGCTCTACGCACTATACCTGTAGTCAATGTGATATATCATGTTTCAGTCTTGTTAGAGGTTCATCCTGACGTGACTTCACCTGTATGATGCATTCGACTTTATCACCATTCCTATGTCTCGTCAGTGTTAAACCTTCGATTCCCCGTTAATGTGTATATAGATAGGAACGGTCTCTGATAGGGCCAGTTGATGGTTACTTATCAGTGCTTTAGGTTGCTGCTATGGTTATGGTACACTTTGTCCGTTCAGAACTTACCCAAATCCAAGGTTTCCTTTTGTTTGCTGGGTCTGTAACCTGGCAAATTATACTTTCGATGGATGCTGTTTGTGGTCAGTGTTTGGTTGAAGGAAAGCGTTGAGACCACAGACGCATGAAAGTTGACGTGCGATGGAAGTGAAATACAGTGCATTGCGGTGTACGAAATTTGCAATGTGATGGCCGACTCTTTTGGGCTGACCGATATTTGGGAATGACTCACGAATACCAGTGGTCCATAACAAATTAAAGAACGGCGTATGGTTAGACCGGATGATAATCAGTTCCTGGTGGATACTTTACACCCCACATGTGGGTCTGTTACTTAATGTCTCAGAGTGCTGAGGAACTAGAAACCTTGACAGAGCTCTCCATCGCTCTCAGTAGTACGAATGATTAGACTTGTCGCATTCAGCATTTGAACGATATATCCAGTCTCAAGTATGAGGAGGGAGCAAATGGGTTCGCATGCAGATAGGGTACAGCCCGGCCGAATCGCTGTGAGCACTTATTACATCTTACATTAACTTGTTATGTTCTTTCGATCAATAATCCGATTTTTTCTATAACAGGCCTCTTCGCGTCGCTGGTTGTCACCAACGTTAAGTGAGAGTAAGCAGCCCAGGATTCCACAATCAAGCTTATACGAACCCGGTATGGGATACTCGTCTTGCCAACCCTACGTGAGAACCGAGAAACAGCCTCCTTCACTGCCGCAATCGAAGACCGTTAATCGCTGATACTTCTCCAATAGATGGAACAATTAAATCTCCTGCAGACTGGGCGGAGCTGGGATGGCTGCACCGCTGATATATGGTTCGGTCAGCCTTGGTGCTCAAATTGCGACATGTCAGTGATCAATGAATCAGTTCCGAATTGAGCAGGATTCAATCCTTTCTCCCAAATGTATAAAGTTCTTATTCCCCTCACTTTTTTGAATTCTGCGACCGATCACTGAAAATATTTAAAGCTTTTAAATGGGGCTGACCCTTTGCTGCATTTCTGCCACATAGATCATATTCGAATCACCTACGAATTGCACAATCTATCACAGATATTTCTTCACTTACACAAGACAATCACAAGGCAGGAATATTTGCACTATCTTCCAATTTGAATATGCAACAGTTAAAAACTACTCTCATTTCTAACATATGCCAGTGTAAATACAACAGATGTGGGTTTTGAAGTGAGCACAACTTGGTCACTACTTTCTGGTTGCAGAATAACGTCATACGTTGGGTGTTTTTAAAAGGGACTTCCAATTCACCATTATTGAAATTCTGAATTCAACGTCGTGCTCACGATCCCGATTGTTTAATAGATGACCGCTACCAAATAAAGGACCCGATTAAGTCTGACTCGTTTATCTAAGAATCAGACGGATGTCTAGTGTGCACCGTAAGCATTGTGCCATGGGCTCAACTCACTTTTGGTTGTAACCGCAGGATGTATCTAGTTTTCAGTGCGCTGAAACACCGAGTAGTTTTTGTATGTCAATTATTGGATTTTTGCTAACCTTAATCTTGTCCAGTTCATTGTCTATACCATTTTTCAATTGCTTACCTCCGTAGGGCTTTCATCCGTAATATTGCAGCATACATCCTTAGCTCAAAATCTATTATCCCATAGTGACGAAAATTGCGTCCAGGTCGCCCTCGGTGCATCAGCTATCCGCTCGCCTCAAATATGCGTCTCGCTTACTCATTCAAGCGATCTGCTCTTCTAGGTACGCAACTGCATCGTACAGTAAGGGGTGGAATCAGATGTATGCAAACGAACTGGCTCCGTACCCCAAATTCTGGGATGTATAGGTTAGGCGAAATCCGCACAGTTCCGGCCGAAGGACTGTACCGAGACACGATCGCGATACCTGGCTTGCTCGAGCGTGCTGTGAATGGAGTCAAAACGGCTTCGCAAAGAGGGCTAGAGTGAACAAATGAGATGTCAGTTTGAGGCGAGCAGACAGCTAATTCACTGAGGTCGACGTGGACGCAATTTTCGTGACTATCGGATTAGTCCTTGCGCTAATGGTGCAGGCTGCTACACTACGGACAAAAGCCATTGCGTTAACAATGCATTCGATTAAGAAATAGTATATTGTTGTGTTTTACTTCTTTAATATCAATATTCTAGGGATCACTATGGGTGGGCCCGAGTAAGGGGAGCCTACCCATTACAGCCACGCATGCAATAAGTGCTAAACGATTGGAGGGTCGTTTTGAAGTACACGCGACGCGCATCGCGACGCTCAATCTCAATAAAAACCGCGCCTCGTATTGAAGTGAATCTTGGTCATTTCCATCAGTATGGACCGCAGCTGATGATTCAGAAGGTAACTGGGTGTTGCCCTACCGAAAACACCGCGAACCAGTGCAGCGTTTTCGGGCGGACAACATTCAAACTCTTTCTACAAAATAGTTAACGAGCTAAAACAGCGTCGCACATGTGAATTTGTTGGGTTTACACGGTCGTGGCGCTTGAACTGTTCCATCAGCTTGGCAATTTTGTTGCAGACGTTTCGTCACCAATCGAGGTGACATCATCAGTGTGTAGTTGAGTGACGTGCAGTGGCGTATAAAAGCTTCGGTGAGAGTGCGCTGAGCATGATGTCCGTGCTTGCATTTACACCACCGTGGTTACCTGTGGAAACGAGCAATCCTGTTGGTTGGGACTTCGATCCACGTTCAGCTTGCTTGCTGGGCAGATGACCTTTGACCTTGACCCTTTGTGTTTTGTGGCCCTTGTCTACTTGTGAGCGAGTCGGTCGTCAATCCTGGCTGGCTAGTCAAAGTTTCCACCGGATTCAATCCATCTAGTTTGCGGTCATCCGCCAGTAGTGTTGCGTATATTGCGTCCAGGTCGATGTGTCCATTGATTGAATTCGTTGTGGAGTAATAGGTTTCCAAAAACTCCGTCGTATGTTTTGTACTTCCATGTGCTAGGATTTTTAGATTCTCCAGATCGAAATGGTGATCTTCTTGATCTTCATGCGCAGAAACCAATGAGGGCGAATCATGTCTTCTGACGGCCGCCTTGTATTCGGTGATTCGTGTAAAAAGCTTTCTTCCAGTTTGTCCGACGTACTTTTTATCGCAGTCGTTGGATTTTATCTGGTAGTTAACTTGCATTATTTGGCTTGCTTGAACTTTTCTTTAGGTCTTGAGATCAATTTCCTTAGGATGGCACTTGGCTTGTGAGCCACAGGTTCCATGTGACTGCAGCAATCTTCCTGTTAGTTCGGAGACGTTCGTTGATGTAGGAAAACACTATCCGTTTATTTGCTTGCTAAGGTGACTGCTGTTGCTGTGACGTTTGTTTCTTTAAGCTTTTTCTGATGAAATTTCTCGGATAACCGTTGTTTCTAAACACTCGATATAGGTGATTTTCTTCCTGTTTCCGCGATTCCGCGGTGCGTCAGTTCGTTTCCGCTATTTTTAACAGGGTTTGTATGCAGCTCTTCTTGTGATTCATCACATGGTTGCTGTGGTAATTTAGTATCTGCTCGTTATGCGTTTTTTCCGATATACGCACGTTTGCAGAGATCCCTCTGTATTCCTAGTGACCAGTACATCCATAAATGGTAACTAATTATCTATCCTCCACCAATTCAATCGTCAAGTTGATACCCTCGAATGTGCTGTTGAGCAAATGGTGCATGGCCTATACTCTGTTCCGTTTTACGATGAAAAAGGTATCGTCCACATATCATATGCCGTATTGGTCTGATAGATGGCAGTGCAATGCGCTCCAATTTCTGCATTGTGGCTTCTGCAATGAGTCCTGAAATTGGAGATCCCATTGGTGCTCCTTTCAGTTGCTGGTACACTTGTGCATCGAAACGGAAATAAATGGTCATGCAAATGTTAAAGATTTCCCAAAAGCTTTCAGGTCGTATGGTTGTCCTTGAGCCTAGTCAATTCTCAAGTAGTTCCATCATGGTATCTTTGGCACTTTATTGAGCGATTGAAGGGAAAAGCGCGGTGACATCTAATGAAAGCACTATTTCATCGTCTTCTATTGTGACACCCCGCAGATTGTTGCGGAATCCTTCAGCACTGTTGATGCTATGTTCGGATCCAGCAATGACTTGTTTAAACCACAAATCCTTCGCTAGTTTATATGATGGGGTTCCCGTGAGCGAGACGATTGTTCGTAATGGGACTCCATCTTTGTGTGCTTTGGTAGTCCATAGAACAGTGCAATGTTTGTGACATCAGCTTTCATTCTCCATCTCTCCGTGGCGATGAGCTTATTCTTTATTTGTCGTTTCTTCAGCGTTGTCATGATCTGGTTGACCAGTTTTGAACTTGGATCTTGATCGATCTGGCGATATGTTGTTGTGTCGAATAGCAGTCCTTTGGCCTTGTTAATATACTCCGGTTTGTCCGTTACCACTGTCATGCGCCCTACGTCCGCTAGTTGGAGTACAATCTTCTCGTTTTTCTGTAGACGTCTGAGTGCATCCTATTTCCCTTGGCTAGGGTCTGGGGGTCTTTATTCCGAGTTAGCACTGGGACAACTGTCTGCTGTATCTTTTGCTGGGACTCAACCGACAATCCAATAGATTTCAATGCGTGTTTTAAGCTAGCCAAGTATTCTTTGGCGCAACCAACTTTAACGTTGAAATTGAGCCCCTTAACCAAGACATCGAATTCAGTTGCAGTGAGATGGCGGCGTAAAAGGCATTTGATCCATCCTTCACTGCTAGTGCCGTCATTTCGCTTAGTCCGTTTGACTTTGTTTTCCATGAAATCTTGCGTCGGTTCTTTCAGGCTTTTGACTCGACTTTCGGTTGCAAATTCCAGCGCTGTTCGTAGCTGTCGGCCAATAGTACGGAGGTAATTTTTTCTATTGTCGTGTTAATTGGTGCTGTCTATAGTTTAATGTACTGGTGAGACATGGCTTAGGGTTGACAATCGCAACGATAGCAAGCAATCAATAGTGCTGCTTGGGGCTCATTTGAGATGTGACTAACTCCCATGAGTCTGGTTTTGATTTTGATTGCAACCCTCTATGTTTAATCGATTTTCACTAACCATATAGACAAGTAAAGTCAGTTCTCGTTATCCTCAGCTTCAGTGGCGCTGGCGACTTCTACCGTACCGATGGTCTACTGTTGGAATATGAACGAGATTTCACCCACCAAGATACTTCCACTTCCCGTGGACGAATGTTGCCGGTTCCGAGAGAGCAATCATATCAACTTCCTTAGTATAGCTTTTGCGTTAAAGACTGTATTTGTAAATCCTGGCGTCGGTACATTGGATGACGCTATTTGACAAGGTCATGCAGTACTTTCGAAAACCGGGATGCATTGCAGCCTTATGGAGTTAGTCGCTTCGGCGCTGCGCTGTAGTATAGAAAGTGGGGGGAATGTCGTACTTTACTATACGAAGACTGCTGGCTCGTTTGTATAGTTTTATGTACTTGGCCTGAAACGCTTTGGCTTGGCGCTGTTGATCAGTAACTTTGCTTTTACGGATAGCTGAAGTAGATGGTTGTGGTGGATCAGGAATTTCACCCAAGTATCTGGGTCGGGGTTATCCTGTTTTTTATGTAATTCTTTATCCCCTTTATCAAGCATTTTCAAGTACTGCTCTTGCGAATTGACAGCAATTTTGTGGAGCGAAATGGATCTGACGTTCAAGTTGCCGTCTTTTAACCAACTCTGTCCAAACGCAGTCAACTGCATTGCTGTTCGGGAATCCTCAACGGGACGCCTCGACGAGTTATTTCAGATCGTGATTGCGTAGGATTGTATGAGCTAATTCCGTAATTTTGCTGGATAATCTGAATCGCGAACATAGCTAAATGTTATGCGAGCTGGACTCCAAATTGATATCTGATCGATTGTTGGTTCTTCATTCGTGAGCACAAGCTTTAGTGCGGAAGGTTTCTTTTCTGCCCAGAATCTTGTGGACGATGTGACATGGTTGTGGCGGAATGTAAAAAATAAGTTCATGCAGGTAGGTCTTGAACTATTCCTTGAGGGATGCCGATACCTCCAGACCGTGTGCACTGGAGTTCCAAGAAACGAGGATACTGACGTGCCTTGAGGTTGTTTCCCTGGGCAGAGCTGTTATCAAAAGATATATATTGCTGGAGTGGATACTTGTGGGCGTAAAACGACAGCTACGAGGGATGTGTCATTGAGCCTTAGTCGGAGAAGCCACCAGGTGTCGATGACATGAATTCCTGAATCACCAAATATCGCACTTTACAGGTCGTTGCGGTCGTAGAGAAGAACCGCACCTCACTGAATGCGAGACATCTCTGTTATCTAGACCTCAGGATCAGTAACTTCTTGGTGTAACCAGGTGCTGGAATTGAAGTTCCAATTAGTTGCAAACTGAGATAGTCGAATTTCGGAAAATTGGCAGTTTAGCCCTTAGTCGTTAGCATGCATACATGAAAGATTCTCAGATTTCAATAGTGCATCGTAGATTGCGCATTTCAGAGGTAAGGTTTCGCCCACTAGCGAGTAGCCGGCGACAACTCGCTTTTTCGTTGCGTAATTGGTAACTGGTTCGTCGGCAACTTCTGCGGCTTCAAATGTGATACAGTGTTGGGAGAAGCAACACCGGATCGCCACCATTTTCGATACGGTCCCTGTGATCGAGATGACCGAAGTCTCCTTCAAAGTGAACCGAGGTCTCAATAGAAATTGTGTGACGCAATCCAAATCCACAGACTACTCCAAATCCAACTTTAAATTCCTTGCTACTTGATCGAGCGTTGCTCACGGATCTCAGTGTCATAGTAATCAAGACGTCAGCTGCTAACCACCAGGCCCCGGGCTCCATTCCGCGCAGGCTATCCCCACTTGATTAGTACAGATGGGGACGAAACCATTGGTCTTAGGGTGTCATTGTTTAGAGGAGCAACATCGACTAACCTCCAAGCTAAAACCTAACCCATGTGCAGTGTAAGGAGACTGGTCACTCGCTTCATTACCAGCCATCACTACGAGACTAGAGCTTAACGTCTTGTGATGGTTTGTGTATCCCAAGACCCATTGAGCTGCGATGAGTAGCACTTTCAAATGCCTACAGAGTCACTCATACCAAACAAGTCTGATTATTGGCCAGACGAACGCAGTCTCACTATCGCGCCGCTGCCTTGCGGGAAGGCTATTTAGCCAAATGCTTTGGGTGGAGTCCCCTAAGACTCCCTTATTCGGCTTGGGTATCCGGGTAGTATCACGCCAAATGAAAAGCCATGGACTGTCCAACTGCAATATATCTCTAAGCTACTTTTGCTCCTGCTAGTCACATCTTCAAACGCCACCTGTTTATTTATTACCTATCAGTATTATCCGTTACCAAGTGATTCTTGTTTTCATGATTCTACTCCGGATGGTTTCGTCGACACCCAGAGAGCTCGCCCAGTCGCACTCCTTCGGCCTCGGTCTTCGTTCCGTCTGGCATGCTTCAATGTACGCGCACTCATGCAGATCGGGCAGCAAGCTGGTCTTGCGCGCAGACTGGAATCCCTCGCCATCGATGTTTGCTGTCTTTCCGGAGCGCGCTTACAAGATACCAGTACTGTGGTTGAGATCTCCCACCGACCACGGCGCCACATTTCACCCACATCTATCTGGTGATGCAGAAGCAGCAGCGTCAGGCTTGGTTGGCGTTGGTGTACCGCTAAGTAGCAAAACCCAGGCAGCGCTGCTGGACTGGTTCTCGATTTATACCCGACTATGTGTAGTTCGGCTTCGGGGATCATGCAACATAAACCGATGTCGTGAGGAGAGACGCAAGTTGTTTTTGTTCACAGCTTACGCTTCAAATGACTGCAGTTTCGACTCTGTCAAGGGCGATTTCTACCGTGCACTTCATCAGCTCTTCTACAGAGCCTGCAAATCCGACATTGTTGTGCTTGCTGGGGATCTCAACGCACGAGTCGGTCGTCTGCTGGCATGCGAAAGTCACCTCGGTGGTCACCATGCGCTTGATAAGAGCCGTTCAGATATTGGAGAGAAACCTATCACACTGTGCGAAGATAATCATCTTTTTATGGAGCACCAACTTCCAGCACTCGCGAAGACGTTCCACTACTTGGCGACCCCCAGTTACATCTCAGTCATGATCTCAGATTAATCATATCGCAATCAGTTCCAGATGCAGGGACAGTGAAAAGGATTGCAGATCCATCTGGTCCACTTTTCTTGACTCAGACCATGCTCTGATCTATGCGAACATCTGCATGAGTTTCGAAGGGTCCCCGAAAATGAAACGCTGTAAGATAGACACAAATCAACTACTGTTATGGTTCAGCAGTTATCAAGCTTCCATGACTGGTGCACTTGGCTGCGACCCACCACAAGATATTGACGAACACTGGATGTGCATGCAGAGGACAATGATCTCTTCCGGATAACATTTCTGTGGTCTTATTCAGCACCTTATGAAAGCCTGGATCTCTACGCCCTATTTGGGTTGATTTGACCGCCGCAGGAATGATTCGACTAATCATGCTATAGTGGGCAATTCGGTCAATCGGCTGCTCAAACAAAGCCTACGCAGTGACCGTAAATCCTCGAGGTCCCAGCGTGCTTCGGAAATGGTGGCCGCTGCCATCTCTGGCAATATACACAAGCTCTTCCAGCTCATTCGACTCATTGGCCAAATAAAGCATATAGTCAGTGAGACTATATGCGAAGCGGATGATTCGCCGATAACCAACTTACAGAGGCACTTAGACCGATGGGCCTAACATTTTCATTCCCAGTTCTATTAGCCCTCACCGTTCACTTGTATCCTCTGCGAACCCAGGTGCCCGCTCTTGGTCGTCACACTTGATTCATCTAGCGAAGCTGAACTTTGTCTTGCGATTCGGCACCTAAGACGATTCAAGGCTGCAGAGTTAGTCGGACTTCCTACGGAGCTGTTCAAATATGGAGGCTCAGTTATCATTAGCCAGATAACCTCGTTGTTCTCAAAAATCTGGCATGAAGAACAGGTGCTTTATTCCTGGGGCCAGTCAGTTGTTGTCCCGGTTTTTAACAAGGGTGGTCGCATTTCCTGTACCAATCCCCGAGGGATTAGTGTCGTTTCGGTTGCCTCCAATCTATTGACATCCATTGTACTCCGTAGACTATCCCCCATTTGCGAATCGAGGTCCCGGGAGGAACAAGCTGGCTTCCGACCTGGCCGCGAATGTGTGGATCGGCTATTCATGCCGTCAAATCCTGGAACACCGCCACCTTTATCAGAGGCCTACCATTGTTGCATTCTTGGACATCCGTGCCGCATTCGACTCAGTTGATCGACGTACACTATGGCGTTGTTTGCGAAGGAACCGTGTCACAGAAAAGTACACTGCCATCCTACATGCACTGTATTTCCACATTTCTAGCAGAGTAAGGGTGTGTGGCTGGCTTTCGTCGTCCTTTGTTGTCAATAGCGGTGTACGACGAGGCTGCCCTGTGTCCCGGTTCCTCTTCAAGTTTGCGATTGAAGACATCCTGTCGACAGCGCTAGACAGTTGTCAAAAGTTTGGTATGCAGCTATTACCAGGCAAGCAAGCAACTGGCTTAGATTATGTCCATGATATCATCTTACTTGGTGAGGACTCACAGAGCATACAAACCATTCTAGACCGCTTGGTGATTGAGGCCTCTAGGTAGGAATATGTTTTCATCCGTCAACATTTAAAGTAATGCTTCAATATTAGCACTCAACTGTTCCCGTGCTCAATCTCGAAGGTACACAGCTTGAACAAGTGTATAGCTTTGCTTACTTTGGCAGCTGTATATCTATTGGTGGTACCATTAGAAGGAAGTTTCTCTTCACGTCGCCAAAGCTCGGGCGGTGTTTGTCAATTTCAGCAATTGTGGTGTCACCGGGATCACTCCTCTTGGTAAATGATCGTGTTTACAATGCTATTGTTCGGGGGTGGCTGCTTTATGGAAGCGAGTCATGGCCAGTTCGCGTAGATGATATGCGCCGGCACTCGGCCTTCGACAACGGGTACTTGAGGAGGACTGCTCGTGTATGATGGCAACAACACATTTGCAACAGTGTAGTCAGAAGTTGAGTCTTAGGGAATGCGAGTATCCTCTTCAACATGCCGGTTTTTATGCACCAGTTAAACTGGCTCGGTCATGTCCTTCGTATGTCAGCTGAGCGTTTTCCCTATCGTGCCCCATTTGCTCGTGCGGGACTCAACTGGAAGAGACCCCGTCATGGTCCACCATCCAGCTGGCAACAGCAAATGAATTCGTTGACTTCATGTATTTCTAATATTGGATCCACGTGTCTGCCAGGATAGGGACCAAAGGACGTAAAGTACCAATGGCTGAAAACAACTCAAGATATGATGTTGAGGGTCATTTTAAAGTACACCTTGTGTGGATGAATTGCGACGCGCACTCTCAATGTTGACCGCGATTCCCATTGAAGTGAACCTTGGTCTTTCGACCACGAGGACAGTAGCTGATGCAAATAGAAATTAGGTGTTGCCCGCCCGAAAACACTGCACTACTATTCAAGATATGGCCAGTAATTGAAACTAGTGGAGGATCTGTGTATATAACTGCTTAGGTTTGGTTACTTAAAGTTTAACGAATAAACAAGTATAATTAAATCTGGCGTCTACAAAATAACGAAAAGACGCTCCGTTGTTTTATGTTGCGGCACAATAGCTGAAGTGTGTTGCTCACCGTCAGTTAATGTGCCTTGATGTCGACACGATGTTCAACCTGTCTTCTTTTAGTGATTTTCATGGTTAGATTTGTCTCTATAATTATTTGATAGACTACTGACTGTACTTCAACTACTTCATTACCAGGTCGAATGGCTTCGCCAGAGGCAATATTTTTGCACCGTGTTTGTAGACTCTTCATCGCGTCTGTTAGTTGGGAGTTATGTCATCGCTGTCTTGCTGCCTTCAGCGGAAGTTCATATGGCAGCCTTTGTTGAAACATGTGCCAGTTTATCAAAAGTTACTGGCATTTGTGTTGAAGATAAGACTACCTTCACTACCCTTGGGTCACATCATTTGTGGTTCGTTGATGGACGTAGCCGTGAAATCGATTCCTTCAACGCGTCATTCAAAGGTAGTTTATGATGAATGTAATCCCATTGTTCCTTGGCATTGTTCTTTCAAGCTATTGACATACTTCGGTTTCAGAAACGCGGTGGACAAGCATGGTTCTAGCTAAGGTTTCATTTCCTTGATCTTCTAAAGTGTGGTTAAGTCGATGACGCTCGACCCATGGGACATCCTGAAAGATTCAGTTCGAGCAGCGCGCATCTCTAAGTTAGTCCTTTGGTATCAGGGCTGGTTGTACTTCAGCGATGGAGTTTCAGATGACGCGCGGAAGTCTTGCCTTATCGTAATACTTACCGTTGGAGTGTTGTGTGGCTTGTGCTTCCTTAACAGTTCTGACTACGACAACAAGCAAGTTACTGCTGCGTCCTGCTGGTTGGAATCGTCTAATTTCCTTCCTCTAATTTACATTGACGGTGATTTGGAGACATGGTGGCTGTAGAGACATCTAAGTGTTCGAACCAATGAACACTTTCGAAAGTGGCTCCGCAAACGCATGGACACACCACTCTTGCACCTGGCGAATCCAGAAACAAAGCTATCTCCACAACCACGAGGAATTCGATGAGCATCGGTCAACAAGTCAACGCAGATGAGTCAGTCCTCAAGAACCGTCAACGACCTCACCTACTCAAGCTAATTGAGGCCAGTGATATCAGTCGACATCGCCCAACACCTTGTGTCCAGCACATTTGACAGTGACACAAAACCTACCATGGTAGTGTGCAACGCCCCAATTGGGAAACAACTGAGCACTAAGTGCTTTTAGGTGACATTGTTCTGAATCCCTTGGTATTGTACATTGGTATTGTACATTTACGTGGCCGAAGATTGGGCAAGAAGGGACAGTAGCGTCCAACAAGGTATTTTCTGCTATTATTAGTTAAGATTGGAAGTGGAATTTCATGATTCAAACATTGGTTTTTCTCTGTATTTTCAATATGTCACGGGTAGTGTTTAGCAACTCTGTGCTCTACAGCAGGATACAAGTGGTGTTTGCTCAAATGTATATCCGTCTCGTTCTTTGGTTCCCGGTACATTGATGGTGCAGTTGCTTATAAGCTTGTAGCGTTGGTGTCCCTAGTCCATCTTTTAATAGCGCCGGCTTGCTATCTTGCAGTGGGTTCAGTCTGGTTTTTAGACAAGGCGTCAGATATAACTACTCCGATTGAACTGGATAACTTCTTTGGCGAATGTAACTCCCCACTAATATTGGAATGGTTGTATATTTTATGGGCTACTGATGTCGTTAACGGTGTTCGCATCTCTCCTCAGCCTTAGAGCATCACTTACTGGGGAAGTCTCTGTTACGCAGTCCGTTATGCTTGCTCCAATTGTAGTGATTTATGTGATAAACACTTCCCCAGCTTTGGATAGGAGTTGTTCCTACGTCTAAGCCAACTATAGCAAGCCTTTCTCACTGGGCTAGACGTGTATTCCACGCAGAACCAGAGGGGGTCTTGTATTTTTAAGGCGATTTCGCGTCACTTGTTTTCTGCCCGGCGCATTTTTCATGAGAATCCTCACAACAGTTGGAACACGGAATACCCACTTTGGCAAGTTTAGCGCGTGCACTACATAAGACTATTGCTTTGGGGCACGCAAGGCATTATGTCTACTAAGAGATGGTTACGACTCATTAGGCAGAACTATGCTAAAGAAGCAGCAATTGTCCTGCGTTATTGACGTTTAGCGAATGTTTACCTGGTTCAGGATGCACTGGTGTGGCTGTGATTTATCTTTTCGCGGCGTTTGTCTGGTTTGCCGATCGAATATAGCCATGCGGAAACTCACACGCGGGTTGATGAACGGAGTCCCGTTGCATGTTTTACAAACCGCTCCAGAACGGACTTGCGGAGAGGCCGAGTGTGGTTCGCTTCTGTGCAAGGTTACTTACATTGCAAAAGATCCACAAAATGGTGAAATCAAAGGGGCGCGGGCTCTTTCGAACGCTGCTAGAATGCTCGCAGAATAACACTAAATTAGTTGTTCGACGGTTATAATGATGTCACGTTTTGCGCATGGATATCGAGGAAACAGTACAGTGGATAATGTAGTATGCAGAAGTAATGTTCAAGAGAAAATGGTTTCAGAATTTGGTACTCCTCAATTCGGGAGGAGTAAGTGTAAATCTAGCGCTATGTTGCAAATGCCACGTATTATATCCCGGAACATGAGCAATGCACAAGTTTTCGTATAAAACGATGAAAAGCAGGTAGTTACATTTGCTGAAGATTTTATGAGGTAAATCGAAAGTTTTCATCATAATTGTGTACCATGTCGAAAAATGCGTTATAGTTTTAGCGACGTTGCACCCGTAACGAAAACAATACATAGAATGATTTAGCGAAGAATACAGTAGCTTTGGTCCCGTTAGTGAAAAAACTGGTAGGTAACGCAACTGCCATCGGGTACATGTAAAATTCAGCGCATCTACTCACAATTTTTTATCTACTATGAACTCAGAGACCATATACCCATGTCGTCATGAGATAATACCATGGCAACATAGTATCGCTTAACCAGACTTGTAATCTGTGGATGGTTAGCTGCAATGGCTTGCAGCAAGGGTGCTCGAGCAGAAAATCGCGCATGGTAACCAATAACTTGGTAATGACTTTGTTCCTCGGTAGCTTACTAACAGCCCATATTCATTCTTATCTCTGAAAGGATCTCGTTAAAAGTCCTCGCCTATTGCATCGGTGACTATTACCACTCAGCGACAAAGAGGATTGGTGACTAACGTGACCATAAAACAGACAGTATTTTAGAGGTACACTTCGGTCCACAATTCATAAAAGAAGCCATATCTGTACAAATATATAAGGCACCACAGACCACTGCACTGAGTTAAAGACCCTAATTAGCTTCTTCCTTGTCACTTGCTCTTTCACCACCAGTATCCAAAATGAAATGCATCGTAAGCAATCAGACGCAGTTCGATCTCCAAATTGAAAGACTGGATAGAACTGTGCTCAGAGGAACAGGAAGCCAAAAAGGCGTGACGTTGCTTTGTTTTGTGCTGTGGTTAAAGTCCTGCATCGAGTTCTATCGCGACCAAATCCGTTTGTATTTTATAACATTATAGAATTTGTACAAGAAATTTTAGTAGAGGGGACTACTGAACTTGTGGATCCTTACATACTTTAGTTGACAGAGGTGCAACATAGGCTTTGGGGTACTATGAATGTTTTAGTTACTGTACAACTCGATCACACAGGCACTGTCGCATGTCCTCATGAATGAGGGCTGCAGTTTACGAGTCCGAGTTATCAATGGTGGATGTTGCGTCTTACCACTTCTTGTCACTCACGTTCCTGCCCTACTGTCATTGTGTTCCGAAGAATATACGTCTGGCTAATTTCCAAACGAAGATGAGCTGAAAAGGCACCCATTTGGGTGCATAAAGCTCATGTTGAATTGGTGTTAATTTCTGCTGAATCGGGAGCAATATGAAATAACGGGAAATCCCACTAGGAAAAACTGGCATTTTACCATATTGCTGGAAGCTGTTGGATTCAACAAATGGGCTGGATACTTGGTTCCTATCACAGAAAATGTCGTATTTACAGTAGAAGGCAGTGTGCATGTAAAGGTCCAGTTAGTAGTTCACTGCTTGAGTTCTCATTCTACTCATTTCCGCTGCATTCATTTTGTACTACTGCACTAATCACTGTATACGTCTTTGTTGTTTTCCGTTTGCAAATAGAAATTGGGTGTTGCCCGCCAAGACCAAGGTTCACTTCAATGGGAATCGCGGTCAACATTGATTGCGTGTCGCAATCCATCTACACAACGTGTACTTCAAAATGACCCTCAAAATTGTTTTCCGTTTACTTATTTCTGTGTGTGTAAACCTTTCCGTTTCGGCTAAGCTATCCAGTTCCCTAAGTCAAATATATAAGTACAAATCGCCTTCCTCTCTGCACACCCATTCTTTGATGTACTTGGGCATTAAATGTCAATTAAAGGGATTCGTGTTCAGAAACTCATAACCGCTTCTCATAATAATGCGTGCGAAAGCACCAGTGATCAAGACAAGTGCTTATCATGCCCAGTCATTGGATGAATTCAGGACTTACGTGATGAAGTGAAAGTTTTTAATGGCATTAGTCAAAGAAGCAAAAGTAATCCAGGCTACCTCATCTACTTCAGAACATAACATTTTTCCCATCTGACGGACTCATTTTCGAAACCCACCTCAATATATCATAAGTGTGCTACCAACCTCACAGTTAGCGTACCAAAGGGGAGGAACGTGATAAATTAGTGCGCTTGTGAAACATAGTGTTGTTCAACATTTCCGCTCATTATGTGACTCACCACCTCCAACAGTCACTATTTAATATTTGTGGAATTGCATATGTAGAAAATTTTATTCATTGACCAGCATTATACTGGTGGAAGCGGCTCTACCCTATGTTACTCCGACTCCATCCCCGAAATTGCAGAAATATCGTTCAAGCCAGAAAACCAACTTCTTTGACAACTTGTTGTAATCCAAGCGGCAACAGGATGAATCGTACACCACTTTGGAGAAATATGCAGGCCTTTGAATTACCAATCGAAGGACTATTTATACAACGTTTATCAGGGTGTGTCGAAGCCGACTGAATATTCACACAGCTCCTTCGCTTATGTATTCAAATATAATTGCTCCTAATCCTTTTATCAATACCACCACATGTTACCTCCCTCAGAGGGTAACTGGACACAAACGGAGACACATATGCGAATCTTAATTTGAGGAACCCGAGTCTTATTTTGCCCTTTCAAGACTTACCACTCCTTTTTGTCCTAGGAGATAGCCGAGACTAAATTAATGACAAGCACACAGATTTACCGTACACTCCTTTATACGTATTGGCTAAATTTGCCATCTTCATTTGTGGTAAGAAATGATCTGTCTGACACACATCTAATTGAGTTCCCTTCTCATAGAAGCATTACTGTGTATGAATGAGAATGAACTTTCGCCCCTTGCGCCTTTGAAAGACAAATGCATAGGTGCGTCTCGAAAATTAATTTATCTTGGCGTACATATTGCCTACAGTGGAATATATGTTCTTGGTCTTTGTTCAGCGATTGATTAACCACCTTGTGGTACATGCTCTTGCGCAAATGATACAAATAGGTCAGAGACTTGTGCCATTTAGACGGACTTCTCTTTTGGTGGCTGCTCCGTCTGATAAAAATGTCACTACATCTACTGCATCGGACTGCGGACCACATACGTTGAAGCACGAATGCATCACAGTTATACACTAATTGTAGCAAAACGACTTCGTGCCGAGGAATAACTTTTTTGGGTGCGACAACAGACAACCCAACTACCCACGTAAGTGTACATGTATGAGTCACGTCTCCTTCCCACGACGCACTACACCCCATGGAGTGCGCCGTCGGCACATTTACGCACCGACGCTGCAATTTTCACTCCATATTTCTGTACTTCCCATTCTGATCGGACAGCATTTGTTCTACAGCTCGTGATTTGCTTAGTCACCGCTGCATCACTCTGCCTGCGGCTTCAGTAGTGGCGGATTTGTCTGGTTTCTTTCGCTTTCATTGAATACCTTCGCTATTCTTCTCAGCTCAGGCTCGCACCTGGTAGCCGCAAATGACCACCTCTCAGTTTGTTCCATGCGGCCAGTGTTACTCCTTGCGCCTGTTACCCTCCAGTTTGCGCGGTCTTCCCAACTTCCAGGTAATCGTTGCCACTAGCCAACCTATACAAACTCCTATTCGAAGTTGCATTTCTTCGCTTGCCACCGCTTTAGCCTTATGTGTACTGATGTTCACTTACACTTTACCAGCTAACTAGTCTTCTACTTCTCGATGTAATCAGATAACCAGCCTCACCTTCTGCTTTCCATAACGAGTGATCGAAACTTGTTTGGCGCGTGGTTGAATTTAACTCGTTGCTCTGACGGTACCTTCTTTTCCGTCTGCCTTTCAGAACGACATTCCTGCGCAATTATTGAAGAAGGACAAAACCTGAAGAGAACAGTTGACTGTAACTTTTCTTTTACCTTTTCCGTTACATTGATGCTTCCTTATAGAGCCTACGTATTGCGTAATAAAAGTTACATCTCCATCCTTGGAGTTCTCCCTTGTCTGCATTTTATAATTGGCGACCCTGCCAGGATACCAGAGCGATGCAGAAATCAAAGAGTCAATGTGAAGATGAAAGTCAAAAGCTTGTTACTGATCCCGGAGTGAGAATTTCGGTCGCCTTGGAATTACTGTCAGACGCTTTGCAGAAGATGACTACGAATCCGCTACCAACCGCGTCCACACCCCCGCTACCACCCCCCGAAAGATTTTCACCGGGCATGTCTTACTCAAGGTGGGAAAAACAAGTACAGCTGTACCTAAAGAGCTTCCATCTTTCGCAACACGACATCGTTATAATGAGACTGCTCTCAGGAGAGACGTTCGATATCGTGGCGGATACTAAACTTCTGGAAGGAATGGTCACACAGGAAACATTCGTCTCCCTTCGGCGCTTACTGGACCGGCCCGGCCTGCCTACTGAATGTGGCGAGAGTTCCACGCCAGATAACAGAAGCCATCGGAGCCTACTACGTGAACTACGCTGGATGACAGAAACGGCTTTCGCAGAAGAATCGCAGGCAAAAAGAAACAAGCGCACCCTGGAACAGCTGCCTGAAGGCATCCAAACACCCTCTATTAAGAAGGAATTCCACCTTCGTCCCCCCGAGTGCCTGGACACAGCCCTACAAGTGGCTGAGCGGTTGGAACAAGTAGAGGCCTCGATGGGAACACAGACCTATTAGTGTGGTGCCTTGAGAGGCGCAATCAGCCTAAATGTACACCGTTCGAAAGGAGAACAAATCTATCTACCTACCACCGGAGTTATGGAGAACGATCGACCGCCCAGCGACATTTCGTAAGGCTACGCTATCAGCCACCAAAACAGGGGAATTACGGACCACCTCGCGGCAGCAGGTCTTTACAAGGTAAGCGTGACTGTTTACCATCCATTATTATACCCGCTGTTATCTGTACATCGGCTGCAATGTCAACATTAAGCTTAGATGTGCGGGTCGGGGAAGTCCCGCTGGTAGGCTTGATTGACACGGGTGCGTGGAAAAGTCTACTTGGGTACAATGTAGTTAAGCAACTGACAGATTACTTTCGGGCACCTTGCCACTACCGTCTGACTGCCGTTAACGGCGAGCCCCTCACTGTCAGAGAATCCATTACGGCGCGGCTGGATATCGCTAATGAAAAGTTTAACCATGATTTTGTTGTTGCCGATAGAATACCGTTTGCCGAAATCATTGGTATGGATGTGCTGAGCCGTTTGAAATGCCGACTGGATTTGGGAACTTCTCAGATGATTACAGATAAGTGTATCATGTTAATTAGGCCTTGCAGAAATGATGTTCTAGAAGCTTTTGCGATTTATGAAAACACTTCCGATAGCGAGCAGTACATAACTACGTTTGTCGATTCTCTCGACCGGCCCACTGATGAGCAGACACGAAAACAACTAAGTGATATGTTGCGTCAACACTCGGATGCATTCGCGTGGTCAGCCGACGACTTAGGTCGAACCAAGTTGGTGAAGCATCGGATAGATACTGGAGAAGCGTCCCCGATTAAGACTCCAATACGACGGATCCCAATTCACTGGCAAGGCGAACTGCAGAATCTTATTGACGAAATGTTAGAAAAGGGGGTAGTGCGCCCTTCTACACACCCCTGAGCTTCTCTGGTTTTGCTAGTGAGGAAAAAGGACGGTATTTTTCGGTTGTGTTGGCTATAGGCGACTAAACGGAGTCACTCGAAAAGGCGCATTTCCCCTTCCAAGAATCGATGATCTCTTCGACGCATTCGGCGGGTCGGTCTATTTTAGCACGTTAGATCTGGTGTCCGGATCTTAGCAATTAGAGATCGAAGAGAGTGACAGAGTAATGACAGCCTTTCTGGTTTCTTCAGGTCCTTATGATTTTCAAACAATGCCCTTCGTTCTATCGAACGCTCCTGCAAAGTTTCAACGCCTTATACAGAAAGTTCTTCATGATCTAATTCCGCACAAGTGTCTCATTTATTTGGATGATGTCATCGTACATGGGCGAACAAAAGATGAACATCTAAACAATCTAGCCGAAGTGCTAACGTGTCTGATCAAGGTAGGCCTGAAACTCCAACCAAAATAATGTCACTTGTCACAAGAAGAAGTTACCTATCGCGGCACATCATCTCTAGGTCAGGCATCCGGACAGACCCTAGCAAGACAGACCTGGTAAAGGCGTGGCCAGCCCAACATATATATATATATATATAAGCGGCAAAACATTTTTGCAATGATTTGACAATGCGTTTCCACTGGGCTTAAATCCACATGCAAGCCTAGAACTGGGTAAGCTGAATGTTCACTTGCAATAGGCGATATTAAAATTTTGTAAACCACAACAATTTGCACTTCCGGTACAACTCTACATAATCTACTTACCGTTCATTCCAAATCTCCAGCAAATACTGCTTCAAATCGACACCTGCATAAACAAATGGGATCTTAATACGTGAGGTTTTACCTGACATCAAGCGAGTTGAGCAACTGAAAATTGCTAAGGTGTGTGGTAATCGTATACACAGCCGGATGTACGAACTAATGGGTTACATGCAAAATTACTCACATCAATATTCCAACGATGTGAGGCAGCTGATAGCAGGATAGTATGCCGCCAAACGAGTTGGCTCCACGCTAATATCGAAGTAGTTTAAGGTCATCGAAAAATTGACATACAGTGTCAAATATAACTTGTACCAAATGCTCACATGTCCCATAGGCTTTAGCAGGGCAATTCCGGTCCATTCGGCTAGCCGGACGAAATGATGTTGCCGGCCGTCTTTAAGTAACCTCTGGTCCAGACGGTAGGATGTCTGTGAAATATCCGTGTACATCACGTCGACGTCTCCACTAGCGCCGACCGACTCGGTCTAACAAATTCGTGCTATTAGTAAGATCGATGTGCATGATCGCTGTCGACGGAAACCGTGCTGCTCCGTGGTAATAACGTTGCCGTTTTTCAAATGGCGTTGTCACTGATGGATTCCATGACCTTGGACAATAGAAGGAGAGACGTTGAGCAGTAATTTGAAGGCACTGCCATGCTCCCGGATTATAAATTGAAGCGATAAGATTTCTATCCTGCAGGGAGCTGATTCTTGCCTAAGCAGCACTGGAAGGGCTGAGCCATAGATTCTCCGTACTCAAGGACATGAACTTGGGATAAAGTAATTGCAACGTGTTACACAGGAACGAGATCCCAAAGCAATTATTCAAAGAAACTTTGGCCTCTCGAAACCAACCGAAAAGGCCTGGAGAATAGCCAGTTATCAACTTGGCCTCCCACTGTCAGTGCTTGGGAATTCTGAGTGTGTTATATTTCCGCAAACGTTTAACACGCACTTGAAATCTGTTGTGGAATATACTACCCAAGCTTGGTGTCCTTAGCGCAAACTCGACGTTAATATACGTGAAGCACGACAGCAAAGAACAACCAAAATGGTTAGGAGATCTGTTTTTCTTATCTACCAACTCAGAATGAAAGCGCTTGGCATGTACAGCGGTGAATGACTATGCTAGAACACCAATTACGGCCTTCGCGATCTGCTGCAACTCATTATACTTTACTGAGAGGTCGCCAGTTCAAACTTGTCGCGCATTACAGTTGACTTCATTGCTGAAAAACATTTTCTTGTTTTGGATGTCCCGATCATAGGACTCTCTTCCAACTCAGTCTTGTTGTCCTAACGTAATTGTTTTAAGAGGATGCCTTGACGAAAAGCCATTCCCTTTCATTACGTGATATAGTCCGTTTTATTCGGAAGATAAGATAACGCGAACGAAACTGTGTTCGCCAGCCTTAACCGTTACGTAGCGGTGAAGGGATCAGCATACGCGTTCAAGTGAATAAACGATGAGTCGCATATGGCCTGAGTTTCCTTTCTCCCCTGTCATTTTACCTTTGGTGCTGTACTTTGCAATCTCTTCATCCTACAGAAATTATCATACACGCACTGTTTTACCTGCAAAATATCGTTAACCGAACAAATATAGACAGATAAATTGGTCTACACGCAGCCACATTCGATAGTAGACAGAATAAATAGTCTTGTCGGACTACTCTCAGTACGTTTACCTAAAGGGCTTGCGACAACCACACTTACAGGAAACCTCGTAATATCTTGAAGCAAACTTCGGTGAAGTGAAACGATTTAACAAACGCAGTACCGGGACCGCGTGACGCATAACAATCGACCGCGTTCCCGCTATTCTTGTATCTCTTCCGAAATACGCAAGTATGCGTTACTTTCGGTGATGTAACAACGTACATCTTGCTTTTTACTGTGCGGTCAGCATACATATTAGTAACCACGACATTCGGAACACCTACGGTGGGACATGAAATATCTATTTGTTTTGGGACACTGTTATTGGAGTTTCCATGATGCTACCACTCCATACTCAGACTGTTTGTTAGTTAATCTTATGTTATATGCATGCCTCTAAATTCTGTCATCAACGCAATTGCCGAGGCCGGTGGGCTATCGTTGGTAGCGGGTTTTGTCCATGGGTTTGTAAGGGAAGCATTAGAAGGGCGTGTACGGTTTAAACAATGCTGCGCAGTACTTTCCAATTTCTCTGCATGATATTACTGCTCTGGCCAGGATTTAACACTTCTGTTCTCACGATGGTCAAACTCATCAAAAATTTCTACATTCATATACTAATTACCCGTCGCCTGTAGATCTCCGATCACGTTTGCTCAATGAAGGTGTCGAGATTTATCTCTTCCGCAGATCGCACTGCATTCTCGATGAATTTTTTAATGATCCAATATTAGTAATCTAGTTCTTGGATAAGCCATTAATTAATGCTAGCTTGAAATACTATGTGGAGTAGTTAACACATTTGGGGCCTAGTTTTCCACTTAATAGTACACTAGCAATCAAGATTTAAATGAGTGGTCGCATAATTGGTTTCAAGAGCTGAAAAAGATCAGGAGGTAACCAATCAAAGTTGTTTGCAATGCAGTAAGAATAAACAGAACAAAAATGAGAGATACTCAGACCGTGATCCCCTTAATAACGAAATGGAATGACTTGTGGGAATTTTAATAGTTTTGTTCCTATATTTTAGATAGGTCCGTCATTTAACACGTTACTAGGTCTGTAAGCACATGATTTGCAATACACAACCCAATCATTTGCATTACTCACCTCTCATCCTTTATTTGTAAAATTTACAAAGTAAATAATCATAAACTTTCGCTTCTTTTCTCGTCAATACATTTCAATCAGTTGCCACGCCCTTATCCTTCTAAGCCAGTAAACGTCTGCAACAAAGTACAGGAAAGTAGACCCACGATCTCACAACCTCTTCTCATGCCGATATATTTTAGCCTCCAATGGCCCTTCACTTTACATGCTGCATTTGTTCTGCCAGTCCGCTCCCGCGGTCTGTGACGATTTTGCGTGTTCCCGTAGCCACATGCATTTACGCTAATGTACCCTTTGGAGCCCTCCAGGCAATGCTGCTTCTGTTGCCTATTCTTATCGCAAATGTATTGTTATGACAGTTGGAATAAAATAATGCGGTTGGAGATTAAGCCTTTATAGACAACGGTTGGCGCCGAGGGCTATCCTTTCGGGTCCAATTTCCCACACTATAAATTGCATAACTCATCTAAAATCGCTTACTCTCGTGCAGCCAGACGGTCCACCAAATTTGGAATGCCGACTTTCACCTGAAATTATTGCTAGCATAATTCTGCGCAACAAGCTGGCAAACACAACCACATGCACACAAATATTCACCTCTTCGTGATTAAGTGAATTCAATGGTCTTGCTTAACTTCACCGTTTTCGTTTCGTTCGATCTTTTTATCTGTTTTATGTGTGTGTAGGTGTGTGTGCACGTGCAGCCGACACTCCCCATCTAGCGAATTAACCCACAGACAGTAGAAGTGAACAACGATCATTTGGAAGCAGGTAGATATTAGGTTTTACCCACCAGAATACACTTAACTTAGAGAAGCGTTTCGATCCTATTTGATCTCTTCAGGTACAGATAGCAGGCATCGAAACCAGTACCATATCGAGTTTGTGCGTCGCAATTCTATTCACACAGCGAATATTTCAAAGTAACCCCACGGTGACTATTTTGATTGACATGCTTGTGTACTGAATTGTTGACCAGCTTTAAAACCTGAGGTGCGGAATAAGCAGATCAGTATGTTAGCAATAGATTGGAATTCACTAGGTGACAGCGGTTCACCCTGAGTTTAGCATCACCAATTTGCAACGGAAAAAACAAACCGGACATTTGCCTGTTAAATTCCAATATTTCCAGAGACTTGTATAGCGGTTGTCATGGGTTGAAGTTGGACTGTGCCCGCCATCATATAGTGATCAAAAGCAGATTCTAGTTTTCCATCTTAAATATTGCTCCGATCGTGACATGGCATGATTTTTCACAGTCCGCTTTATTAGCCCTCCCCGCGAGTTCAATCCATACCACCAGTTACAGGAGTAAATCCACGAAATTCCCACTTTGCGGCACTACTCGCGTCAGAACAGCTTTGTGGCTTACAGCAAGTAGTTATGCGAACGTGGTTCTGTAGCAACAATGATGCGCTGGGTACTTGTGGCAGTGTATGGTCAACTCGTAAACAAGGAGGTTAATTCGCTTTGCTATTCTTATTTTCAGCTTAGCCTGTTTCCGAGCTAGAGATTGCTTGCGTTGCTGTTGCTATGGTAGACCATAAGTTTTACACTTTTCTGTAAGAATGGTTTGCCGAATGTAGCATAGTTAAATAAACACCGAACACATACTGCTAACAGGGACGCAATAGTATCAGGTCCAGTCGAAGCTTTTGATGCTATCGGCAAATGAATTGTCAAACGTTACGCCATCTTGTGCTCCTCCAGGGGATTAATTCACTGCAAAGCTTGTACACCGAATTCATTTCGATTGTTCGGTCATGCACCCTGTTTGTACTCTAACAACGCAGTGTTGCTGAAAATGAAAAATTGCCGATTACAACCTTTCAAACATTGGCTGGGACTGAGGATATTTCCCAATCAATATGATGAACTTGTGTTTCAGTGTCTTCTAATATCA
>OX104070.1:37319666-37382403 GCA_944474145.2 Dicrocoelium dendriticum
CTTCAAAGGACACGAGCTAGATAACACTAGGGTCGACGAAACACTTAGTAGACAAAAAACCAGAAAATTACTGAAGAAATGGATTTAAATCTATCACTGGATAATACAGAATCAAAAATTGTACAGAATTATATAATTTATGACCGCAAATATCAATATCTGACACAAAAATCTGGAATAAACTGGCCTGGGGAGGCACAACACAATGAGTGATTGTCCAGACTCTCAACATCCCTCCGAAAGCGACAAAAAGGGATATCGCAATTATCTCATCGGCTTTTGATTTCGCATCGTTTATCATATGGTCTAAAGGTAATCGCTGGCGAGTTCAATCTACCGAATATTAACTGGTCACCACAACCATCTACATGATTGCATAGATCTTTCTTGCCATCGGAGCTAGGAATTGGACTCAATGGGTAACCAGACCAAATAGATCTGTATTTATTATTCACCCTGGAAATATAAGTGGTGACCACAAGATGCTACGGATAATCTCCGAAATAGGAATGTATAACAAATTCGACTAACATGTATATCAGAGTTAACAAAGCATTGACGAGGAGCATATCAGGATGACGACACGGTCTTTTAATTAGGATGACTTTCTTTTCACTACCAGCAGAAAATGCACTGTGAAAACGCTAATACCACAACCTCTTGAAAATATTTGGGACCGATCGAGAACTCATGATTTCAGAAAGGTTTGGAAACAACCGGTTGGTATGGTTTGTGGGCAACGCTTCGCTTTCGACACAAACGCTTCCTCAGGCCAAGTAAACCAGTCAAAGATTAGTATAGCACGTATAACGAACTGGGATGATAATCGCGACGAATGGGATGTAAGCAGAAGGTCCATCGCATTACAGTTCAACGCATCACTCCAAATAATGCATGGAACGGTCACAAGTGGTCCACGTTACAAAGTCATACAAGTAAGCCCTGTTGTCGATGCGTGCAGGAATGATGCGATATTCATTCTCTACCATGGATCCGTCCGCCGGCGCTCATCAGCTTGGTCGGGTTAACACAGCTCGCCACACGCTCGAAAGTTCTGTCTCGTCCATTCTATTCACGCAGCTGTTCATTTTGCTAATCTCAACCGCCTCAGTAGTCAGTTTCTGGGGAATTGATCGCAACCCCTTTCTAAAGATTTTGACGTTATCCAGGTTGATCTCATGCCCAGTATCTGTCGCGTGCGTCACTACTGCCGAACCCCTTAGTAGAGCTATATATTCAAGCCCGTTTTTCGGTGGGCGTTTTATGCGTCTCGTGTGTTTTGCTATCTTGTGCGTAGCACTCTCGCGGTTTGGACCATGTACACGTGTGCGCAGTCTTGGCCACTGATTTTGTAGGCTCAGTTGCTTATCCTATCTGCGAGACGTGGCTCTTCAAGTGAACTAGTGTAGAGCGGAACATTTGGCCTTTCTGGAAAATGCCCGGTATGTTTTCTTTTTTCCGGACCATCCTGATGGTCTCCGAAGTACCATTTTTATAAGGAATACCTACCATCCCAATCTACTCTGTGGTACGCCTTGGGTGAGGATTTAAAATTCGTTGCAACTGGCGTTTCACTAACCGCATCGGTTATCCACTAACAAGCAATTGGTTCCTTGCTTCTTCCCGGACTACCTTCCTATTTTCTTCCTCTGTGCACAAGGTCTGGGCTCTTTGAAACAGAGATGAGGCAATTCCAGAATACACATTCTTTGGGTGACCTGAACTGTAGCGGAGTACACCATCTGTGTCACTCGACTTACGAAACATGGTTGCTTTTAAGTTACCTTCATTCCTGTGAACTACGCAGTCAAGGAATGGCAATTTTCCACTGCCAGATTCCAATTCCATAGCGAAATTTATAGTCTCCGCAAGTGCTAACCGGTTTAGAAACTCATCATTCTTATCCCGTTTTATGATAACAAAGGAGTCATGCACGTAATGGCATCAAGTTTTCGGTGAGCTACAGGAGTCACTCAGCGCCCTCGTTGCAACGACTTCTATGTATAAATTTGCCAATACAGGGGATATTGGCGACCACATGGCAAATCCCTGTGCCTGAGTGTATAATCTAGGTTAGAACTTGAAACAAGACATGTCAAGGCACAGCTCCATTCTTTCCGTTATTCAATCTAACTTTATCTTCGTCCTGTCTCCCAGGTTACAGTCCCCAGTTAGCCAGGTGTTTTGTTATCTCCAAAGTGCCGCATATTGGCATGTTAGTGAAGAGCGAGCTAACGTGGAAACTGACCATCATTTCATGCGACTCAACCACAAGACCCGATACCTTTCTCGCAGTCAAAAGCATTCTTTACAAACGTATTTGTTTGTGCTGTCAAGGGTTGCAATATGCTAGCCAAATATCTAGCTAGTTCATGCGTCCGTGAACCTATGCCATCTACAATAGTTCGAACGGGTACATCGGGCTTACCAATACTCGTTAAGCCATACACTCTTGGTGGAAGAGATGATTTCGGTATGTGTCTAACCATTCTCCCGGTCTTAGATGCTCCTTTACATTCCTTAACTAATTATAACCACTGTCTTATTCTTATTCATCACTGACTTGACGGACTTATTGTGTAGCTCGTGGTGAGCTGTGTTAACCCGACTAATCTGATGAGCGCCGGCGGACGGATCCAGGGTAGGGAATGATTATCGCATCATTCCTGCACGCATCGACAACAGGGCTTACTTGTATGACCTCGTAACGCGGACCACTTTTGACCGTTCCATGCACTATTTGGAGTGATGCATTGATTTGTAACGCGATTAACCTTCTACTTACATCCCATTCGTCGTGATTATCATCCCAGTTCGTTATACGTGCTATACTAATCTTTGACTGGTTTACTTGGCCTGAGGAAGCGTCTGTGTCGAAAGCGAAGCGTTGCCCACAAACCATACCAACCGGTTGTTTTCAAACTTTTCTGAAGTTATGATTCCCACTATCAGTTAAATTGCATTTTGGCTGTACGTTTCCTGCTCCTACCAATGTAAGTGAGATTTGAAGTGTCCTGAAAATGAGAAACCTTATCGAGCGATGCAGAATAACTAATGACTTATATATTTTTAAGGTTACACGCATTTTTCCAGCATTAAGCGTTAACATAGGAATCGGAACGAAAAGATCGGTAGAAAACCCTGGGGATTACATGAAAAGGAAATGAACACAAAATTAGTCTGTCGCACATCTATCGACTAAATATCTTGGATCATAGAACTGTTCGATTAGCGTGATAGCAATCTTAACCACCCACTTGCTTTTTGTGCGACTTTTAGGTATTTTTTGCTGCTTCTTTGAAGTTAGAAACCGACGCTCTATCTTGCTACCCATTGCGTACAACAACAAGCGTCATACATAATGTAGAGATTTCTCATACGACCCTCCAACAGGTTATGAAATTCATCAAACTCTCGCACAAACCATACTCCGATAGCAGTCCTCCATCAGTCTATAAACTCGGTGAACCTGACCTATCACTGCTTTTGCTGAACATGTTTGCTTGTCGATGGAATCTGAGTTCTTTCCGGTACAGTGAAAAAGTTCGTTTATTGTCCTTCGTCATAGGGGGGGGGGCCCAGACAGAACGGCACTAATTAGCAACCTATCCATCCTTCTCCTATCATCCCTAAATTACTCGAACAATTAATTAATTATGTTAGCGTGAACTTTATCCACCGTCTTGGACTGATTAATAACTCCAATCTTGGGTTCCTTGATAAACTTTCCCGTTCAACGTGTTAGTTGCACGACCCGCATTACATCACAGAAGCCATTGACTCAAAGTATGCAGTTATAGTGCTGTTCCTGGACATGCAAAAGCATTCGATAGGGTGCCTCGCAAGCTGCTACTGAAATGAATCGAGTCATTTGGAATCAGAGACCTACTATTTGGTTGGTTGACATCATACCCAAATGCGCGTTACCAAATAGTCACTCTGAGTACTCATAACTCTTCATCACGTCCAAGCACTATTGGTGTCATCCAAGAGAGTGTAGTTGGTCCTTCCCTTTTCCTGCTCTATCTTAACGATACCACGATTTCCATAAAACATGGCAGGCCATGTATTTTTGCGGAGAACATAAATATTGTTTATGAATTTCAACGAGACGGACACCATAGCGCATTGGTGCTTGTTCAATAATACCTTGATTCACTTGAGAAATGGTGCGACACATGGATGTTAAACTTCTCAGCTAGTAAATCGTGCATTATGTCACACGAGAGTTTAATCCCTGAAAACTTAGATAAAATGAACAAGGGACGCAACTGTGTGAAACTAGCTAGCTGTGATCTGGGCATACAATACTCTACAAACTTCAATTTCCCAGAGCAAGCAGAGTATCGAATAGTACGTTCCAAACCAACTGTGGCTAACATATGCTATAAAATCGATACAACTCTTGCCAGGATTGAGCTTCCTGTCCTTGAATACGGTAATATCATTTATGCGAACGTGGGTATGTGGGACAGCGAAGCTTTGGAAAACCTGCATAGATCATTCACTGAACCCTTGTTCAGTAAACCGTCCACCTTGAGTTATCAAGAGCGCTGCTAGAAGCTTAAACTCGAGCCCCTTTGGTTGCGACGACTGAAACATGAGCTGATGCTGACACACAATCTTATAAATCAGCAGATATACTGCAATCTATGCATGCTAAAACTGCAACATAACATCACTTGAAATGTACGCAACAAGATATGTAAACTAACTGTACCAGGAGCCATGACAACTATCCGATCCAACTTCTTCCTCGGTAGATTCGCATGCCAGCCACAAGCAGTTCTTGCACAAAGGCATTCAGTTTACAAATTTCCTGGACCATAACTCAATAATGATCATATTCCCATTGGGTTCTATCAGGATGGACTAAGAAATATATAACCTGTGAGAAAAGAGAGTACATCAAACTCAGGAACAAATTAGTGCTGCTACACACTTCGAAATACATAGCACATGCATGAGCAGGATCATTATTGTACTTATGATCTGTCACCAATCCAGGAACAGCTTATCGTGCAATCGAGAAATTTACGTACTTTCATTATTAATAAGCTGTACGTAGGTTAGGTTTTGAGTTACTTACGAAGCCGATGTATCTGACCTCGAACCAGTCGTCTTTCACACACCAATAAAAACGATTAGTCACCGGCCGTTGGCTTGTCGAGGAAAGTTTACCTTTGATTCGCACAATCTCCAACGCAGTACTGGAATCCGTAAAGCTTTCATGTATATATACTAACGTCCAAGTGCTCCTCACTAAACTTACGGAACATCGAACACAATGTGTTGCGAATGCATGCGACCTAATTTCGACCACCATGAAGGTATTGATGCTGTGGTCTAGATTGCAGGAATGTCACCCACCCAGAATCATCGCCCCAGCAGGGGACCTAGGGTCCTTCTGTACTAATGTAGCGACCTGCAGCGTGCGACTATTGATGCCACAGAAGCTCATGTTACCGAGTGACTCTGGTGCAGTGTCCGATTGAGACCCAACGACGCATGTCTCGTAGCTATCCTTTACCGCCCCCCCCCCCAAATCCACTCCGCAAATAAATACCGTTTTGATAAGAGCTCTGAGCAGAGTAACACGCCCTTATCGCAGTCATATGCTCATTTCTGGGGACTTCAATGTACACTACCTGGAGGCACGGGCGTCCCACAAGGAACAGTTCTAGACCTACCTGCATTCATCTATGGTTTACATTCTCGCATACATGTCACATAGCCCACAAGATTTCGGGTGGAAAAGAAACCGTTCGTAGGGAATCTTGTGCTCAAAAATGAAGAGCCCATAGTGGAGCAGATATTTATGGAGAGTTCAATAATTCTCAGCTACCACGCATTCATAACATTTAACTCTGATGCTATCCAGAGTATCTATCTAGATTTACAGGATAAATATACGCAATCACACCCTATCACATCCTGAGAGAACTAGTCGAGGCGTCCACTTGAGTGTTCTCAAACAACAATCCCGAGTACGGCGTTTGGACAGAGTTCTTTGAAAGTCTCAGCGACTTGGTCAGTAGAGCACTTTGCTCCACTTTGCTCCACAAAAGTATAGCCAATTCTCAACAGCGGTACTTGAAAATGCCTGGCAAAAGGGATACAGTATTGCATGCCTACAATGCTAACCCCAACCTAGATACCTGAGTGAACTTCCTGACGCACGGCAATAAGTATACTATGCTGCAGTGTTAGTAAAATGAAACTTATCAATAGTACCTAGTCTACAAGTTTCCGGCATAGACCACAATACTGTAAGTATATCAACAGCCTTCGTAAAGTAAAACATGATATCCCCCAACTTTCTACAACAGACGGTATGGCACAAAGTATCGATGAAGCAGCCAATGCCATGTGGCTTCAACATTCCTCGATTTTCGAGGTCGTACTCTATCCCTGCCACGTACCTCCATCCCTTTATCCGACTCTTGTGTTCGCACATGTAAACCTCAGTCCAGCAACGGTGCTAAGAATGTTGCTCTTATTGCGTGACCATAGCTCATCGGGAGCAGACAACATGTGTTTGAAGATATTGAAATCTACGATCACTAAACTAACTAGGCCACAGTCGCGGTGCTTCCAAAAAACATCGATGTGAAATAACTTTTTAATGGCGTTATCCTATCTGTCCGGGCAAAATTTTGTCCATTGACTCTTCTCCTTGTGCTCTCAAAATTGATGGTTTCGGTCGTCGCTGATATTCTAATGGACCTCCAGATAAGCATAACTTTTGTTAACACCTGTCATGCGCCACCAACTTGGTGATAGCACGCGGTATTTGGACGGAATTGGACGACAGTGGCGTTTGTACCGATGTCATCTAAGTGGAATTTCCAAAGAGTTTGACTGCGTGGATCACTACATCCAATATTATAAGCTACAGAGCTATGGAACCTTGAATTCTGTCTCTGGATGGACTTATAGCTTAGTTACCAACACAGGATTTATGCGCATGTTGGGATATCATAGAAAACTGTGTCTCCCAAGGCTCGGTGAAGAGACCGTGCTTAATCCTGGTGCTTATCAACAACTTAGCAATAGTTGTTTCCCATAATTCCCTGCTTTTTGCCCGTGACGTTATGCTATGTCGAACGGTTAGTAGCAGTGGAGATCATGCTTTTCTCCAATGTGACCTAGATTATGTTCATGAATGTTCGACAAGCAATCGACTCTAGTTCAAAACAGTCAATTGCAAAGTGATCCAACTGAGTCATCAGCCGGGGAGAGTGTACAAAATTCGAGGCCACACTGTGCAGAAGGCCTCTCAGGAGCGTGAGCTTGGGACGGTTGTGCGTGATGATCTCGGCTGCTTGAAACATGTAGAGAAGTCGTCGAGTACCGGCAATCAGCACATCCACCTTCTTCGCAGAGCGTTCGGTCGGTTTGACCCCTCGCTCTTCCCCCAAATATTTAACGCCAACATGCGACTGTACGTCGTATACGCCACCCAAGTGTGGCAGCCGTGGATGAAACGAGCTCATTGCTCTCGAAACTCCTCAACGAAGGGTATTCAGAAACGTCAGGGTCTCTCCCATCTGTCCTACCAGTTCAACTTGAAGTCCCCAGGAGTGTACAACAGTCAACATCTGCACTAGTGTGGGAATCTCATAATGCTTTACCAGATTCTGAAGAACCCCAATCCATATTTGCGTGCACTGCTGGAGTTGAAGCACAACATCAAACTGTGGTTTTATCCATTTAAGCTGACCATACGGTATAGACGGCTCGAATGCCGTAGACTTTTCTTCTCACCTCGAGTGTATCGGCCGTGGTACGCTCTCCCAATTTATGTTTTCTCTGCTCCAAACTATCAACCTGTAAAAGTGAGTTGGTGACGCAATGTTCAGTTAGCATTTCATTATATAATTTGTATCATCTGGAGACAACATAACGCAACAAACGGTGTGTTTTCAAATTTCTAACCAGCTATAGTCAAGCAAATAATCATGGAAATACCTCAGTTAATTTAGACACTTCCTAATATGAACACTATGAAGAGTCAAGCAACATGCTTTTTCGTTTATCGGTACGTTTCCTTTTCTCAATTCCTTCCATCCCCTAGGACTTGTAAGGCATTGCTTTGTTACCCGTAATACAATATGGTTGCATTGGTTCGTAGTAGATTTTGGTACGGGAAATTTTGTTTCATACCCACGTGTGTCATGACGAGTTCATAATCTGCCAGAAGTTTCTCTCAACTTTGGTACGCATTCTGTTTCCTAAGTATGCGGCTAAGACAAAAATTTACTTTATGATTACATCCATGTACTCCTTCCTCAATTTAAATTACGAGTCTCAAACGGATGCCATCGTACATTGCAGTTCGGATCCTTGGGACATTTTCATCCAATTCCCAGTGATTTGTTGCTGTTACTCATAAACCAATAGCAGGTATGTCCTTGACAGATCAGCTGCGTTGCCTAAGAAGTTTATTTGCGCTTTAATCTACATGGTTGTTTAAGATAGTCTTCTCTGTAATAATACAACGGCATTCATTAAAATTTTTGCACAACTGTGTGAAAATAATCCCACAAATTTACCATGCTTTTTTTCCTTCAGGCTTGAGGTTGGTGACACAGCCGCACTTTTTCCGACACGACAAAATCTTGTGAGCATATAAGCTCCTCTAAAATAGTTCACTCCACGTCTATCACTTACACAATCAGAGTGAAGGAGACTGAAAGGAAGCAGTTCGCAACCACGACGATGACACTCGACCGTCACACAAAGATGTCTTTCCCGTTTGACTGCAGTGGACATTGGAAATACAGCAGTTTAAGCATTTGTTGGACGCACTGCTAAAATGATTGCTAGCTTTGATGTGTACTAGGTTCCTATCGTGTGATCAATCTGCTATAATGAAAGGCCGCGTCATAGCGTTTGATTGACTATACTGACTGTGAATGCGCATGAAACCAAGACACAGTCCAACTACATCTCTTGCTTCAGGCCCACACTACGTGGCATTAATTTACCCTTACACGATCATAGCTTATGAGAAAGTATCCAGGAAGTTGGTAGGCAGTTCATGCATCTAAGTTGAACGGAGTGGACCGTAGTATCAAATATTTACAACTCTGCATAATTCTGCGCACAAATGAAGAAGCGCGGTCCAGTCACACACATCAACTTGTTTCTCGCAAACTATTCTACACCCAATTTTGGACGTACCTGAAAACTAATCCTTTGTATCCTAACAACCGAATTTGGGAGGCGTTGTTGTATGGCAACCGTAGCACCCAAGTGATGCACAGTTTCATGTGTGCGTTTGTTCACTGGGTTTCAGGGGTAAAAAAGGATGTTTGCTTTGCACTGACTACTGCAAAAGACAAATATCAGGCAATTATGTCGTTGAAGTCCAAATGTCATGCGGATTTTTATCCTGTTACTTACGTTTAGTACAACAGTTCGCTAGAGCTAATTAACAGATAGATAGCTATCACCGGACCATGCGCAATGTCTGCCTAATTCCTGACGGTGTTCGCTGTCATTGTTCCAGGGTATCAGCTTCCATGTTCATGGTGAAGTGTATTCGCTTTCGATTGATTACTGCCCGCCAAATTGTATTTTTGTGAGAATGGAACTGGAGATCCCAAGGCGTTTTTCCCATGGTTTGTATAGAGATAGCCCTAAACCAGGCAGTTCAAAAGCTGCTGTTCTCGAGATGTCGGTGTAAAGTGTATCGAATTATTCCATCCGATAAACAAGAGTCGCCACCGAAAATATTGCTTATTTCGTAACCAAATCAGTATCTCATATTTGGGTTAATACTTACAGAATTTTATTGTCATGACTGAGTTCATCAGAGGTTTGTCTACTTGCTCGGAAAAGAAAAAAGCTAACACTAGATTCATAAGGAACATTATAATTTCCTCTTAGATTGCTGAGGTGCAGGCATATTGAATATTGATTCCTTCCTTCTGGACAGTGGATAGCGACAGAATTCGCTTCGAACTCTAACCTTTCAGCCAAATTGTTGAAGCATACGTTAACATTCATTTAGCCTCACATCACAGGATACGATGAAATACAGTGATTTCGGTCGCATTTCAGTCACTCACTGTTTATCAACCCATACAATTCTGCCAACCACATCCATGGATGGACCAGCATGTTCACAATATAGGAATGAATGTATTCCAGCTAGCCGCCAAGAGCATCGCTGGAACGGTAGTTTAATTATTTAAAGGAAGTAATATGTAAATTCCTGGTAACACAATGTAGAACCATGAAATACACACCTCTATCTACAGCAGTAAAAATTGTGCAAACAGGATCGAACTACCGTCAAATTATGCTCCTACCGGTACTACCTAAAGATATGGAGGGCATTTACACGGAGGCAACCATGGTGTACCTTGACTACAACAACTCCTTGTGTCATAGCATCAAGGAGTACGTCAAAAGCAGTCTTGTTATACAAACCTTTTGCTAGCCCGAGCAAGCTGGACGAATTAAGTCCGTGCAAGAGGAGGAGTCGACATTGTCTAGTTGGACTTTCCTAAGTATTCCATCTCTGGACCGCCCCATTCTCCTTCAAAAGCTTCGAGGTTGTGTAATCGTTGATCATGTCATGGGTTGGATAAGCAAATTCCTCATTCAACGTCAGCTGAATGTGAGAGTCTGCAGCTTCATCTCCGCCCCAAGTGAGGTTCACATTTGGGTGTCCCAAGGATCAGTACAGTTATCATGTCTGTTCCTAATATTCATCAAACATCTTGCTATTAATCTCCAGCCAAACTTGCTACTAATCCCTTGCAAGATCAAGATTTGGCATGACATCAAGATAGTGGTAGGCCATGTGGCACTGCATAGAGATCTCGAAAGACCCTATACATGGCAACCTCGAAACTTAACGAAATGCAATGTTCTGAGAATACGCCATCAGTTTGCAGATTTTTGAAGTTCGTCAGGGAGATCAGCAACCCCAACAAGTTACCCAGGTAACCGATCTCGGGTAATTGTGCAGGAGGACCTTGGCTGCGCGAAACTGGCTGAAATGGTATCGAGAAAACCTGTCAGCTCCTCGGACACCTACGAAGAGCGTTCGGGAATTTCAAGCCATCAATCTTTCCACAACTGCCCAACTCCTGCATGAGTCCACATGTGGGGTACTCAATCTAAGCTTGGCAAACTTGGCAAAACATGATGTGGACGCGCTTGATATTTTCCAACACAATGCAATCAAAGTCGTTAGAAGACTGCTTCCCCTCTCCTACCAACAGGGACTGCTATTTCTAAGCTTGTACAGGGGCGAATATCGGTGCCTTCCAAGATACAATGGCATAATGCACAAAGTATTGGTAACACACAATCACGCCTGTTGCGATCGTTTGCAACTCAGTCACAATAACAAACTGAGAGGCCGACGCTTGAACCTGACCACGTACTACAGTCGACTTGATTGTTGCTAAACTCTTTACTCTCTTCGAGCGTTCCAATCCCTGAACGCGCTGCCAACTCAAGTAAATTTTGTACTCACATTAACGCTTCTCAAAAGATGTGTTGGTGACACTCTATCCCTTTTAAACTACTTACTATGGTCCGGTTCCATCGGTAGACGAAATAACGCAAACCGAACAGCGTGCTCACCAGCCCTCTCCGTAACTTCACATTGAAGATCCCAGCGTATGTGTTCAAGTGAATAACATGAGTAGTCATTTAAATCAAAATTTTCTACGTTTTCCAGTTAGATTAAACCTGCATTTCATCATCCGCACCCCGGTCGTCCTTTTGTGCTTGTCAAGCCTTCGATATTCGCCATTCGTATGTCCTTGTTCATAATAGTTTCGTAAGTCCGGCAGCGCTAATATTTTTCAGGAAATTTGGTGACGATATTTAACAATGTTTCTTTTACCTTGAGGATGTTCCACTGCGCGGAAACCTGATGAGTGCGATGCTCAGCGGATTACTGAGAAAATCTAAATTTTAGTAGCGTTTTTGGGGACGCGGCTTTCGTAGTAGTGTGTTTTTCGATTCTTTGGTGGTCGGCTGTGTCGTTCATTGTTTGACCGTAATCGCAGGCGTCCGAGCAATTGCTGGTTGGTACGTATAGCGTTCAGTGCCGTGCGTGGCTGAAAACCTTGATTTCCTTCAGCTGACGAGTTTTTTCGATTGCATCTCGCTTCTGAGCGGCATGTTGACGTGATCGCACACAAGGGCTGCATGTTCAGCATTTTTACCTTGATTTGGGCCTGATGGTCTTTAAGTTTATGGATGAGAGCGTTTTGCGCATTTTAGCCAACATTCGCTAATCTTTCCGTTCATATGTTTGGTTTATGTGTTGCTTTTATTAATTGTGGACCGCTCTCTCTGTGGGTGTGGGGCAATCGTAACCTCGAGCTCGAAATGGCCGTTACGTTTTAGAGTGCGTTTACTTCACTAATGAAGCGCAACTCATCCAAGTCATGTGCTTGAGTCACTTGTTTGTTTGAATCGTGAAGGTCTGGGACACCGGGACAAGGAGCGATTGTGCGTCCTTTTGCTTAAAGTAATCGTCCGGGTTTAGTTTGCGTTGCTAACGTTTGCTCCGAGCAACATTCAAAAAATATGAACAGTACATTGTGTAATTCGGAGGAGTGTGTCTGACAATGGAATGATTCATGTCTCATCGACTAACTCAATCGGTACTTGAAACAACAGCAGCTGACTGGTGTGTACCGAGATTTAATGAAGGACAGTGCGCATCATACAGTCCTGCTCAGGTTGGACCCCAGTTAGCTGACACACGGTGTCCCACTATTTCTCGTTGTCCAACATGTTGTCATTAATCTACTTTGCCTTGAGTTCAAGCAGATTAGAGGAAATAGCATTAAGAGAGTTCTGTTGCTCTCTTGTGTTCTGCATTTTTGTGACTGTGTCGCTCTTTCCTTATTCTGAGAAAAGATGGCATGCTAAGTTTCTTGATAGTATTGGCAGCCAAAACTGCTCCTAGTTTAACGTTGGTCGATGGTAAGATGGACGGTGCCTTCGCCATATAGGCTGCAAAAATGAAAGGGTATGTTGTTCTCCAGTAAGTAGCATGGCTGTGCTGAAACTTGCAGTAGGAGCCCCTTGTATAGACGCAAGTGTTGGCGGGGATGTACCCAACTATGTATCATTCATTTTACTTCCATCTTGACTGTTTGTTCCGCATTGGAGATTTTTGTTTAACATGCTCACAGCAGCAACATTCCATAACCCGGTGTTGAACAATGTTCAGGAATCACTCTGGCCGACGATATCTGTTAATCAGCAACAGCTACTTATGGGATGTATACACAACGCGCCAAACGGCAGCCAAGAAGACCTAGAACTTTTGACGCTTGCATTTGAATACGCCGCTGGCCTACCACTTTTACATAAGATTATTGGAGGTGATTGCAATCTGCCTTCAATTTCATGGCCCATAGGAACCGCTCCTTTGAAATACCACAATCTTATCTCCTGATCCAAATGAATGGTTGGCATCAACAAGTCTCCGCCCTACCAGAGGTGAAAGTACTCTGGATCTCATTTTTTCATTGGGCATACCTGCAATCAGTGTTAGCGTTCTTGATGAATTTCAGGGGAGCGATCATCGCGTAATCAAATGCTGTCTAAGAATACGCATAGCCGATGTACAGAAACCAAAGCATTATCGTCTGTTAAATTCTGTCAAATGGGATTCATTCAAGGACCTGATTCGTTCGATGAATTGGGATAAATTCTTTCTCTCTTTATGCCCACAGAGTTGAAGGCGAAGATGAGTGGCTTGTGGTCAGTGTAGACCGTGAAAGCGCGGCCTTCGAGCGTGTGCCGGAAGTGACGAATAGCTAGGTTAATGGCCAGCAATTCTCTGCCAAACGTGCTGTAGCGGGATTCTGCTGGCTGCAGGCGCTTGGAGAAGAATGCAGGGGGTTGCCATTGCCCACCAATATGTTGTTGGAGGACGGCTCCTACCGCGACGTCTGAAGCATCTGTCGTAATAGAAAGGGGTGCAGTCGATTCGGAATGAGCGAGGAGGGCTATGTTGGTGATAGCATCCTTGAGCTCGGCGAAGGCTGCCTGTGCTATGTCAGGGAAAGCAAACTTACGTTCATTCCCTCTGAGTAGGTCGGTCAGAGTCTGCATGAGCTGAGAGCATAGCGGAATGAATCGTCGATAGTAGTTGACCAAAACAAAAAATCGACGGAGATGCTTGAACGAAGTCGGAGCTGGGAAGTCCTTATTGCCTGGATCTTATCAGGAAGGACTTCGATGCCAGATGATGAAAGGAGGTGGCCTAGGAATTCTACATTTGATTTGCCGGGTTCGAACTTAGTCGGGTTGACTGTGACACCGTGTTGAAGCAAGCGCTGGAAGAGAGTTCGAAGATGCTCGAGGTGCTCTTGTTTCGATGAACTGGCGACTAAAATATCATCGAGGTAGCAATAAACGAAGTCTAGGCCCATGTGACATCGTGGATGAAGCGTTGGAAGTTTTGTGCGGCGTTGCACAGTCCAAATGGCATTCTTAAAAACTCAAACAAGCCGAAAGGAGTGATGACGGCTGTTTTAGGAATTTCATTGTTTTCCACAAGTATCTGGTGATAGGGGCGAACCAGATCGATCTCGCTGAAGATTGTCTTACCTGTGAGGCATGCGGTAAGGTCCTGCATGTGTGGGATGGGATACCTATCTGGGACGGTTAGGCGATTGAGTGCGCTGTAATCACCGCAAGGGCGCTAGTCACCAGATTTCTTGGGGATCATCTGCAGGGGCGAGGACCAAGTGCTGTCGGAAGGGCGGATTATTCCAAGTTCAAACATGTGCTCAAATTCCGCCCTAGCTGCCTTTAGTTTCTCAGGCCATAGTCGGCGTGGACGGCATGACACAGGTGGACCATTCGTATGTATGTAGTGCTTGACTTGAGCTGCCACGAGCAATGCTGCGTTCATTGGCTGAACGAGCTTGGGATACTGAGAAAAGAGAATAGCCTAGTCTGGCGAGGTCTGCGGAAATGCATAGACCGTGGATATAGATGTGACATCAGCGGTGATGCCACGTACACTGAGTTTCGTTGCAGTGACGAATATCATCCGGCGTTTCGCACGACCAAGAGGTCGAAATGCCTGAGAAATTCAATGCCGATGATGGCAAAAGGGACTGCAGCGACGGTGTATACCCAGCGGAACGTGCGCCGAAGACCTAGGTCCAGGGTAAGCGACCGATGACCGTAGGTGGCTATTGGCGTGCCACTAGCGGCACTGGGGCTTGTCGACAGAGAATCGATAGGCTCACCTGGCATAAGGGGAATGACGCTGACTTCAGCCCCGGTATCAATTAAGAACCAGGTCTCGGAGTCCTATTCCCTTATGTAGATGAGACGACTTTGGGCTTTGTCGACGTTCGTGGCCATTTCAGGCCGGTGTGGCGGATCACCTGTGTCGGTGTAGCTACATGGCTGTACGCACGTACGTGCTTTATTACCGAAACGCGAGTGGTAAAAGCAGTAACCTGTGGCATCAGGTTTTGTGCGATGGGGCGATTATCCGGATCGGTTGCGGTGCTTACGGTTTAAAGTGAGTTCCTCGATCTGGCGCTGAAGCGACGCTATCTGCAATGATAATGCGTCGGTTGCTGAGGTCTGGCTAGTTGCGGGGATCGGTGTGGTTGCGCCAGCACGAAGCTTCTTAGGTGCGTTGATTTCAGTCTCTGGCTGGTGCCGTTCGATGACGCGGTCTGCTAGATCTGCAATGGATGTGAGTGGCAAGTCAATTGCTACTGCAAGGATGGCCTGAATGCTTTCAGGAAGGCGTTGCATGCACAGCTCGCGGAGAAACCCTACGTCCATGTTGGACGCGTCAATGAGCAGTTGCATTTTGTGCAACAAGGCTGAGAACATCCTCTCTCTTAGTTGCAGGTCACTAAACAGTTGCTGCAAACGGACCTTGTCAGAAGGCGTGATTCGCTGAATAATAGCCTGTTTAAGAGTCTCGTATTTCATTACTAGTGGGGGCAAAGTATAATGTCTCTCACCTGCGAGGATATACTCTGAGGAAGGCGAGATTTTAGCGGATTATACATGGCGAAATCAGAAGAAATCCTACGAATATAAAATACGGATTCTAGCTGCAACTCCCATAACAAAGTATCATTCTCCCTAAAAGGGAGAGGGGCTAACGCAACATAATTGACCATGACAGGCTGAACGGCGTTAACATCGCATGGAGACGGCTTATCATCTAGATAATCCATTGCAAAAAACAAATAAAATGTGGTAGGTGAAAAAACAATATGATCACAAGTAATGAATCACAAAATCACTGGAACGAGCTCACCAGAATGAAAAAGCAAAATGGCGGGCGGCGTGTTACTGATAGGGGGTCACCAATTGTTGCGCGGAGCCTGGGATACTAGTCGGTAAACAATGACACGTAAGACGTGTCAAATACCAGACGGTATAGAAGTCGGAGGCGACCATAACCAACGTATATTGGGCAGGCTATAAAAATAAGAAGCGAATCAGCCAGAACGAGAAACGTGCAGCAAGGTACTCAACAAAACGGTTTTTGTCCACGGATGTGCAGTCAGTAAAACAAATGGAGGTTTTGAAGGTTAAAACATCCGTAACATCCAATATTGCAAAATACTGAATGAGCGTGTTTTCCGGTACACTACATGTTTCGTGCACACGCGCCAAGTGCATCATTGAAAAATAATTGCCATGACTGAATGGCTGCAAACGGCCCAAACTTTCGGAATTATTTTAGTATGAATTTATATTTTTTCGCATGTAAGAGTTTTGACCACCTGTTTACTGGCTGCAATAGGTGCGTTCTTACCGGCTTTAATAAATCCTGTTCTTAAACTGAGCAATAGATAGGCATTCATTTAGTTGAATTGACAGTACGTCTGTTGCGGCCCTGGCCATAAGGCACCTAATCGACTCTGGCGGCTGTAAATTTGTCATGGAAACATTTTACTTTTAGCCCGTTAAAATCAATTGGGTATAGGCTGCATGAAGTTTATATTTATGGGTTATGTATGTAATTTCGGCGTATTAGAGACGCACACCAAAATGTTTAAGGCATCAGCAAATCGATTCTTCTCTTGTGCGTTGCAACAAATGTCCATTTAGTAGTGAACAGAGTGATCAATTTCCATGTTAACAAGTTTTCTGCGCATTGCATACATTGTAGAAGGGTTGAAGTCGGATGCTTTAAAACCGTAAATAACCTCTTCCTTGCTGTGCAGCATAAGTATTGTAGACGCAGAAAATGAAAGGCTGCAAGCAGCAGGTCACATGATTCTTCACGTTCCGGAATATATATCAAATTACGCAGCTGCGGAACCGACTCGAATCAGGGGCACCATTTGCTGTCCGTACTTCTTTCTGTATCCCCTTCATACACAACATGGACACACGTACACACCCATACAAAATTATTTTCCGAGATTATTATTGACAGGAAATAATCTGACACGTGTTGTGCAAATAAACAAAATAGCCTACTTTGGGAATATTTCGTCTCTACACCCAACCATTTATTCTTATTTTCAAACTAGCATATAAGGTGAAAGGCAACTTGGTAACAACGGTAGAACCACCACCACTATAAGTTTAACTATTTTCTCTTCCTTGCTTAAACGTTCACCATGTCAACGTTATGGATCTTTTGCTTTCCAGTCCCATGAGCTTCCGGAGATTGTATTGCAATTTTCCCATCTATGTCGATAAAAATAGCTGTTCTTAATTGATAATGCTAATAACACAAAAATAACAAATCGAATTTTAATTCCGTGTGTACTTTCGTTAGTCCGAAGAAAGCGAATATTAGATGTTAAAGGTTTTAATGTGGTCTGCACAAATGTTTACCGTGGCCCATTAGATTTAAAACATAAATCTTGGTATGGTTGTAGCTGGTCAGAGCTTGACCTTATAGTGAGCTCTAAGTTAAGAGATCCTTAAACCTCGATTAGACGGCCATTGCTTTTCCCCAATCTACTTGTCTGCTAGTTTCACTTACAGCCATCACGTGCTTATTTTCACCATCCACTCAGCTCAGCCACTATTCCTCCGGCAGCTTTGACAACGGTATTCAGCTCACCCTGAGGTGTTAACCAGGCAGACTTTATATCCATTGTGACCTTTTACCATGGGGTTGAGATAGCTCCATCCAACCGCTTAGGAAGTATTTATTTTGCATCTAAGCCCTCCAGCTCCATTACGATCTTCGTAAAATACGGACATGGAAGCCATCAGCAACCTCAACCGGACTTATAGTAAAATAGAATTTAGGTGTAGTATATAGAAACTTTTCCTGATTTGGGATACAAATTTAGATGAACAATGTTGCCGCGTAGTATACTGATTATGTTTTAACGTTTCTGCCGCTTTATCTTTGCTTTCGGAGTCAAAATTAGGAAGCTAAAATTTTGGCCTGCTTTAATTATATTGGAGCTGACACAAGAAGATTGTTGACAAGGATGATGTGTTGCAACTTTTGGACGATTTATTTATCCACTTCTGATGATTCTGCATGGGAGATTTTTATATGGCAGGACCTGTACAACTTTGTATTAATAATGCTACTAATGCTATAGTCCTTGAAGTGAACAAGGTAATTTTGACCAATCCGGCAGGTGTGCTAGCCAGAATGAAGGCACAACTATCATACAACAAAGAAGGCTAGATCCAATAGCCACCACTCAGAGATGATTCGATCCAGCTAACATAAATATAAAATTAATTTAGGTTCTTCGCAGCCTGATTCCAAATCAGATAGTCGCCCAAATACCCAGAAAAGCACTAGACTGCAGCTTCAGTCTTTTGGGCATCAGCAGTAGTGCCCATCCATCGGATCCAACAGGATTCGAACCGATGACCACCAGCGGCTTGAACCGCCAGTCAGCAGCTTACGCCGCGGGGACACGGGAGACAGTTTCGGATCGTCATGATTTACAGGCTAACTGCGATATAGCGCGCCTTGTCCTCCACTGCCACGCAAGTTGCGACGTTGCAGGGGACGGGGTTGACACAGAAAGATACGACGTCCACTAATAGTAGCTATGTACGACATAGCATTTAAAAATGTTAAGGCGGATATATTTCGATGTATTCATGAGTAGGGGATAACGATACGATTAATTCAGCGACATAAGCTGCTGACTGGCACTTCAGGCCGCTGGTGATCATGGGTTCGAATCCTGTTGGATCCGCTGGATGCTCACTACTGATTATACCCAACAGGCGGAAACTGCAGTCTAGTGCTTTTCCGGGCATTTGGGCGACTATCTGATTTGGAAGCTGGCTGCGAAGAACCTCAATCAATTATTTCAAAATCCCCTACCCATGAGTGTATCAGAATAAATAAAAAACAGCAGTTTTGTCGATGATCTCACTTCTAGAGCAAGATGCAGAACTGCCCGTCTTACGACTTAAAACGTTTGGGTTTTGCTGCATCAGTTTGCCAGTGATTGCCAGAAAGCATCCTCGTAAGGAAGATTCACCAACTTTTTTCGCAACTATTTCACTGGGATAATAAATACAAAAGGCATTTACTATGCTGATGCTTTGAAATGCAACCTTTTAATGAAATGTCAGCTGAAATTTCAACGGCGTTTGCTAGGATGGCTGAGGATCATTATACTGCAAACTGTCAATAGAAGGAGATGTGTACTAAGTTGTATTGTCAGCGGCATCCAGCTTTTTGTACCTTGAAGAGATGGACAGTAGACATCGGTGGATATACAACAGAAGAATTTATTCAGACACGCAGACCAAATTGTCAAATGGTACTAATAACTCACGGAAGACGTGGATACGTTGGATTGCCCCATCTCCTTGTGTGGTATTAAGGCCAAAACACAGTAGTGGCCTACACGAATAAATTTTTGCTTTTTAATCTTAACATTTGCTAATGCACAGCCTGAGTATAGATTCATCCAAAGTGTAACTTATGCACCAATAATTTATATCTTGCATTACCTCTATTTTACAATGAACTTGCTAACACTTTATTGAAGGCAAAAATGACCACATCTAATCCATGCGGACTTGTGGGAAGACAAACACATCCACAACACCATTCACAGATGCTGGTGATGCAACAAGAACAAATGCTATGGCTGTCAGACTTCCTCCTACAAGGCGCACAAAGCCCTTAGAGATCAATTGCTGAAGTCAGATAGGATACATCTGACCAATTTTCTGTTTCCACCAATGAGTTGAGACATCATTGCAAGTTTAAGCGTCGCAGATTATGCAGCAGGATCAAATATACGAATGCGTGTTTCTTTGTCGCACATGTGACAAAAATAATTTCAAAACATTTCTCAGCAATTAATAACGAAATAAGACATAGTACAATATAAATTCACCCTTAATTTGTTGACATTTTTGTAGCACGGTTCACACTGTGCACTTTACATGCTCTTGTTTGCATAATCTACAATGATCAAGCAAAAGCTTCCGTTAACTACTCTAGGAGAGTAATTACATGACCATCAACGTAAAAGATTTTGTTGGATCAGATATTTTTGTCCGTGCATGGAGGGATTATGTTCTACTCTGCTTGCAGTAAGACTACAGTCTATTTGCCATCACAATATGTGTACTGTTGTAGCTAACGAGGCTACACCTGTTCTAATACATTCGGACAGTGCACAGTGACTATTCATGTCAAGTGGCTCACCGTACCGCCATAAAGACTCTAGAGAACACCTGTCTTATTCAGCATATTTATCGCGCATACTAGCAGCTTTTAACACGGGGAACATGGTACCAATAGGATGGCGGATTTTCAGGACCAGGTCCGCAGTCTTCTGGTGTTCAAACTATCTGTGTTGACTGCCAACATGACAGCCTCATTAATCATCAGCGAACTTTGGATGCCATGGTGAATGCTTCGGTTTCTCGGAATATTGATTAGGTCTCGAACGATTATACCTCTCAATCACATGCCATAAACCATTCAGTCTGAGCGGAGCAAGACTTTAGTGCGTATTTTCTAGCTGACAGGCATTTCAGTGCCAAAACTTTGTATACACAAACTTATGATGTTCTGACCTCTTGAAGTACAATGCGCAGCCCTTCTAATACCTCATCTACCAGGAACATAGGAATATAGATGACTGAAACTGGCTTTACTTGTAATAGCTCAAACTGAAATTGGAAATAAAATGGCTAAAAATAAACGAAAAATTATCATTTGCTTTTGCGATTACTAGCGGATGGATGCTTTGCTCTGTCTGCAAGTGAGTTTCTCAAGAACGTTGGGAACCGTTTACTTTAGCAACAAACTGACATCATTGCTATTGCAAAGTCATGTATCGACCGTACTCGAGATGTAAATATTGTCCACTTGCCGATGCAAAATCTTAATGGCTGCGTTTTGTTGACGGATACCACTGGGAATGGTGGTGCTGTTAATTCAAAACAGTTAATTCTCCTCAACAATTTGAAAAGTAGAGTGAAAAGACGAGAGCTGGTTCATGCAGATATTGCGTACTGTCTACTCCGTACCATTAAAGATGACCAATATTTGAGGAGACAAGCTTGAGGAGCAGAATGAATAACGGAAGTTCATCCCTACTTTCCGAGCAGTCTTAGTTTGATAATACGTCTGATTATGCCGTACCGAAGTGTTACAGTGTGCGCGGCTCACGTTTGTTCTGCACTAACTGTACGACCGTTTCCCTAGTAAAATGTACGTTAGCACAAAAGTACGATGATCTGAGCGCCGCAACTAAACTTTAAGTGCAAACAATGCTTCTCCAGTTGTGACAAGAGTACAGCTTACACCTCATCCATCCCTTCGAATTCCTACCGCTTCAAACCAAGAAAAACGTCCAGGAGTTCCTACGGTATAGAAGTATCGAACCTTTGGGAAGCACGGACAAATTCATCATCGCGAACAATCAAAGCAGGCCCGGCTGCACCACCCTCATCTTATCTAATGTATCGACTGGTGCAACCTAGATTACATCTAATTTCAAAAAAAGCTTAGTTGCCGTCCTATCATCAGTCGGTGCAAGTTTGCCTCCTCCATTCACCCTTTGTCAAGAGTTTTGACTTCTGAAAATCTATCCTGCAGGTATATCAATGTTCAAGGCTCACTTACTAAGCTTTCCGAACTATGACTCCGTCAGATATCAAAGACCTCTGACTTCTTCGCCATCACGGAGACATAGTTGCTCCCCAAGATAAATAAGATCGAAGATACGCTGCCACGCGTGTATGTTGCACTGCCGCCATGCATCATTTTAATTGGCTGATATACTGTTGTTGTTTATCCGCAAGACTGACCAAGTAAAGGGTGTGGCTTTGCACTTAGACAGTGTCCTCCATTTAGGCAAGTGGAGGATCCGGTCGCCACGTTACAGGATTTTCTTTGGTGCCATCTACGTTTAATATGTGACGACGGCTGATGTTTGTTGTCTATTACCGCCCATCTTCTTGCACACCTGAGTAGAGCGTTTCGCTTGAATCAGTGCGAAGGCGGATAATAAACAAGAATCACAGCTCTATTCGTACCGCCAGCGAGTTCAACATCCTTACTCTGGAATCCTACGCCGTCCCTGGAGAAAAATTCGATGCGGATCTAACATTTCTTGTTGCCATGTCCCCGCTCTTGGCAACATCAAAAAACCCACCATATCCAGACCGACTGATAAATGATCTATACTGAACTGAATATTCACCAATGAAGAGCTTAAGAAAATTGATATTTTTGGACACGAACCAGCAGTAAAAATTCTACATACCCATCCAGAATTGTCCTAAGGCCTGCGTTAGCGGTGCAGCAATAAAATCCTGACTGTCCATCCCACAGTGGTTTGCCTACACCCTCACCCGACAGCCGCAACCACAACTACACCGCTAACCCCTAAAGCCCACACCAACACGCTGGTTCGTCTCATTAAGCTTACAGCGCTTTGTAATCATTTGATTTCAACTCCTAGGGACATTGCCATGTTGACCTAAACAAGGCTGAATACTTAGATCCCCGAGGTCAAGACAGCTATGCTCGGCAGAATTCTCCTACGAAAGCATCTACCAAACAATGGGCGCTGGGTGCTCTTGTATTGCTTACCCAGCCAGAATTTCCACATTATCGGTGATACCAAAACATAGTTTGTCACTTCCTATTTGGGTTGTCTGTATACGAGACTTGGGAATGTGCGTTCCCTAGCAGTGGTTTACTACCCACCATTTTCCACGTTGGAAAATTATCATCGCCTAACTTCCGGCACGGTCGTATATTTTCGTTTTTCTTCTGGAGGAATATAACCTGCACGCAAGCAAAGTCCCTGTCTCTCTTTTGGAACACTCACTTTGAATAGCGAGAATTGATCGTCGATATGCCACTGTACAACCGTTTAAGTGATCACAATAGATTCAGAACAGGCAACGAACCGTCTGATTAGACCTTGTGCTCCTCAGCGATGAACTAATGATTGATGCAGTAAAAATAGTTGCACGGCTTGGCTGTATCAATCACCCTACGATGAGCTTCCGCTACAAGTGTTACCCGGAATACATCCGCGAAAACAGCGAGGTTGTTTACGTCATTACCCATTACGGTACACTGTTTGACCTCATTCAAGCAACTAATTGGTCCTACCTTACTGAACAGCCTCACGACATAGCCCATTAGGAATTTGTCGCCATGTTCCCAGAGCCAATGACAAATGCGTGAGAAACTAAGGTGCTTTCTCAAAAACAAATCAATTCCCTTCAAATGAGCCGGACACGATAATGCATGATTCCGAAGAATTCGGACTGGCGCACTTAACCGAATGTGCATCCCTGGGATTTTTACATCACGAAACCACAGTGTCAAGTTGGTCCGTGAAAACAAATTCCAACATCACGAAGGCGCAGCTATGACATTTAACACTCATCTTAAAATGCTCTGCAGGCAGGCAAACAAACTCCACGGAGTGTAGCACGGAACCCCATTTCCATGTGCAGCAAATGGCATGGCGCAAACTAGACAAGATGTGGCAAAATTTACATCCGTACTTTCTTTAGTGAATCATCTCATCTAAATTTGACACAGCTCTCACTGCCTCTCAGGAGTAAACCAAGTATCGTGTGTTACAGCAAATGCGATAAAATGGCTATTGTCTTAGGCGTACACTACTCAGAGTAGATATTGAAGATAGCTGCCATGAACATCACCGAACTATCCGCATGGTTCTTTCGAGGATGTCTGGATGAAATACAGTTTTCGAGCATGTATCAAAAAGGAATCGTAGTGACAATCATGGGATACTTTCATAATAGCCAGGTCATGGCGTCAAAGCATCACGGACTACATCGAAATTGGTCTTGCATTACCAACATACAGCTAGCCCAAACAAGATGGGCGGAGGCACACAATGTGGGAATAAAAGGAAACGTTATCTATCTGGACTTCTCTAAAGTATTCGTTTGTCTGGACCACTGCATTCGACTTCTCAAGCTTGCTACTGGAGAATCACTGAGCGTCATGGGCAATATAAGTAACCTCTTCATTCAACGACAGTTGTATATGGGAGAGTTCATACATCCGTATCCGACCTAATTGAGGTTCCGTTGGATGTGCCCCAAACATCGGCTTTGGGACCACATGTATTCCTAGTTTTCATCAAAGGCCTTGCTGGTGTGCTGAAGTCGGACTCAGTAATATTCGACGACGATATCAAGTTATGCCATAAAGTCAAGTCAGTAAACGATCAAGCGGCAATACAGAGAGATCTCAACAGGGCTTGCACATGATCAACCGAAAACCGACCCCACCTCATCGTGGCGAAAGGCGAAGTATTACGATGCGTCATCATCGTATTCGTGGACAGCCTCATAGGGATCGGATCCCCAGAAAATCGACCCCGGGGTAATAGTGCAAGAAAATCTAGTCAACTCGAAACAGCATAAAATGGCATCGAGAAGTGCCAGTTAGCACTTTCGTCTTTCACAAGGCGCTTTCGAAAATTATGGGCTAACCTTCCGCAAACGCCTAACGCCTATTTGTGGCCACGTGTGAGGTACTAGATTCACGCTTAATGCACTTAGTACAAACACGACATTGATGCACTTGAAGCTCCGCAGCGTTGGGCGACCAAATTTGTCTAAGAATGTTTCACATTCCCCGCCAACGCCTGATGAAAGCCCTTGGCGTGTATAGCGGTGAAGCCCGTATCAGTGCGGAGACGTTATCACGGTTTATTTAATGCTGAGGATCCCAAATCGCGCGGGTCTGTATACTGTTGCATCTTATCTATAAACTCTTCTTCCGATGGCGAATTTAAAACTGTTCAGCCTTTGGTAATCTGCGAGTAAACTCATAATTTCCAGTTTTGAAAAATATAGATAAAACTAGTGTTCCAGTAATATACGTCCTAGTACATATCCCGCATCCCTTGTGGTACTGACACATATTGAATCCAACGTTCATAAGTGAAATGCTGCTGTAACTCACTACACGATTGCTCGTTCTACAAAATTAACCCACGCCATCCAGCAGAAAACCTGTTCAATTGCTTATTTATTATTTAGTTAGTGAATACTGCGATCATTCTGCCAAACAATACTAATAGATCTTTTGTACGCATATATGCATTTAACTTGTATGCACAAAGGATAGCTCAGAAAGCCCTTGATAACCTGTCATGCAAGAATAACATGTTCATGCTGTCCAACCATTGTCATGTTTGCGAATATTGTGTTTTCAACCGTTCTTTCAGCCACAAAAGTGAATCGAGCGTCGGTGCTGAATTCCACTTGCATAGTTTTCTTCATACTAATGGCATACACTCCTTAAGCTTTGTACTACTGTCTTTCAAGTGGAAAGGGCCCCTTCTTCAGACGCGCATATAAACGAGGATCACAATGTGGTCATTCCGTGACAGAATACCTTGAGAAGATGTGCGTGTTTGAGAGGTTCGGCATTTGCAAGCAACAGCACTGTCAGTAAGGTAACCGCTTGTGCCATATATAAATATATATATTTATATATATCACGATACTTCTGTCAAGGACTCCATAACCGCATTTGTTGCATGAACCCATGAAGTGGAAAGCGGGGATATTTCATGTGTCACGCCACATGGGTGAAATCTGGAAAAGCCTATGAATAAAATTTTGGCTGAGCTCACCTCATATACTTTGCATAGAGGTTGCGTCCCTTACAGGTTTTACGTGACTTTCTTCTTGTCCATTATAGTTGATCTTGCTGATAAGGGGGAATATAAGTGCAAAACGCATTGTCTCAAAATACTAAGATAGCATTGTTATGAAAGGAGTACAAGTGCTGTTTCTCGATGAATATACCATTCAGTTGGTTTGGCACACTGAGTTCTAATAGACATCTTGACACATTTACCGAAGTCGCCAGTTGTAGTACAAAGGGTGTGTTATGATTTTGACAGTGCCGCAAAAGGCCCTTCATGTGCGGCTGCAACAACTTTTACCATGCCGTTGTACTGGCTGCTTATAGTTCCTCCACAATGAGTCAAGAGAACACAATGAAGCGTCAGTTTCTAGTGTACAAGCAAAGTGTCTAACAAGGTTAAGCTGTACGCGAACCAGGGTTACCGAACCTAACCAATCTCGGCGAACCTAAATTATTACCCAACCCCAAGATTGTAAAGACTTATTGTGCCGTTGCTCCCCAGTGGAAGGTGGTTGTTGGGGCAGATGGCTCAAACCTTCATATCCAAATTTCCCCATCAATACTATAAATGCTATTCTCTATCCACTTTGCTGCGTAAACTCCTGGGAGGAGCAAACTGCGAGAGTAACATAAAGCGAAATTGAATGTGAACTGGACTATAACGTTCAGGTATAAACATTGCCATTTATTAGCAAAGTTGTATCAGTAACGTGGGAAATCCACATCTGGAGATGGCGTTTAAGATGATGTTTCGCTTGCCGCACAGAGCCATTTTGTAGCACGCATTTGTCGCTTTGTCAACTAATGCAACTGCATATCCCTGGGACCGACGCGCAGCCACATCAACTCAATCCACCTCGCATTTGACCTTTACAACTTTCCGTTCGCTTGACCGATGTGTACTGCCACGGAAGTCGGAAAAGTCAGCAGTCATCCCACTGGCTCCGGTAACGACACCAGGCTGAATGGCAACCATCGAGTAAGTGCACATCCAAAAAAAACTCCAAGTTAACGGTTTTTGCGGGTCAAGAAAATGAAATCGATTAGTGAAACTAGACTTAGCTTGCTCGCATTCTTTCAAGCGGTACCATCCGGATTGGGCTGACTTTTCCCAAAAAACAGGTGCGAGAGATGAATAACTCTCAAGAGGCCTTTTGGTTTTGTACTACCTGTTCAACCATCCCATCTGTCAAGTGTATGCTTGTGCTAGTCCACAAATACAACCGTTTGGTAGCAGGAGCCGAGCAGTGAATAAATACTAAGCTCAGCTACTTAGAAGAAAATCTGAGCCAAATAAATCTAGGGCGATTTTTAACCAAAGGAATGGTGCACAAGTGGTTGTTCTTGAATCACCATCAGACAGGTCCCGATCGCCGCGATCTTCCCCATTTTGGCAGAACAGCCAGCCAAACTTGACCGTAACGCCAAAAGACAAACAGCTCCTGTGGCAAATAAAATCACGCATCAAACGAAACGTGCGAATAATCAGATCCCACCACTCTTGACGACACATGTATGTAAAAAGGATAAAGCCGAGCATCAATCCTCAGCATCTGCAGGTGAGGGGTCTATGTTCGAGCCAAAGTGCCCTAGAACATCAGTCACATATGCCACGACTGCTGCAAACTTCACCAGAGTGGCCACCCTTTCAGTCTCTTCTGTCACAAACACCGCTAATTGGAAAAGAGAGACAAGCAGGAAGCCATCAGCACTTAGTAACAAGTCAGGACAAAAGTCACCCAAACTTACGACAAAAAAACGAAAAATGGATCTAACAATATTGCCCTGACTCTTGTGTGCTTGAAAGTATCAGTTCAGTAGCTATCATATTGCAAGGTAAATTTTACGAGGACCCAAACCAGTCCCTGTGTTTTCTTATGAATGTAAAGGCCAAACCCACAGCTTAGCACGAATTACTCGTCACCCGAACTCCGCACACTGGCGAGCTCAGATACGATAGATTAACACTAGAATCCTCAGCTGAAATGGGAAACGTCCTGCTGTCCGCAAAGGCGCTGCAACATGGATTGTGTGAAATACGTATCTATCCTGATGTTCCGTGGACCATGCGACAGTCGAAAAGAAACTCCGGAATAGGACACAGCAAGTCTGATAGCCCAAACACTATCTTCATCCGTGGCCTGTCAGAGCTTCCTTCACACTAAAGTCACATGGACGGAAAACATGCTTACAACAATGGAGATTCATCGGCAAAACCCTTTCCTTGGATAATGTTGTGGAAATATGGCTCAAAAGGTTACCGCTCTCGCTAAACTATCGAGGAGGCGGACCGGGAATCCTAAAGCTCCTCGTTCAATCCGAGCAATTAGCGACGGTTAGATTACATACTTGACGCAAAAATCAAAAAAAAATATTTCCATCGGATCATTGGTTAAGAACTGCAGATACTTCGCAACATCCAGTTAGGAAATCAGCTGCAAAAGCAGACGTACCGGCGATGATTGCTCCTTTACCCGGTATTGACGTAGATCTAGATGACGGTTGGGACGCACTTTGGCCAGAGCAAGTTACGGAAGTAGTATCAGGAATGAATAACACCCAAACTCACATTAGTCGACACTCCCACACATCTGATTTCTTTGACCCCCCGCATTCTACTAGAGACCGATTAACTACCCTCCTTATACATGAATGCTCATGGTCTGTTCAGTAAGCTGACCGAACTGGAAGATCGCTAAGTTGGCCAGAAATATGATATCATCGGCATCATGAAGACGTGGTTACACATTGAAATGACGGCCGCTGAAAATGCGCTACCTAGCGTGTCACGCATTCGGATCCACAGACTGACAGACGGAGGAGGTGTAATTCCGCACTATCAAGGCGACTTACTCTGCGCGGGTATGGAGGATTCAGATTTGTTGTTTACTGATTCGCTTTGGTACCGCCTGCAGCTATTGGGCAGCGATACTTGCCTTATGGCCTTGGTGTACCGTCCCCCAACTCTACGTCTGAAACGGACTACTAAATTGCGACTGCCCTACGGCGTACTCTAAAAGAATGATACACACACATCTTGACCATGGGTGATTTCAATGTACATTGTTTAGAAACCCATGGCACGGGTGGAGAATAATTTAAAGCCGATCTGCAGAAGCTTATAACTAGTGTTCCGCTTTATAATCATGTCACTTCGTCCACTCGGATGAGAAAAGGTAATAGACCATCTTTGCTTGATCGTGTGCTTACCAAAATAGAACATACGATTGATGCATTGGTTGTAGACTGCCCATTAGGTCGCAGCAATCATGCAGTTATTTTCAACTTCCTCTGTAATTCGGCGTACCGAGAAGCGGATAATGAGACGACGCGGACCATCACCTGCTACGACCGTTTAGCCCACCTCGTCAGTGTCACAAACTGGTCGTTCCTTGCCGAAGACTCCCCGGATGTCGCCTGGTTCGAGTTTGTAAACGAATTCAATCGGCTGGTTACGGATGCTTCAGCGACAAAGTTTGCAAATGGTCTGAAACAGTTACTTAGGTAAGGAGCATAACTCGAACATTGCTGGCAGTACGCAACGCAGCATGTCAATATTATAGATTATCCCAAAACCAGAAAGCTGGAATAAACGCGTAGCCAGCCAAAAACACTGCACTCAACTGCTCAGAGAGGACAATGCTACGCATCAACAGAGCATGGTAAAAACCTTCAGCGCCAATCAGAAACTGTTGTATAAGCATGACAGTGGTCTACGGAAGGAGAGACAACGAGTTCCGCCAATCATGACAGCTGATGACCCAACACGAACTTCTATGGAAGCAGCAAACGTGCTGCTGATGCAATGTGCACCAACCTTCCAGAGTGTATTAGCATACGGAGATCCTCCACCTTTTATCGCCTCGCCGCCGGGGCTCACTCACACGAAGTTGTCTTTCAGAAGCTGACCAGCCTACGCAAGCACAAATCCCCGGGTGTTGATACTATTCACCCAGAGGTAATGAGAGCAGCAGCAACTCAACTGACAAAGCTACTGGCTCGGTTCTTCCAGCGCTGATTAGACCGGAACCAAATTCTTGCCAATTGGATGTTTGGAATAGTAACACCCATTCACAAAGGTGGAAGCAGAACCGAGGCTTCACACTACCGCCCAGTTTCCTTCGCCCCTATACTGTCTGAGTTAATAGAAGCTATCATAGTCGATGCGCTGGTCGGCTTTGTAGTAAACTATAACTTTATTATTTCTGAGAAGGGGCTTCCATCGAAAGCAAACGTGCACAACGAATTTGTGAATAGAACGGAGTACCTGCATCTAGTCAACTGACTCTGAGGAGGGTCTTGATATGATTTACCTGGGTTTCTCGGAACTATTCGACCATGTAGATCATCTTGTACTCCTTTTGAAGCTACAGCGTTACGTGATCAGTGACCGTCTCCTAAGCTGGATCGTCAACTATTTCCTTCAGTAGCGAATGGGGGTCAGGTTGTAGAGCTCTTCTCTGAACCTACACAGTTTGAATGTGTGGTACCTTAAGATTCGATGCTAGGTCGCCGATTTTTTGATATTTACCAATAACCTCACATAGGCAAATACATCTAACCCCGCTGTTTGCCGATGGCGTCAATATTTGGCATGAGTTTCAGGGGAATGCTGATCAACAATTGCTTCTACGTGATCCAGACACGGTACACATCAGCGGTCCATCTAAAACTCATTGCAATTCAATGTGAGTAAATACAAGGTGCTCTCCATACGACATCAGAGCAACCGCTGTTACAGGCTCGAAAAGCATGTGCTGCAGCGAGCTGCCACTGTAAGTGATTTGGCCGTACGTGTTCAGGATTATCTGGGCTTTTCCAGGCATTCCACTAAAGCTTCCAAAACTGGTAAACAAAATGTTGGCCGGTTACGACGGGTCTTCGGATAAACAGATCGCTCTATTTTCGGGCAGATTCTTAGTGTGTATGTTCATTCTCATGTCTAATATGCAATTCAAGTAGGGAACCTATGGCTAAAACATGATTTTAGTGCATTTGAGCAGCCCAACGTCAAGCAACAAAGTATGTTATTCGAGTGTACCACCTTCCATACGACGGTCGGCCGGTGGCCGAGTGGTTGGCACGTTTGCTTTCCAACCATAAGGTCACCGGTTCGAATCCGCGTAGGGGTGGGCGTCCTCGCGGTATACTCAGCCCGCGCGCGACTGGTGGTGGTCGCGCGGCAGCGAAGCGCCGTTACGGCGTATAAGCTGACACATTTCATTTCATTTCATTTTCATTTCACCTTCCATACGAAGAGAGGTTGGAACGATTGGGGGGATTCAGCGGACGTTATCGCAGCTTACGAGATGACATTTAATGGTGTAGTTAAATCTGTGCGATCCACCTCTATGTGCCTCTCTTTACTGCAACTCAGCAGCAATACCAACTTGAGAGGTCACTCACTAAAACTGACGAAACATTATAGCCGCGTGGATTGCCGCAGGAATTTCTTTTCAGTCCGCGTGTGTCATCCGTGGAATGCTCTTCCAGAATCGGTCATTTCTGCACCATCAATACCCATATTTAATAGACGTTTGGATGACTCACTTACACACCTACACTTTGTTACTTAGTACTACATCTCCATCCCACTCGTGGAAGTTACTCTGGAGTTACTTGTTGTTACATGCATGTGTAGTGAAACTACACGGATCGCAAAACTACAGACAAACAAACGACAAGTCCCTCTTTTAAACTATATAACCCAACGCGCTTTAATTTTTGATAACCACGCAAAACCACCAAACGGGTCATGTAAAGCATTGCTTATTAACTCTTATAAATTCATGGTTCATTCATTGTGGAATTCCGGTGCCTAGACGCAGATAGACTGTTGAAAGTGATTTGGGTTCAAGCACATCCTAAAGACCTTAGTAACCGAACTTCATACGGATTGGCTGTCTGTTACGACACCGAGAGTCTCCGGATGGTCGTTATTGGCCACATAGAAGCCTGTTCTGATCTAGCTTGTTTTCTGTTAACATGTTTGTGGATAGCCGTACTGTTCAGGGTATGCAGTTAAGCTGGTCGTCCTGATCGATTTTCCGTCATCACATTTTGCCATCTTAACTTGCGGTTTGTAAACCGCCAATTCACTATGGAACGATGCGATGAACGGTAAACATTACACTACGCAATGAGAGGTGGGAAGCTGCCAGCTTCGAAGTTCCATTTATAAAAAAGCCACATACACTTATCAACCCTCATGTGAATTGCCACAAGGTACCTCGTGCATGGACTGTCTTCCGTGAAGTCGGATTCCATTGCAATACTGTTGAATCAAAACGGAAAGAATAGAAACGCCTGTTGTGTTCTTTATGCACAATGGGAACCCGCTTGGTATTGCAGTCCTCCGCCTTGCGTGTCGTAAGGCGGACTGCAAACACCGCATCTACACCAGCATCAACTAAACGGGTCGTCTTGCTGTGTCTGGAGAAATTAGCAGATAGGACTGCCAGTGTTTGCTAGTTTAACGAACTGATGGTAACTCACAGCCCAATAGCCAATCTGCATAGAAGCTGATGTAGACCAACATGGAAAACGGAAGCAAACGAACGCGGAAAGGTCGTAAATATGATACATTGTGCAAATTATGGTAAAGGCTATGGAACCAAGACGCGGAATAAATTGTACACAAGAAGATGAGAACAAAAATGAGCATACCGAAGCCATTACTCATTATCGCGCATCTGAGGATTGGTTGCTATAAGGGGGTTCGACTGTATGGAGCCAAGGAAAGAAGGAGCAGTTCTCGAAGCAAACTTCCCTGTTTCGTGTAACGCCCTCATCTAGCCCTCTCATAATGTTGCTATCTCCAAGTTACCATGTCCAAACAAGAGCAAGTATTAATTAACAAGTGGAAGGCAGGGCGTCTAACACCACTTGCAAAAGATTAACAAAAATGCAACTCCAAAAGAACCACCATTTTGCTCTACCTCAAAAGCTGAGCTTATTTCAGAACTCACTGATAAAGTCAAACCTCTAGAATGCCAATCCTCCGAGATGACAAAATTGTGGCCATGCTTAAACTAGTTAAAGATCCCTTGGCATCGTTAGAATAACTCAGTAACCCAGCAAAACAACCGATATAGTTCAAACTGAAAACGCAGGTCAATTAATCATATCTGTAGAATCAGGTGCATGAACGAATGCTCCTACTGCGAAATGTAACTGATTTAACATTCCAGACAGAATTAGTTTGGATAAATTATTAACTGTAATACTGAGTGCCTGCCACGTGACTGAAGCCGGGACCATTGTGATGTTAGTTGTGACCGGTACCCCTAAACCACCGAGTCACAACGGGTAATGATCATCAGTTACGGTCCCAGTGATCGGTTCGACTAAAGTTCAGTTCAATGGGAATGAAGTCAAAAGCTTTACGTACCGGACAGAGCACGTTTTCAGCACATTTTTACACCAGAAACTGCGGATTGGCTGATTATGTACAAAAAACGTCTGCTTAAAAGGACAGGCAAATGGTGAAAAAATAGCAAATATACATAGATTCACTCAAGCAAACGTTCACCAATGGCACCAATAATCTTCGCAGAATTCACCAGAATACGTGATAAATAAGGCAAAGTGAGTTATGATAAGAAGCGGTGGGATAATACCGAACCCTAAATTTTGTGCGGTTGGATATGAAACGAATTTTCGATAACTCATCGTGGAGTGTGTGATACGGATCATTTAAACTCTGTGAAGAAAATTTGTGACGTGCATCAAAATGCTTGGTAAAAAGGAAGTCTACAAGAGACCATTCCACTGCATTTAGAGATACGTTTAATCGCACGGAAAAAGTGTAAAGTCTGTTTGAAGATGACCAGGGAAAATAACAGGCCAGCAGTACAACCAAGGAGGAAGAATACGGGTTGTTACGAATTTGTAGATTAAATAGCCGCAGGGCACAAAATGGTAGTTTTCTTACCTTGCGAAAAGTTTCCTCGATGTGTGTTTAGAACACGTTAAGTTTTGGGATAAAAATACCCCAAGATATCTAACAATGACTGAGCTAGTTATAATGCATTGGTAATAACAATAAGGCACGAAGCACTGGGCAAAGTTCGACGTTTGTCAGCGTCGATAAGAGAAAAGTTAAGTCTCGGCACTTTGAAGTTTTGAAGACAAGGGATCGGAACATTGACCAACGATCAAGCTCGCACAACCCTTTTTGAAGCGCCGAGAATGACTCCTTAGTGGGAAAGACACTACCCAAAACAACGTCGTCAGTGTATTTACAGCCAATAAAACCTAATAAGATGTCTTTCGATGTACAGAGGAAAAAAAGAGGAGAGAGGATTGCACCCTGTAAAAGACCCCAATGGTTATCAAGAGTGGAAGACATTTTGCCGTTCAGTTGGGCGAATTGCTGGAGATGTAGAAAATAATTTCTTATTAGATTACACTCCGCAGGTTGGATGCCGTTTGTGAATAATAGGTTGAGAAGCAGTGACCTATCGGCACTCCCAAAAGCGTTTGAATAATCCAGGAAAAGCAGGCTTGCTGCCTTACATTGAGCATCTAACGCGAATGTGTTGCGGGACCGTCAAAAATCCCCGCAAGAAACGTGCCAGTAACTCCGGCATAATGGCTGTGGGAAGCGGTGTCCAATTTCTCCCCACAACGCAGCAGTGTTCAGCCACTCCGAGGCGCGTCCCAACTGCGACAACGCTCATTTGCAATCTACCACCTCTGCGTTGGGACTGTTTTCCCTAACTTAATAACCCATAGCACTGCTGTGATCGCCCTTTGTCGGTCGTAAAAGAGCCTACAGAGGACCACTTGCCTTTTCTTTCACTTCGCCTCAGTTGGGAGTTGGTCGGATCATGTGATTACGTGTGAGTCGTAGCTGGCCAGACTTCGCGTCTAAGTCATTAGCGCGCGTCTATCATAACCCCCTCTCGTGTGCGTCCGTGTTTCCGAGGCCTCAGCGTCTATCCGAACAAGTGCGACTAGGATCGTTCACACGCTCGCTCAATTTTCCGTCACCGGCTAAGCTAGCGTCATCAGGTCAGCGCAACTCCGTTCGATTGGCCAGCGTTACAAGTCGTCGTCGTAAGCGTGCTCCAACGGTGCGACCGACAGTCTTGTCACACAATTATCTCAGAGGCGGCGTTCCCGCAATTATAACAGAACGCTATTGGGTGAACGAGATAAGCCACTGCATCCAACGTGGAGCATTTGGGTTTATTAGCAAACTGAGAGACATCGCTAGCTGGGGTATTCATGGAACCAAATGAATAAGTAGTCGTTCCAATAGTTTCAGCATGGCAGATTTGCAATCAATGGGACGGAATTTCTGAGATTCTTTCTATGGGACTGGCGATATCATGACGGGTCTCCAAATGTCGATAATAGTGCCACTGTGTAGGCGAAAATTAAACTAATGTGTTAAACGTAAGGTAAGGGAGTCAGCTCACTCCTTTAAAACAATTGTTGATATAGTAATAGGTCCTCCGGTCTACCTCACATCCACCCACTTGACTTAGTGGAAGACCTCGGGGTGTTGGAATGCTTATGTTAGACCAGTTGCGGGTGGTGATAGCGGTCGAAATGAAGGCAGTTAGCAGTCTATTCGAGGGGCAAATCGGAAGTCAGAGTTAGGTTTATCGACATCTACAAACCCTAGATGTTTAGTAGAGCCTTTATCAGACAGTTTTTCGAAGCTGCCACAGGTCACGGCAGTTGTCGTTGTTAGATAAAATGGCTTCAGTGTACATACCATTAAGTCGTATACTCTCCCTTTTTATGACTGCGAAATTAATTTGACACGTGCGGAAAGTTTACATTTATATCCACGTTCTTTCTTCCTTCTAAATTGTTTGAGTAATGGGAGAAGAACCGGTGTGTTGTTAAATAACTGGTTTCAGTTGAGCAGCAAACTTCGAATCAGAAATAGAGATAGTCGCTGAGATGTTCACATAGAACGGACAAAGGGTACTTGAAAACAGTAAACTCAGTGGAGGGCAACGTTTTTGAACCCTCGCTATGTTGAACATGGAACGGGTACTTTGCCTGATAGTTTTGTATGGGATGTGAGCCAAAGAAATGGAGTTTGTCTCACTGTAAATAAGAAGACATACATCTATGATGCAATGGTCCGATTTTCCTAGTGGAGTCCTTTGTGAGTGTAAAATATTCGAGCTTGGTTCATGAAGACAAGAAGTATTTTGGTTTCTAATCTAGTTTTAAAACTCACCATGTTCTTCAGAGAAAGTGTTTGAATAAAATTGGTAGCGCCTTTATTGAAATCTCCAGCAATCACACAGATTGAGCTTCCCATGGATAACTCCTAGCAAATTGGTTCAGTTGAGATGCTGGTGTGTAAGACGATATGTATACGTTACCGCCGACAACAGAACTAAAATCGCACAGGAACCGTGGCTTGCATTCGACCAAATGACAGCTGACAGAGGTTGTTGTGTACGGGAACAGTAAGGCTTCCGAATTGCACCAGCGTTGATTGTTAAAAGTGATAACACGAGCCCCACGATTTTGGAGTAACCCTGCTCGATCGGACCTGATGGAAGGATAATAGTCAGTAAGTTGAATAATTTCGTCTTATATCTCAGAATGCAACCAACTATCGTAGCATCAGTACGGTGTCATTTGAATATTTACTTGGATACAATATTACCGCACGATCCACGGTTTTTCCTGGTAATGATCGAACATTGCTGGAAAGGATCATTGGTAATTGTGTCCGGTTAAGTGAACGACTTCTTAGACGGACTTGCTAACCAGCTCGGTGCTCTCTCATCCGTCTAGGCTGCTTCTTCATTATTCTTTTAAAGGTGTTGCTGACTTATGGGCATATTCAACAGATTGCGAGCAAAAAGCGGTGAAACGAAATCTTTAAATTATCCGCTGAATAGGATGTTAAGGTCATCAGCATTGACCCAGATAAAAGAAATTGCAAAACGATTTATATGAAACTCACGATTTCGCAGTAACTAGCGTAGAAATGCATTCTCAACAGCAACGGCCAAGTTGAAGGTTCCACCAACATCAGAGATGTTGCGCGTCGCGATCCATGCTCACAAGGAGTACAAGAAACCTCCAATCAGTCGTTAAACTTCGTGCGAAGCGTTTTCTGTCGTGACCAAGTGGATCAGAAGTAGCTTCCACAGCTAACATGCCAATGGTCCCGGATTTGATGCTTGCTGTCAGTAACCAGGAAGAAAGGAAATTTTGCCGAACTAAATCTTCAGTTTAGCACAAAATATTTGGTAACTGAAAATCTGGCAAAACAGCCTACTCAGCTGTTTGCCCTAAACGACATAGCCATTCAATATTTAGAAGGAAAGAAACAAATCGCATCACAGCAAGTTTCATATCAACGTAAAAGAACCATCCGGGAACCTCATAATCTCTTAACAGAGTGCTAATGCGGATGAAAAACAGTTATTAGCGTTGTTGGTCGTTTGCATCCTTCTCCAGATTTTCTCGATTCGCAAGTACTTCTAGCAAAATATTTCCTATCACCTCCTGCAGATTCCACCTCGATTGATGGTGAAATATTTGGAATGAAGTTAATCAACACACTGAGCGTGTTAATACCGCATAGTTGCATGGTGTTGGCGAAGTTCGTCAGTGACTGTACTCTCGGCCACTTGAAGTTGAGAGTAAGGCGAAGTTTTTGTTTCTTGCGCTGGACGCAAATCAGTTAAGTGATCTCCTTTTTGAAGTCACTGCTATTCATTTACTTTGGTATTCATTTTGAGAATCTGTAAGCCACCAGCCTAAACACTTAAACAGTGGCAGTGACAAAGATAAGTTTAACCTCCAGTAAGCAGCATATGATGGACAGCTGAGGCTTGTGAAACAAATGCACGTAAAGTAATGTTCCTCGCTGAATATGCAATTGTGGGGTATGAATTATCATGATACCTAAACGTAATGGAAAGTTAGCCCAGTTACACCATACTATTGTTATTCATCGGAATAAGTTGGTATATATGAGGATTTATGCACACATTTTGCTAAAGCACCTATTATTAGTAATGTCATTAATCTCAGACAGCCTGATTTATTTACTAAGTGGAGCTACATATGAACTGCATCATTTTCAATATTCAAGCCAGGAACCAGCTTCGTACGATATTTTACGACGAGCACGCTCAACCCGGACCGCGATCCTCCTTGAAGTGACATTAGGTCTCTTCGATTACTGGGGCCATGCATTAACTAAGTAGTTGCTGGGTGTCGCCCGCTCTCGACACCCCACTCCACAACAAAATTCGTACTTGTCATTTGTGTGTAGTATGATTGGGGCTCGAATCCGAGACGCTAAGGGTGTCAACCGAAGGATTTGCCCTAAAGCCACCAAGTTGCAGCGAGTGACGTTTGTCACCACTGTGAATGACTGAGTTGTGATTATTCTGATGCACTCATTGTGGGCATGAATTCCGATGTGCGACCGAAGTCGCGTCCGCCTATAACCTTGAAATGAACCTCGGTTACTTCGATCAGTGTGATAACTTGCCCCTTTGTTTTACAACGAGTCGATCATCTGATTTGTGTCTACTGAATGCTGTGGAAATTACGGGGTTCATGTTCTCGAATGCTGTGTGCTTCGCCGGTTAGAATTTAAAGACCATCCATCATAAATGCCCTACTGTAAATCAACGTAGACTTTAGTGTGGAGTAAAGTAAAGGAACGTACCGGCTGACGCATCACACACAACCAGAACTCGTATATCGGTGTAAGATGGATACAGACCTCTATGTGGTCAATATGTGTGTTTTCAATTGGAGCGATGTGGCATGCCCGGGCAGAGGATTTAAAGAAGATGTACCTCGTTTCTAGCGATGCAGACTTATGAGTAATCTGACGCTAACGGATTTGTTATTTGAATACTGAATACTGAATACTGTATTTTAGAGCAAGTAGAAATGAATTCTGTACAACTCCTTTGGAAAAGGGTGAAAAACCTTATAAAAATTGTCAGCCGTGAATATCGTCGTCGTTCTCACGTAATATTTGAAATATCTGACTAACGTGATATGTAGTCGTAAGTGTGCAATCGTTCTCTGAATCGAACAGTGGTCAAATATAAATCGAACAACGTTTTGAACTGGTGCATAGATGTCGCCTCCATCACAACTAGACTGGTAAATTGTTCCAAATATTTATCACTCTCCGTTCGAAGCACAATGGGTGGGGAACAGGTTTCACATCCGGCACGACAAGTTTGTGTCTGTGTCTGCGTGTGCTGCATGGCCCTCGTAAGTGCAGCATTGGCCTCAGCATGGGGAATTCACCGAGATGTAGAATACGGTAGGTCATAATGAGGTCGACTCGCACCTGACGGTAGGACAAGGTGTAGAGTCCTAGTTTCTCGCACCGGTCTTCATACCCAAAGCCACGTAAACTCGGGATCAGCCTGGTAGCAACGTGTTGGACCCGTTCGATCTTTTGTGCCTCACCTCGGGTAATCGGAAAGTAGGCGGGCGAACCGTACTCTAGCATTGGTCTAATGATAGAAGAGAACAGGCGAGTGGCAACCGCTTCAGACCATGTGCCGAAGCTACGTTTGAGCACCCAAAGCATGCGCAGTCCGTTACGACATAGCCTGTTTGTGTTGTCCAGGGACTTCAAATCTTGCGCGAGAGTTCACCTAGGTCCTTCACGAAGGGTGTGGGATATAGCGGTTGAGCGTCAAGGGTGTAGGTTCCGCCGTCAGCACCCTTCCACAGGCTCATAAATACAGACTTGGTTGGGTTGACTTGGAGATGAACTGATGCAGACCATGAGGATAGGCCGTTGAGGTTTTGATGAAGTACGCCACAGTCGTTGAGAGCGTTAATTTCTCTCCAAATCTTCATGTCGTCCCCAAATAAGGCACACGGCGACCGGAGAAGCTGAAGTAGATCGTTGATGTGGATCAGGAACAGAGTGGGCCCCAGCACAGTACCTTGAGGCACGTCACTTGTAGAGGGACACCAGTTAGATGGTCGTCGGCCTGTACCACACACTTTCCTCCAAAAAGAAAATCGAGGATCCACCGGTACAGTGAGCTACCGACACCACACATCCTGAGTTTGTGAAGGAGAACCTCATGGGTGACCTTGCCAAACGCTTTACTGAGATCGATGAATAAAACGTTGACAGAATTCCCCACTTTTATTGCCTTCAACAACTCATGCCTCGTCACAAGCAGGTTCTTAATGCATGAGCCGCCTTGCATAAAACCGTGCTCTGCCGGCGTCAGGATCTCCTTTGTCTGTAGCAACTGCAGCAATCCCTACTTCACGATTTTCTCAGCAACCTTTGCCAAAATAAGTGTCAGACAAATTGGCCTGTAGTTGTCCACTTTGCTAGGGTCGCCGCCTTTCGGAATAGGCTTCACCACCGAACATTTCCAGTCAACCGGCAACGAAACTTCGAACAGCAACCTGTTGAAAAGGTCAGTCACGACAGGAGAGATGATGATCGTAATTGACTTGAGAACCAGAGGGTAAAACCCATCAATTCCGGCCGGTTTGGTGCCATCAAGTTTGGCGAGTAGTTGGCATACCTCTTCAACGCCGCCATCCAGGCTGTCTAGTTCGGTAAAAGCGTTACATGTCGAACTCGGAACAGACGCCTGGTCATTTGCAAATACAGAAGCGAAGTGCGCTGCCAACGCGAATGCACGCTCATTGCTGGAGGTTAGGGGCTGTGCATTCGGGCCATCTAGCAGTGGCACATCACGTGCCGACTTCAGGCGTCGCTTCACGTATGCAAAGATTTTGGGGCCATCTCCGCGGCTATTGCGAGCTGCTCTTCGAGATATCGGCGCTTATTCTTTTTTGCACTGTTGCAGATGTTCCGCTGACTTTTATACCCTTGGTGAACATTGGCAGAGCAAGAGAGAAAGAATTTATCCCGCAGTCTGTGCTGCCTCCGAGTCAGATTTCCATACTCCTTGTCAAACCGATGAGGCTTAATCGGTCCAACCTTCTCAATCGGTTCTGTCTACCTGTGCTAACATTGTTTTTCGAAAATCGGATCAGCAGATGATCACTTAACTGGATTTAACTCCTGAAAAATGGCTTAGTAGTAAAGATTTATATCATATCGATAAAATCACATATCAAATAATGAGCCGTATTACCGTGCATCATCAATTATTGGATTAGAAAACGGTGTTATACTGATTTTGCTATAGCCTGTAACGCTTTTGGGCATAGAAGCAAATGCACCTGACCATCCGATACCAGATTACTAGCTTTGAAAGCTAAACATATCCTCGGTGAAAAATAATATGTAAGCGCATGTGATGTCATTAGCCGCGGCGTAAATTGTTTGTTGAACTCAACATTTTTGAACAGAAGACTAACGAACGCTAATCCGATCAGACAATGACAATATATTTAGTATATCAAGTTGAAGAGGGCAAAACAAGCAGAAATAGGAGTTTGATACCATCTTCGTTTATTTCCGATTTATATTACTTCCAGTTTGACATTTGTTTCATATCGGATAAGTTTAGATTTCTACAAACTTTACCGTACTCACAAACTTCCAACATTAAGTTTAGATTGTCTATCCCTAGAGGCCGAGGTCATTGGATACAGGTTGGTTTACAGAATTAGGAAAGCAGTGTCAGTTGGGGATGCTGACTTGTTTCTCATTTCAGTCCAAGGGTTTGGAGAGCTATGTCAATTGTCACAGCGACTAATGCAAACAGACAAAACCGCATACGGTCCTTGTATCCGGTTTCCGACATTCTAGTTTTTCTTGGTTTCTGATACACCTGTTCTACCAAAATGAGCCGTCCAAGTCCCTTCTATAAACGGGTAAATTTTAACATCCGTCACCGACGGTTTCAATGTCGCAACACAAATCTGTGATTGTATTGCTGCGCAGCTCGTTCCACAGCCTGCTGACGCTGTCTTACTGCACGTGAGTTTCAGTTTTAAGACGGAACCCTGAAGCATTGATTGTTCCGAAGCTTTTACCAACCCGTCCGCCCTGGCTTTTCTGATACAGCCACATCCGACACACCATCTTTTTGGTCGGATTATGATGACGCCCACCAACCCTCGTATTAGCATGTTTTCCGTTTAAAACCATTGCCTGAGCTACCGAGCACTCCAAGTTCCTTTGCTGTTAACAGCCGGTAACTGCACCTCACCCGTCTCGTTAAGGATTGATGCTGCACTAAGACGCCAGTGCCCCTATACTAGCACTGGTGCGGGACTTTAATCACCCACTTGTGAGGCTCCACCACGACGTAGATGCATGCGACTGATAAGGACTGTGCGTGAGGCACACAACTTACAATCGGCTGCATTGAATGATGTGTCCACATGCACACTGCCGAGGCGGTGACCGTTGCTAAGTTAGCCACTCAACCAGCCGCCAGGCCGTGTTACCACACACCCCACCCACTGACCTCCACTGTGGTGGGAATACATTGTCATTTACAGGTTCGCTTGGAACGCCTACGTTACACACGGTGGGAAAGAAGGATGAAAGCCACGACCGCGGCGGAGCTGCTAGATCTTTCACATGTTCCTGTCGTGAAACATATGCGGGCATCTAGCTTGGTCGACCTGAGAGCTAACAAACCATGGTCATAAATCAGTGATGAATTCCGATGCCATAGGTTTTATTACTTCCGTCCACAGAGCATAGACTTGTAGCTACTATACTACCCGCATTCGCCCAACTAACCACTTCGACGCAATTCCTTATCAAAGTGCAGAAGATTGGCGTCTCTGGAAGATCAAATGCGGCGGAGTTTTATTACACGGGTCGCTGTGGGACGCTGTCAGTAAGCAATGGTGGACAATGGGATGTTCCGCTGTAACGCTAATCATTAATAAATGCTGTGGTAAGTTGAGAAACTATTTATGGCCCTAGGAGATGATCCTGGCCTTTCAGTGCAGATTCAGCACATATTTAAACTAACAAAACTACACTAGAAAATGCCACTAGTGTCGGTCGAATATCAATATGTTGGTCGCCCGTTTCCTCGGTTATGACCACATTGTTTATATGTACATGATTCTGAGCCTGAAGGCAAAGTCATCACAATAAGAGGCATGCGTTCCTACTAAGCGCATGAACAAATCCATAGGGTTTTTGAAGTCGTTTCGGAACACGCGCAAGAGAAGTGAAGTGCTAAACCGTTTTTGTGCTTAATTACTTTACGCATTAGTCACTGAGCCTAACGCCAAGTAGAACGTGACACGTTTGCCATGAGTTCGCCTTGATGAAGTTCATCAAATCAAGTCAAGTATGCTCTCATGTATAGTGTGCAGCATAAACCACGTACAGAAAAACTGTCGAAATAGAAAATCACAAGGGGATGGCTATAAAACCTTAGCTAATGGAAACCTCGCAGAGCTAATATCAAGCAGTTTCTGATTGGCTATATTCTTAGAGGTTACATAATAGTGGATACTAGTGTGGCTAATACCAGTTCGTATTTGAAATGCGTTTATAGCAGAAATTAGCGAGGCTGTGTACGATGATGCTGACAACTTCAGGATTTGAGACACTGCTGCACTGCGATAGGTGTTTCAACGGACCAGGCAATTAGTTTGAGATTCTTAATTAAGAAGTCAGGGAAGCTCACGGAATATCAGTAGGTTCAGTAAAGAAATATACATGCAGAACCGATCAATAGATTAGGAAGAAGACTTTAGGCGAGCAACTTAGTACGAGAATCACCTGACTTTATTGAAAATTCCTTTGACCAGCCAAAAGTAATAAACATCATGGCATTTTCATTTGAGTAACGATAGACAACCGGGCCCGGTCCATGCGGTGACGCTGTCCAGTGATGTTTGCAATTCGACCAATAAATCTGTGTTTAGATGATGGACGTCCACGACTACTTCGGGGCAAGGTTGCTTCTTCAAAGCGGGAGTAGTCAAGCTACATAAAAAAGGGAATGGGACAGAGTGACTAAAGTGTGACACCTTAGTTCTGGTTCGCCACCTAGTGTCTCCCTGAAACCTGTTAAAGTTGGTGCAGTTGGGAAAATGATCCTCCAGTGGAAGAACTACAGAAGGCGGAACTACAGAATCGAGCAGATATTGCAACAACAGTTTACGCAAACTAAAGGGTTTCTGTAGTCGAGGATGCAGATATTCATGGACATTTTGTATTATTCATTGATGAAAGCGTTAGGGTGAATCTGGAGTTGTGGTTTACAAGCGGATGCGGGTGATTCAAATGCGTCATGGAAAACATCCTTTTAATTATAAGTCTCTCAATAGTCCACAATTCTGCTAACATGCAACCCGTTCGACTCGCGTGAATTACTCTTTCGCGGCTAAGTTCCGAGAACCCACAGACTTCGAGATTTGTCAGTTACCGGGCTGTGCGAGAAATAATTCTGAGTCAAGTTCGTTCATCCGATTAGGAGAGTTGGTATCACATTGTTAGAACCTGACGTATTCAAGAGTCAGTATTCAACAGTGACATGTGCACTTGTGTGAATCGGGTTTTCAGCCTTCCGTAATTTAAGCCTGTAATAATTATAACTTTGGGTCCCCATAACAAAACGATCAAAATGTACTTGTTGATTTTATGGTCTCTCGGATGCCCAGCGGTCAATTTGCGTGTGCTATATTAATCATGCGCACATGCCGATGAGATTCTGTGAAAGGTAGTTAGTAGCAACATTGAGGAAGACAGGTGTATTGGGTGCCTTACTATCACAAATAATCCGCTCTCTTGTGTTACTATAAGCACAACGTTACAGTCTGTGAAATCTTGGTCAAAGTAATCCACAGATTACTTGTGCGTTTCTTATTTTCAAGGCTATTAATTCCCTGTGTGCTGCTAAATAATTCACGTAAGTTTTGTTATGTGAGCGCAGTTTTCAGTGGTTGGATTATTGTTTTGGTCACGATAATGGAGGTCTACTTCTTCCACCTCCAGCGTAGAATGTGGCACTTCGAGAGAGGCTACGCATATATGTGGTATAATTTTTAATTTTTCTCGGTAATTATTGTTCCCAAATATGGCTGAAACGTACATGTGGACAAAGGCAAGCGATAAAGAGATTAGGTGAGTATTCAGAAAAATACTGGGGAAAACCCAGTGTTGCTGCAAATGATATTGCCTTCCGGCGCAGTCGTGAGATTCGCCTCTCAACCTGGCAGTTAGAAAACCGTGAACCCTTAAAAATGTAAACAGCCCTTCAATATTTCGTTCAAGTGAACAACAATCAAAGATCTCATTTTAAATTGATGTTGTAATTGCAAGTATATATAGTATTAACTACTTGTGTACAATGTTTTCAAACCCAATTTTCATTCTTTCTTTGGGGCAAAATTTTCTGCTTCACTGTCAAAATTCAGTTAATCCGCAAGTCCTCTCTCTATGGTGAGTACCGCCAAATACATAAGCTATGTCTCTGCTATTGCTGACTGGAAGTACTACAGTACATAATTGAGTTTTAGGAATGAGTTCTCATAGATGCCCATGCTATTAGCTAGCGTTAGAAATGTGTACATGCTCAAAATATCCTTTACAGTTTCCTTAAGGTTGTATTTCTGTATGAAGTATAAAAGTTCAAAGGGTAAAGTACTTCTGTCATTTCCTAAAGTTCTCATAAAATACTGCAGCATTCATCTTTCGGCATAGAATTCCTCTGTTTCCGTATCTTTCTCAATTTCGCTAAGGGGACAAACATATTTATCATCAAGCAGATTTTACGGTGTAAGGAAAGCATATTTGTTGGCAGGGCTATGCATTTTTTGAAATGTACTGCATATTTCATCAGTCAGCATTTGGCAGACAGCAGTTATTGCTTCAACTCTGCATTAAATCCCATCTATGTAACAATTCTTCACCATATATTCGTTTCTTTTGGCGGATTCGACGCTTCATGCTTATCGCAAACCCGAAGTAAAGAGTTTTGGATTCAACGACAAAATCTTAACACTGTAAACATTACAGAAGTTTACGGCACATCCATCCTTTTTCTCTGAAGAGATTTCTCTGCACCACTGATTTCTGGGAGATCAGGTATCCAATGGACCACAAAAAAATAAACGGGAATGATAGGACCGATATGAAATTAAAGATGTATCTTATCATTTGGTTGCATTTTCTCCCGTCACGCGTACGGCAAAGAGCTGCTACTAGTACTGGCGTTTTCCGATTATTTCCTCCTTACAAACTTTACAGCGTCTCCTTGACTCCCTTCATCTAGTTTCCACAACCCGCTTGATATTTAGACCCATCACTTGAATCATGACGTTTCGGAAATAAAAAGATATAGTAATACTGAACGGGAACAACCGGTTCATAGTAGCAAAAATACGACCGAATGAACCATCGTAAAGCTGCATGTACACAAGACAGATTCAGACACCGGTTGGTGCATTTCACAAATGTATGAGCTGAACTGATTTCGCAGTTGCTTTCCTGGACATTCGATCGGTAGCCCTCCATAACAACAGCATTGTCAAATGCATGGCCACAGCAGTCATCAGTCTGAATTCCATCCTTTTCCAGTTCTGTCAAAATCTCTGGTTTACCTAAAAGTACCCAGTTCCACAAGTAAGAATACACCACGATTACCAACTGTCTCGTTATACTCAATAGCAGCAACAGCTATACCACCAATACCGTAAAGTAAGAAGATCTAATAGGTTATAAGGTAATAACAGGAGTTGAAACTGTGCGGTGTTATATCAATACTGGAAGCTCATTTGAATCGACAGAATGCAGTCAAATTGTGAGTCACTTAATTTCTGGCTTCAGTGTTAAGGATTATTCCGCTCGTACGTCGCACTGTCTCAGATGTTACATGCTAGGTGCAAAACGCTTTTACGTACAGCGAAGCCTAGGCAATCAATGCAATCATGTCTATTGACCAGCAAAAAGTAATGCCGGCTTAGGCACCTCATTAGGGCGGGCCTTCTGCTATCAGCAAACTGATAGCCTAGTGTCCGAGGACACCTAAGTGATCATAAATCATTGCCACCCGCAACGTGCGAGGTAATGGAAAGAGATATTGACCAAATGCTGTTGTACAGCTTCGGTTAGTAGAATGGCTGCGATACCCTAAGTTACCGCTCAGTAGCCCTTGTTGACTGCGCTGTTTACGTTTCTTTCATCTCTGTAGCAAGCGGGGTGTTATTTGATGTAACCGACGGCGCATTTACGCGGACCTGTGGTGAGGTATGTCGGGCACACAACCAGACGTCTGTCTGAACAGATAGCATGGCACCGCCCAAGGTGACTGAAACAGGGCGCCGTCTGTTGCACTAATAGTTCCCTCCTGGAAACCTTGCTGCCAAGGGGACACCAAAGTTGGAGCGTTGGTGCTTTCAAGATGTCGTATGTTGCTCCAAAACTATACACCAGTTCTTAGGAAACGCTTCTTACTGAGGTCCGACACAACCTATACAGATGGGGGCACTTGTGCAAGCCCATTTCGTGCGGTGGCGTTGACGTGTGCTAGTGTGCATGCATGCTTGCGCCTGCTGTGATAATTATTATTTAAGACCAACTCATCGATCGAGGCGGTTGAATTTCTGCCCCTTATGATCCCAACAAATGGTGACCTGCTTCAGTGGCCAGTCGTGTTCCAACACACTACTATACATGTAGCTAATGAGATTTATAGAAAAGGTACCTACCACAAACTAGCATCCATGCAATTGCAAGTGTGTTTTACTTATTAAAAACAGCTAGTGTCCGGAGGCGTTTAGTGTCTTCAACAAGTATTGCCGATTATTCAGGCCTGTGTAGGTAAGTATATTACGTTTTATTAGTATATTAATCAGGAGTATTTCAGATTAAGCAGATGATTAGACGACCTATGCTCCACGACCAAAGCCGGAATACTTGTACCGTCTAGCAATCATGAAAATAGCTGTACAAGACATCTGTAGTGTACTTTGTGCCATTATCACCGTCCTCTGGGTAAAAGAATTGTTGTTGTCAATCATTAGTTTAATGAATTGGTTCAGTTATAAATAACTAAGTAACTAAACGTTTATTCCTCGACGGTGCAAGGCACAATCCAACTGAGTGGACTGATCAATTTTTACATCGAGATCGCATAAAAGAGTTGCTTGTTCATGTTTTTTAAAACGGGTCCCAATTGGGCCGCTGATGTGAATGGCAGTTTGATAGTATTAGAGACAGTAAGAAACTGGAAACAATAACAGCTGCGGATTTGGTCAAAATTGCAAGTAATTTAATACGGCCATCTATGGAACCGTCCCCAGGGAATCTGCTTCCATGTGGGTTATACAATCGATGAGTTCCTCCCGCACTTCCATGCTCCAACTGGCTGTGTGCCGGTTGGGCCAAATTGCATTGAAGCCATCAACTGCTTCACAAATGCTTTTATAAGGGCTGTTTAATGCATGTATTGTGGGCGACGAATCCTCAGCACGATCCATCATTCAGATCATTCAAGTATGGTACTTTATTGTTATTGGACAGCGAGTTATCGGCAGTATCCTTTGCATTGGTAAATATATTTTCTTGGAAGCTGTAATCCGTCACTACAAGAGAGCAGCCCACTCGCCGCCAACAGTGAAGTAAGGAAAAACGTATGCGAAATCAAAAGCATAATATTCTTTACAATCATTTGATAATGGAGCAAACACAGTTTGATGGAAAATCATTGCGAACAACGACTATCGTGCGGAGGTTTCAGCTTGAAAGACGTAGTTTATCTCCGAAACCTCGCGGCAAAAGGGAAGACGGTATTGGTTAGACGGGAGTTACGGATTGGTAGGCATAGGGTGGATTGTAAATACCTTCTAAGGAGTTCATCCATGCGAAGGAAAATTATAACATTGATATAATTAGGGGATGTTGCAACTTTTAAGTGTATCCAAGACCTTTCTCATACAAATCATCTAGAGATATGTTTTGGCTGTGTTGACGAGATATTGGAGACGGTCAGGTGAACATTGATCATCTTTTTGAATTACAGATAGGAAGAGCCTTTCCTGATATTCGATGGAAATTTATTCCCTGTCAACGCATATTTTACTGCGAACAAATTTGAGCGGAACTCTGTACGGGACTTTTGAATATGCAGGATGCACTTGCTGTTTCTTATGTCATTACATTTTAGAGCCTGGAACTCGAATTTCTTCTTAGCTGTAAGGCGTTAGCCGAATAATATGTGGTAGAGAAGGCGCAGATTATATTTTTAACGTTGCAGCCATAGCGACTGCAGTTCTAGAGCCTCGCAATGCTCATGTTAGACATGTTCAAGCATCTCTTTATGAATGATCGATGGGCGTTTTCCATTGCCATCATGTCCACTTTTCTTAGATTTCCGTGCGTGTTTCTGTTATTACTATTACATCAAGAGATGAGAGTTAAGAAGATTACGCAAAAGTTTATTTTGTTTGACAGTGTACTAGAGTTAATTAATAGTAGATGCAGTGTCATTTTCTCAGTTGGATCACCTACAGGAATCCAGGTAGAGGACACCAACGAAGTAGGAGCGGCGGATAGGGAGACCATATATTTTGCGGAGATAGTGTCATTTGTGAGTGTAGTGGGTAAAGTGTCACAGCACCTTCAAAAATTTCGCAAGGGCGAAATACTGGGAAAATTTCGACCGTGTAGCAGTAGTTTTTTGGCTGTTGCATATAACCTGCCTGCATCTAAAGGTTATTTGCATGTAGAGGTAGATTTCGAGGATTTTACTTTTGCCAATTTCTCTCGACAAGGTGAATTTCGCTAGAGTGCACAGGTTGCATACGCAAATGCTGAGCGGCTGGTGATATGTCGATTGTCTGCGGACTTCCAGTGGTGATAGCGTTTGCTGAAACGTTTGAAATAGCAGTTTTGATTTTGCTTAGAAGCATCCGTAAAGATGCCACGTGTGGTTTTGCTACTAGTGTTCTTTACAGCAAATCTGTTTCGCAGTGTTTCATCGGTCAGGGGTTCACAGCTTTTTGGAGAGGTTTTCGGATTCCTACCAGAGCGTTTATCCACCTCGTTGTTGAATGACAGAGAGAAAGCAGACAGGTTTTTGCATGGTGGAACTTTCTTGCACGTTCGAGGGCGAGTTGCACAGTATTAGTGAGCTAACACAACATTGAGTGGCTTCAGAAGCGATATTTTTACTACACTAAATATTTGATTTCAACCATAGAGTGGATATATTTATGGCCAAAGTGTCATCTAGGTTAACCACTCGGGGAACTTCACAAGTTTCCGTGGGTAGCGGAGCAAATTGGTCACAAGCTGCTTGTTGCCAACAGACCTTTTCTCACTCTCTTTGTAGAACTGTTAAGTTTGGTTCAGTACCAATGATCTACAATCACTCCTAAGGGACAAATTGCTTTTACTACAAATAAATTTTTCGATCACTGTTCCGCTTGAAAATTTAAAAAGCATTGAACAGACCTGCTTTAGAGAAGTCTTCCGCAGCCTAACGCAAGAAAACTGCAGTCTATCATTATGACAATCTTTGGTCACCTCGGTCGAGATAGCCTAAAGCGATAAGGTTTCTGATAAATTAAACGCTATAACATCTTTTTATGCGCTCATGAACCTCAAAAGCGTAATGGTGAATAAAGTTCTCAACGGATTGAAGATGCTCAGTTTTCGGTGTATCCCGAGTGTTGAAACGATACACCAGCGAATTTAATTGCTGTAGAACTTGGTTAAGTTGTTCAAACCTTTTGTTCAAACCCTTCAACTGTAGTCCAAGCATAGAGATCATGTGAATCACTTAAGAGGGCGATTCTGCATTAACTACGCTATGTTCTATCACAGAAGCATCATGAGGACTATTTTTGGATTGGTTTTTCATAGACGCGCGATTTCGGCTTATATAAATTTTACGTGATGAGCCTTTCACTCTTATCTTGCTGATAGAATGGTTATATCAAGACGTTTTGCCACCGTACCAGAAGCCTCCTGTCTCTTCTTTGAACCGTTCGTTTTTACAGGGATTGTGAGTATTTTTAATGATCGGTCACCAGGACTTTAGAGCTTGTAGAACCTAGTAAAATGCTAATACTGCTGACTACGACTTAACGTTTCAACTGCAATAACAAGTAGCCAAGTAAAAGGGTTACAAAACCACTACAAACCAACCGGATTTTTATGTGACGGCATTCTGCAAGAGGTTCCAGATGGTCCTTTGTTTTCCATGTCCATGCGCAATCCGTATGGGGAAGTGCAGCGAACTGCCTACATTAGTTCACCGGATACATGCTCTGATGAGAAATCCACATAATCAAACCGGCCATGATAGTCCCAGCAGTTCAGAATGCCGTCAGTTTGCCTCAATTCAACGTAATAATTTATCAAAAATCCCCATTTCAGCTTAAGACCAATCCACTGGAGCATGTTTCAGCCGTTGGTTTGAACCGCAGACATTTGCATATGCGGCAGCATGATTAGATTACTCGTGCAACTCAGACTGGGGCTCTGTGGATGTCACGCCACTCGGTAAGCAGGTCCATTGGTAATGTTTTGTTCCGAGTTCAGTGTGGCTGTACCCACGGACGTGGCGGATTTTCGGATCAGCGTGTGTTGGATACTACTTTTGCCTCAGATTACTGCGTTATCAGCGTTGTATCCGTGTGAATTGTGCACCAAGATTCTTCTTTTGGCGTATTTTCCAAGTGGTGCAACCTTGGCGGCTATTCTTTGGCTAATTCCGGAGATCTCATTGATTTGCCCTACTGCCATCTCTGTGCGCCATCTTGGATTTGCTCTAGATTGTGATGCCGTCTCAAGCTACTTGTGGTTCGTATTCTAACGTTGTGGGAAGTAAGGCTCATGCACTTCGGTGCTTCGGCTGTGATGTTTTGTTCCATATTTCGTGCATTGGCTTATCCGTTGACGTGTTTCGAAAATCGCTCGACATCCGACATCGGTTTTTTCAAGTTATATGTGATTAATGTCGCGGTACAAGACATCAGAATAGGCGGCGACCGCAAACAACTACGGGAAAATCTCTCTATCAGCTAGAAACAAACCGTTCACCACGTGTGATCAAACACCCTCGTGAAAGTACCTCTGTCGCCTCGCCTTCTATTGTCACTCCGCGATCTGCACCACCACCAGCGTCTTCGACCCCGGCCGATCCCCATTTTCAATGTTCTTCACCGATGGAACACTCAGACTCGGAAGCTACGAAATGACGCTTCACTGATCGGTCCCTTGAAGTTCTCAGAGCCTGTCTGTGAATTTCTGAACACCGTGGATCCATGGACCACTCAAAAGCGCAACGGGCCACGTAATCGAGTTCAGACGTCACCTGCTGATAAACAACAACCCCATCATTTAAGCGCCTCTAGTTCTGCTCCCACGGGTTCATCACTGATTGCGCTGAGGCGTCATAACCTCATGGTCTTCCACGTACCGGAGTCAAAAGATCAAAACCCTCAGATACGTTATGATCACGATGTTGAGTTCGTCCAGGGACTCATCGATGGGCTCTTGGATGTGGGCGAAGGCAGTGTGACGATTAAACAAGGAATCCGACTTGGCCAGAAAACTAACCAGTCATGTTGGCCGGTTAGAATCACCTTTGCAATCCCAATATGCCGTAGCTCATACTGTCTCGTCAGTTAAGGCTGAAGGGCATAAAAGTTCACATCCGCCGAGACTTGGAACCCGAAGAGAGGGATCGTTTGAAGACTGCGGTCATTGAGCTCAAACGCCGTACTGAGGAAGGTGAGCCTGACTTAAAAATTGTAAATGTTCGGGTGATGAAGAAGATTTCTCAACCTCCAGGCACGTCCCGCAGTACCTCACAGGACTTCCGTGTGACATTCGCCAACATGTGCAGCCTAATGAACAAACGTGAGGAACTGTGCCGCTTCGCTGTCTCGGAGCAGCCGGACGTTTTAGGTCTTGCAGTGACTTGGCTGAACTTCGACGTCATAACCCAAGAAGTCGCGTTGTCAGGATACTCTTGTTTCCGATGCGACCGAAAATCAAAAGCTCACGGTGGTGTTCTGTTGTACATAAATTCGTCACTATCTGGCAAACTTACCAGCACCTATCAGAGCGAGGATAATTTATGTGAGCAATTGTGGTGCACAATCCGCCTCAGGCGCGCAGAACTAATAGTGGGGGTTATCTACCGGAGCTTATTAAACCGTTGTTGTGATTGGCTACCACATGTACAGAAGCACATGAGCCACCCGCAGTTCTTACTGATGGGGATCTAAATGTACCAAAGATATTTTAGCCAGACGTTCGACTTCTTCCCGGTCATGACAACGTTGAGGCTCAATTCGCTAAAATGACTATTGAAATCTGGGCAACGCAACATGTCATCCAACCGACACGCGTGACTCCGCACTCGGCATTTTGTCTGGACCTAATGTTTACGAGCTGTGAGCAGAAGCTGAACGAGATAAGAGTTATTGAACTTCTGGCGAACATTGACCACTGCTCCACTGTGGCAAGCTTAGGACTGTCCTTCCCATTTTACAATTAACGGAAGCCGACATTCAACTATTGGAAGACGGACTTCAACGGGCTCGTCCAAGCTGCAAGTCAGACTGATTGGACACTATCACAGGATGCGTCACTTGAGGCCTGTTGGTCATTAATGAAGGGGAAGCTTAACTCGCTCTGTACTCGGTTCGTTCCCCTTAAGTATTCAAAAATCGGACCTGTCAAACCGCATTGGTTTGATACGGAATGTAGACAGTTAGCGCGACGGTGTCGCAAACTTTGGGATAGATACATCAACTCGGGTTGTGATGAAGATTACACGGTGTACAAGAAACAGTGTAGCTTATGTACTACCACAAAGATCAAGAAACACCGGCAATCCGAAGAGGAGCTAACATCCTCGGCCAAAACTGCAACCAAAAGAATCTTTGTCTACTTGAAACGTCAACTGAAATCCGGGGGCGGCCTACCGGTCTTAGAGAGCTTGGACGGAAAGACGCTTATATCAAACGCGGAGCGCGCGGACGCCTTGGCTACGCACTTATTCACCGTATTTTCCATAAGCCGGCCGCTGTTTCAGTACAGGCACAGGTTGCGTCAGTCTTGCTCGACAGCTTACAATGTGTTGCAGTCGAAGTGTATCAGCTACTCGTCAACGTCGATGGTGCAAAGCCCACAGGACCAGACGGACTTCACCCATTAATACTCAGGTCACTATCGATTATCATCTCACCAGATGTGACAAACCTATTCAATAAATCACTCTCTGAAGGATCTGTCCCGAACGATTGGAAATGTTTGATAATGAGACCGCTACTCAAGGGTGATGCTCAGAGTAAAATAGAGAACTATAGACCGATCTGTTTGACTTCGGTATTATCCAAATTTCTCGAGAAGCTTGCGAAAATGTGTCTGCGTTCGTTCTTCGAATCGATGGACGTATTGATCCAAGCCCAACACGGCTTTACGAAAGGGCGATCCTGTATCACCAACTTGATGTACGCAAACCACTAGTGGGTATGAGCTCTCAATGAACAGAAGGATGTTAAAGTGGTGTATATAGATTTTAGTAAGGCCTTTAACAGAGTGAACCACGAGGTACTCCTTCGTAAAATGAGGGCATATGGAATCGGTTGCAGGTTACTTCAGTGGTTACACGAGTTTATTGTGGGACGAATATTTAGAGTAAAGGTCCATGACTACGTAACAAACTGGTTCCCATCGACCAATGGCGCGCCTCAAGGAACTGTACTTTGGCCAATATTATTCATATCAACAATCTTCCGCAGCAGTTTCATACATCATGTGCCCTGTTTGCAGATGATTTGAATACCAGAGGATCTTTGAGAACCAGGACGACTGCGCGCGCCTCCAGCATGAATTAGAGCGACTGTCAACGTGGTCCACTGAAATGCAGCACCCTCTTAACGCAGCAACTCGGAGTTCATCAGTATCACTAGACTTCCAGCCACTCGATCATACACCTTAGACGGCCAGTTGCTCCATCCCAACACATCTGTCAGAGACTTAGCAGTTCTCTCACGACATGATATGAGATCACTAGAAAATACAGAGAAATTGTACCGTGCAGGACTTCGTATGCTCTGGGCATTAAGACGCAGTTTCTCCATATGGTCCGAAGAAACCGTCCCTCGTCTATTCACCTCGCTCATTAGACCAATCCTTGAATACGGTGCCCCAGCTTATCATCCGATAACCCAATGTGAAACTGAAAAGCTGGAGAAAATACAGCATATCGCAACTAGAATGATACAGAGTCTACGAAAGCTTCCGTATGAAAAAGTTGCGAAAGGCTCGGACTCTAAACACTATCCTACTACCGAATAAGAACTGACCTTATTATAACCCATCGAGTAGTATACTTGAATCACCTCCGCATACTACGGCCAATATTTCACCTGCGGGAACCCTGTAATACCCGAGGACACCGTTACAAACTCAGGCTCCCCAGCATGAACAAAGTATCACATCAGCTTTGTATCGAACCAAGAATCGTAAAGTTATGCAATACAGTATCAAAGGATAATTAGAGAATGATTCTTTGAAGTGTTTTAAAAGCCGGATCGACGATTATTTCGGAAACCTTTGCTTTTGTAAAACGACGCATATACAAGGCCAAAAGAATACATCGTATGCCCGGAAATAATGACACCAATACAAATTCCTAACCGAACAAGCATAAACTAGTAACGGACCAGACAAAACTGCTGATGATTCACAACTTTTTTTGATTTTTCGTAATTCGTTGGAGTTACACAGAAAGCTTTCCACCTGCTCTTAAATACAGTCCCAGCCTCAGTTTTCAGCTTGGGTGTCTTTACCTGAAGGGTCCAACTGAGGCTGAGTTTGGTCTTGAGCTGCAGTGCTGCCGACGAGGGAGAAACAACACCCGTCCGATTTCCATGTGAATTTTGCGGTCCTTCTAAACCGAGCTTGGGTTAGGGAAATGCACCGTGCATAATGTTTTGCCACAAACCTCTGGATCGATAGCAAGAAAGTAAGCCACGCTTAGTGCATAAAATTAAATTAGTATTCTATTGTAGTTTATTGAAGTTCATTGCTGCGATCTCAAGTCAGATGTCCAGACACGCAGCCGGAAAAGCGCCACACCACCCAATTCGCACTTCTGGGAAGTCAGTGTTACCATTCCGCTTCTCTGTCGGTAGCTAATCCCACGACCATTCGACACTAGCGGTTTGCTCCTGATTATATGGGAATGTTAAGGGCCGTCAAGACTTAAAATCAAACTACGAAATAGCAAACTCAACCTTCGTTACCACCAACTACAGGAGTTACGAAGGACGGGACCGGTCCATAGACATTCTACCACCACTGTTCATGTGCTGCTGGCAGTTCGACATTCACAGAAGCCGCTGGCTTATGAGCTTGTGTTCTATGTTATCCGCTACAAAAGTCTGCGCTTGCGATTAAAACGCAAATCGAAAGCCTGCTGTGGAATGCAGTTGTGACTAAGGGTAAAAATGAAAGCAACGGGAAATCACTTGAGCCAAATCCTTCTCCCTCGATTATCAGCCACCATTTCACAATCAAGTCTTCGTTATGTCTACTCTGTGCTTTTCACTAATAGTTTCCCTTTCACCTTATATAACAGCTGACCAATAGAAAACCAGGACCTGACTTCGGCTGACTGGGGTTCAGTGAATAATTGTTGAAATAAATGTTTTCTCGGGATCCCAGCGACAGCAATCAAGGTATGGAATGGGGTGCAGCATGTTTGGGCCACGTGCGATTTTAGGAAATTCTGCGCTACTCAGAGAACGAGAGGGGGCAATGCGGTATTTGGTTCCTTTTCGGAACTGATCTCGCAATTTATTTGACCAATCTGTGGATTAATTTGCTTTGATGCAAAATTTTCAACCCCCATCTGTTTAGACAATTATTGAACCAGGCTGGTCTAACACACCACGAATAACCAAAGTATTAGCGCTATCAGAACTAGCACCGTGTCAAATTTAAACGTTACATTATCGTCAAGTATCCCAATGAATTGCCATTGAATAGGAAAGCTATCAATCTTATTGAACAATCGCAAGATGCATTTGAACTCAACGACAGTTTTAAATAATCCAACTAAGATAGAATGAGAGCTACCGTAACAAAACCGTCTTCGTCAAACAAAGTTGTTGGTGCGTTTTTTACTGCTGCACCTCTTTATGATTTTGTTTAAGACCGCTTTGTCAGTGGATAGTATGCCTGGTTCCCAAAATGATCGACAGTGGCTTATCAGCTGATGCAAGATGAAATCAGTATGCGGGAAATAAAGGTTATTCAAGAAATAGAAGAAAAATATAAGCCCGCACCAATTCCAATTGGCGATTCATAGGTTGCTAAGGGCAGTCTTCCTTAACACGCTTGAAAAGCTCACCTGTCTTTTCACTTTATCCGTTGGGTGTAAAAGTTAACAGGCCCTAGGACTGTGGATTCAAATCGGCTCCAATATAAAATAATACCTCCAAAAATTTAAGTTTGCAAAGCGATCAGACCGCTGGCTATGTAAGTATAAGTATACGCCATAAGTAGGTAGCACCGAAATTATTATGTAATTCCTTACGTTGTTGCCAGATTTCCCATTCATGCGATTTGCTGCAGGTGACTGTAACGTCGATGACATTTTCGTAAATATTCCAAAATAACCGGATTATTATCCATGTTACAATTAAGTCACTCACCTGGTTTTCGTTTATGTCCACACAAACCATGATCTGTTCAGAAATTAGCGAAACCCACGACATCAGCCTAACTTGCAGGAATTAGTCATAGGGCAGTGAACGACCTCCTGGCTCAAACGAACAACGATCGCGAGCGAGTCGATAGACGCGCCCTCTCGTGGCGCTGCGTTGCGGGATTGTATTTGTATTTTTGGCAATAACATCTGTTAAATAAAACAGTCTAGATCATTCAGCAAATCTTTGATGATTTTCACTAGTTGACAGTCATTAGTGATTCTATAGTAGGTTAGATTATTTGAGATAGATGACTTTTTAATATTTTTGTTTCGCACCAGTGCTGATGCAATCCTAGTTCTTGCTTTTACCCATCATACAATTCCATTGTAATCCTTTGGGGGTAATTGCGTCGGGCTGGGAACCCCTGCTGTAGGGAATGTGTGCAGTAATTCTCTCTCTCTCTCTAGAGTGGAAGACGATATAACAGTCTATGAATAACGTGTGCAAGATCACTAATTCATTGGACTCTGCATTTTGCTCGCATGCACGTGGACTATTAGTGATGGAAGATCGATCATATTCATGCAATTCCCTTCACCTCATTCAGCCGGGTAACGCTTCACCGGTGGCACAATGCAGGCAAGGTACGCTTGTGGCACGAAAACACCGCGACTATGAACTGACATTCGTAAACGCGCACAAACGCATCGACACACCAATCTGATAGCTACCATCTTTTGTTCCATAGTCTGAGTCAACCTGTCACAATGTTTCGAGGGCTGCTTATTGTAGGCAAGTGTATGTATGCGAGCCAACTACGGGTAATGCTGGGTGAGGAAACTGTTTGCATTTACATTGGACATGAATCAGCTTCAGTGTTCAATGGCTACATTATGGCATTGTGGAAAGAGGAGGTTGATCAATTGAAACTGAACCGAGGCTTACAAAAACTATTAGACGCATCATGCTACTATGGCTTGCGTGTATGAGTACTGGGTGGCTAACATCACTTTATAAACCCAGACATGTGCCGCTTAATGAGAGGACCCAAATTTCTGGTGCTTAAGTTGCCATCCCCAAGCAGTAAGAAGAGGAGTCTTTGAGGATCTTTAGCCAGATATATTATGGCGCAGTAACATAATGGTAGTTTTCCGGTACCTTTTGAGCTGGATTTCTGTATACACATCCTGCGGGACTGGCGATACACTGTGAGACTCAGTACTAATTTATGGGAACATATACCCGATGTTTGTTTAGGAAGCAACATAGGAGCATAGTTGGACCAGAATTTGGCACGAAGTAGGCTGTCGCACTGGGATCAGCTTTTGTTGTTCAGGTTCGCTCAATGCCACAATTCCCTACGGTGTCGTCTTTTCTAAGCTCCTCTGATAGTAGTGGCCGGAGTTGAGACTGTAATCACGAACATCGCATGTTTTTCGCTCGGGCTCCAATTCACTGAACTCGTTATCTTGTACACAGGATCTCGTGTGAAAAATTCCATGCGATTTCATTTACTGTATATCCGATGTCAAGCACCTTTGAGCACTTGATGAAGTGTGATTAACTTGATACCAAATCCTTCTGTCAGGAGTATATATTTTCAATCCTAAACGTGGCAGGACCGTCAAATGCGCGATTCCACTTTCACTAGCTAAATCATAGCAATGTAACCGTAGTTGCTTCGAAATTCTTGTGTTTCAGTGCCGTTATTGGAGCTGACGTCTTACAGACTATGCCTTTCCCTTACAGCTGGCTTGTACTGTAGTGACTGAAAGCTTATTTTCAGAAGCTGCAAATCTATCCCCATAGAAATGCTTTACGTTCGCTTTTAGATCTATACCACAAATTTATTAAGGTTTCTCTACGGACGAATGGAGCAACCATAAATTATTGCGTCCTTATTCAGTGCTCTGGGAACAGTTGAATAAATGCTTAAGCCAGTGCCGGCTGCGCACAAAGCGAGTAGGCAAGTAAGAAGAGATAGACGGCACGTAATCTCTCCGCTTAGGAACTTAGTGATAAACTGGTAATTCTTGTTTCCAAAGTGGGTGCGACCGAATGGGCTTTCCCAAAATTCATGTTGCTGCTGTGTTTCCATATCCGAGGAGCGATGTAAAATGATAGACTGATGAGATTTACATGCTGATTGGTGCACCGACAGTCCGTGATTGCTGCATGTACCGGTGTGATCAATGCAGTATATGTTACCAGGTTTTTTAAACTTTTATTTCCTAAGACTGCAACCCAAATTATCTTTATTATAGTCCATTTCAATATGTAACTGTCTGATTGCCGGGTACTTACCCATAGTTTTGCATTCCGACCGCCTTATACTTATCAAGTGCAATGCTATCTAGCTATAATGCAGCCAGTTTGATTAGTAAAACTAACTAAACTAGCATATTCCTCAAGCTCTGCTATGGCTCCGTAGTAAGGGCATAGATATACTACATTACTTGATGAATCATTTGCCTCTGAGACAGTGGCACAGCCCGAGGCGGCAGTAAAATCCCCCCGGCAGTTGTAAATCTGTAAACTCTCAAAAGTGGCTCAGGGTAACTGCACAATGGTTATCGATGACATGTTTGATCGTTTGGGACACTGAATTGAATGTGGTGAATGTGACCACAAAGTGACATGTAAGGGGACCCGCTGGGAAAAACTGTTGCACAGGTGTGACGCACGGCGAAAAGTGCCGTTGGTCATACAGAGTAACCTTAATATGTTTAGCAGTCAGCTTATTTAGAAAATGTTCCTTTATATTTAGCATTGAACCATTAACGGTTCCAAAAATACCGCCCTCTATTACGTGCCGCTCCCATGCTGCGCCCCTGCTCTGGGGCTTATCTGGACGTTCACTTTACCCTCGACCTACTGAAGTGTATCACAGCCACTTATAATGCAGAATACGGTCTAGCTGAATCGTCTGGATAGTTTGTATTGGCAAATGGCAAACGCATTGGTATAGCGATAGGGATAATATACATTGCAGCGAAATTGCTAAACTCAGGGAACTGGTGTTCCAGCAGATGATCACCTACGTTGTTTCCATATCTTATGCACGGCTTGTTATCTCAGTCACATTGAGCTCACTCATTCTCGTTCGTTGCGTGTATTCAAGGTCTAACCCCAATTTCACTGACTCGATAGTACGCAGTAATCATTAACACTTGATCAACACAAATGGCTCTAACTATTTCCTTGAATTATTTTCCATGGATTCCAACTAACCGATGAGCAAACGGGCGGAAACGCGGTATTATTGTTGTACCACTGTCACACTTCAATAAGGTAAAATATTTCGTGTGGGCTTTTTAGGTCCGTTTCAGTATCCTTTTTCGGTGCAAGAATAATAAAATGCTAGGTTCCGAATGGCAAGACCTGAATATAGGTTACAAACGTATCTTACAGATGTGTCTGCTTTCGTGGGTATAGAACCACTCGCCAGTTAAACACAGTCTGGATTCCAAAAATCATCAATCATTCGTGCACTGGGGTATGCAGGCAGGTCCGAATGACATCTCGCTGTGGTGAGTGCATTCGTTGTCGTGCCGTTTGCTTCCCTGACCTAGCCAAATCATTTTTGAATCTCGGTGAGATCTGCTACTGAAGGTAAATTAGTCGGCCCAGTAACATCAAAACCGTGTGCTTACTAGCTGATGGATCAACTGGCTGGTCATCGTAAAAGTAACAAGTGCGAGACACACAAGTATGCAACGTAGCGATCAATTGATCTAAATTTCTACTGAATTTTTCGTGGGATACATACAAATGTGCCGAGAGTCATTAACGCCCACGACTCTTCAGTCTGGTCACTCCAACTTCACTGATAAGTAAACCCAGGCCACAAATGCACGTCGAGTGGGTCTAGATACATAGGCCTGGATGTTTCCGACACCATCGTACGAGTGTCCCCCGGCCTCGCCAAGAACCGAACACAGTCTCTCGTCTTCAGTAGTCCATACCACTAGACCATGGTTGACGGCCGCAGAAAGACGTGACGGGTCCGAATAGGACGAGATGGCAGTCTATCGTGGGAAGGTGACTGGGAAGTTTTGTTAAATACTTAAATCATTATTTGCTTGCGCACTGCGTTTTATTGTTAGTAAGAATTATTGTCTGCCGTCAATAATGTACTTCGTATGTCTACCATGTGGCTCAGTTTGTAAGCTCCAGATCAATAGCCATTGACATTCCTCCGTCCTTCAAGCTCACTCGATGTTCAATCAAATATGGATCAACATTTATGAATGGCTCGGAATTGGTCATGTTCTGCCTGTTACTCTTCACTGCAGGTACGTGAACTGGTTTTCTGTTACACGACACAACTCACAACCCATCTTGGACAATCGCAAGTGCTTGATTTACACAGACGCTGGTTCGGACTTGGAATATTTTTATGTTCAATTCTTTTGTTTTGCAACCGATGACACAACGTAGCTCATTACAACCTCGGCCGAATATGTTACTTTAATTTGAACTGATTCAGTGAATTAAAGCTTTCAAATTGCCTTGTAAACTTGCTATTTCTACTCATATAATACCAAATGTGAGCGGAGATCAACCGCTAACTATTGTTGTCTTTGCGCCGTGAACCGGTTTTCTCGGCTAGAATGGCCACGGTCGTGGGTCTACGCACTACCTTAGTTGCGTTGGCTACTGTTCTCGACCTCTTCTCGCATTGATTACGCTTCCGCTCGGCAAGGAAAGCTGAATATGGACTGTGTATCGCATCCTCACCGGTCACTCTGACACAGGCTGAACAGTGTTACTAATATATTGTTACTCCGAGTGAAATCAGAGGCAATTATTGGCTTAAGAATAACTCTCCGCGTCAATGTATCGCGGATATGAGTGCGTCTCATATGTCACAACGGGGTCGACTGAAGTTCGTGATTTCAATCTTCTAGGTGACGACGCCACCGAACACTCACAATTTTGTATTAACAAGAGAACCATTAGTTCAAAGTTACCGATCGAACTTGCTATGTCTTCTTGATTTAGGCGGCGAAATGGATATCCCCTTCTAACGGTGCAAAGTGGGTTGCT
>OX104070.1:37382480-37415487 GCA_944474145.2 Dicrocoelium dendriticum
CTCTTTGGCTGTTATTCACGATGAAGCAGAAATTCGACTCCCCGCCGTCACTTCCTTTTCATAAAGTTCTACATGGTACATCACCTCACTCATCTGGTTGTTGCGAGATCCATCGGGAGTACTATCAAATTAAGAGAACGTACCTGCTTTCCTTGACCTGATCTATGATTTTCTTTCTCGCCTGTTTTATCAAATTGCTCACTAATTCATTTTAAACGTGTGGTGAAAACTAAAAATGAATGCCTTTCCTTCCCAGCCGAACTGTTGCTATATGTTCACAATAACCAAGTTCATACATGGCAAACAAATGTATAAATGTTGAAGACTTCCATTTATTTTACTGGCCTCAGTTCTCATCTAGGATGTCTTCGTGGTGAGCACGCAATGTCATATATTGCTTACGGAAAAAACCTAACGATATTAAGTATTCCAACAGGAACGTTACGCCACCTCTTTGTTTTCTTTTCTACAATTAATAGCTTTTTTGTCAATTGCCTTTCCTTCAACTAGCCGAATCGCTAGCTCCTTGCGCTCATTTAACGACTGAGCACACGATTTACTAGATTCGTATTCACATACTTTTGGATTTAGTTCCCACCAGTTTCGGAAACACTCATTATTCGAAAGACTTAACTATCCCTTTGAAAACATCCTGCACCCGAAACAAAACAGGACCTCTTTCGAAGGAGACTACACCATCCATGTTCGCAGTCTTCGCTCATCGTTTCGCAATTTCCGATAAAACCAACTGGTTGTTAGTTTCCAAGCGTCCGCATTTGTGGTAATTCCTGGTACTACCGATTCTTGAATTCCTGATCTAGGTACTGCAAGCCAGTAGATCGTAGCAGAACAAGCACAGTGGAAGTATTAAGCCAATTTTAACAGGCCAATGACAGACATCGATGAAAGTGCTTGATGTGGGTGTCATCGTGCTACAGTGTGTTTGCATTTCCAATTCCTCAAGTTCGCGCGCATCTTCTTTATCAGCATTACAAGCATTTCCCGCTGCACTCACTAGGTCAATGTCGCTTTCCGTTACTCAGATATTAACGTTTGTATCACCAAGTTCAGCTCCGGTTTCAGTTTGATTACCACTCTCAATTTATCACTTCGGGCACGTAAGTAATTTTGATAAATTTACACTAGATATTTACAATCCTCTGTACTAAAAATGCCGCCCCCTAGCACATGTCGCCCTCGGCGGACCGCCCCTCACCCCCATTTCTACACCTGCCTCTTCGGATTGTGTCTAGCAGCCGAGATCTTCCTAGACCAGGGGTATCCAAACTTTTTACAAGGAGTGCCACATTTGTTGTGCTAAAATGATGTCAGACCATATTCAGTCGCATATTGATAATAACAAAATTACACAGGTGCGAAAATATTCCAGGCCTAAATGTATTATTTCATGATGAGGCCGCGGGCCACTTTAAATGTTAACGCGGGCCGCATTTGGCCGGAGGGCCGGACTTTGGACGTCCCTTTCCTAGACCATTATACCCAAGTCACACTCCTGAGGCCTTCTGCAAAGTGGGTTCCACTAGGTTGTACACGCTTAATGGGTGAGTCGCAAGTGAATCACCTTGCACTTGGCTTTGTTAATCTGGAGTAGGTTCCAAGTTGACCAATCGCGAACGTAATCTAGGTCACGCTGTGGGAATTCGTGAGATTCACCGCTACTATTCCCTCGTCAAATCTTACTGCCGTCGGCAAAAAGCAGGATCCTTAAGGTAATAACTCTTGCCAAGTGGTTGATAAATACCAGAATTAAGCGCGGTCCTAGCACAGAACATTGTGGAACAACTCTTTCCACGTCCATTGCGTTAAAAAGTGATCACTTAACACACACTTGAGGCCTCTGTAGAAGTATTAACTTTAGATCTACCCAATGACAGGATAGCCGATTCCATAGCTCTGTAGCCGGTGAACAACGGACGCTGAACAGTGAATTTGTACAGGATAAAGATCGCAGCTTTACAACCCCGTTGGGTGGTTTGGTTCGGTTATCGCAAAATAAGATTAAAGCAGTTAACACTTTAAATACGTAAAGAAGAACTTATCATTTTTATGCTGTAGTCCTGCAATCCCCTTAGTTTCACAGCACCCACAGGTAAGAGTCAATAAATCCAATGTGCAATCCAGGACTATGATGGAGACATGATTATACGAAACAAGATATAAGTGGATGAGTGCATCATCCATCCGTCTATCAAATATTGCTATTGTCGGTGCAGGGAAGACCGCTTAGGGGAGAGCGTTCCACGGATGACACAAGCGAACAGAAAGGGAATTCCTGCAGCGTCCCAGACGACTCTATTGTTCTGCAGGTTTCAGTGAGTGACCTCTTAGGTTAGTGTTGATGCTGAGTTGCAGTGTGTGACACATTATTTGAATAGTGCAAAATAAGGCGTGCTATTATCAGGTCTCCTACTGCTCGGCGATATCGTCCTCTGTATACCCCCAATCATTTCAGTCTCCGGTCCCATGAGCACTTGCGCATTCCAATGACGTATTTGGATGCCCGGCATTTTGTCTGCTCTACTTCATTAAGGTCATGTTTCAGCTATGGATGCCAGGTTTGAAGTGCGTGTTCGACGTGATGACATCTGTGAAGAAATAATGTCTGTTTGTCTGAACGCCTATCGCAACAGTCCGACGTGTTGGTTACCAACTTCCGATGTCTTTTCGGATTGCCTAGAGCAGCCTAAGACATCTTGAACCAACACACCCAGATTGCATGCGATGGAAAGCTGCTGTACTATATGCACCCCGAACCCATATTAGTAGTTACTCTGGTGTCGTACCATGCATGGTGGAGTACCATGCATTTACTCGTTGAAGTGCAGTAAATTTGGAATCGACCATGGATATGCTGTGTCTAGGTCGTCCTGAAGCAAATGCTGGTCTGCATTGACCTGAAGCCTGCTCCAACTGTTGATGTCGTCCCAAACATTAAGAAATTTGAAGTGATTTCCTGTCCGAGATTATAACCAAACCCTGAAAACAATCGTAGACTTAGAAGTAAACGTTGCGGCACACCATAGTCGACTTGTAGGAATCAGATTAAAAGCTCCAAACTCTGACCACTAGTTGCCCATCGGAGGTGAATGTTTGTGATCCAGTTGAGAAGACGGTCACTGATCCCAGAAAATTGGAGCATCGAAGGGAGTGTCCGTTAATCTGGACGGTGGAACGACTTCGAAACATCAAACTAGATCAAATCGACTTCTCTCCAGCGTTAGTTGATTAAGCAAAACTACTCCGTGCGATGTATTAATCGCACGATGGCTGTCGACGGAGGGAATAATGTACCATTTTTCCATAAAGAACACCAGCGTATCGACAACAATCGATTTCATGGTCTTGGACAGTAAGGAGGGAAGTGATACTGGGCGGTAGTTTGAGGACTCAGTTTTGCTTCCGCCATTGTGAATCTGAGTTAAATTCCATGCTTCTACATAGCGCTGGAAGAAATGAGTCAAAGTTTCGCCCCGTTGTCGTTCTACTGCTCCTAGCGCGTCTAAGCAAATTATATAGACACGTGGAGAGCTGTGTCTGCGCAGAAACGTTAGCCTTTGCATGACAGTTTCACTGGTAAAAGAGCTGTAAGTGTGTCCTGGCGTTAGGGAGACAAGAGTTGTAATATGAATTGATGGTAAGAGCCTGTGAAATGTGTGCGGCATATTACATCTGCAGCGCGTTTGCTACGGCGCTTCATTACATATAGTAATATGATCCCAGTAAAATCAGGGTAGATGTTACATATATCTTAAGCGAATGGTGACCCTGAGTAGGAATCTGAAGTGGAGCCGTAATTGTGAATTTTAAGTCGGTAGTTCGTTCGGGACGTCATACAAGACTGAGTCTATCCAACTATGGTTAATCGGGTTGCGTTACATTTTCCACTTACATTCGATTATAAGTAGTCTCTAATATAAAATGTTCCCCATGAGGATCGCGATAAAGTTGGTAGTTCTATCTCTTGCAAATAAGCTAAGTGATCTGATATCGATGACGATGTAGACAGGTAGGTGCACACTCGATGCGTTGTGGACATAATTGAAAAATACCAAGTAACGCAGCCGCATAATTTACCTCTTCAATGTGGGGAGTTTATTGCTGAAGCACCGGTGCTGAGGACCAGTGGAAAGAAAAAGAACAGAATTACGAAGGGATGCTGGGCGTTTAACTTCTGTAAGTCAACGGTTAGCTAAGCCACATGAGGTTGGTAATATACATCGCTCTGCAAGGTCAACCTCGTCCGACCAGTGGCGTTATAACCTCGTGGTCTTCCACGCACCGGAGTCCAGTGATCCATCACCCTAAGTGAGCTAAGATCACAATGTTGAGTTTTTCAGAGTCCGTTTGACAGACACCTCGACGCTGGTGTGGACTCGGTAAAAGTGAGGCAAATTACCCGTCTTGGAAAGCAAGGTGATCAACAAATCGGCCCATGGGAATCACTGATATGGACGAAGCCAGTCCAAGACAGATCATGTCCCGCCTAAATAGGCTGAAAAGTCTGAAGACACATGTTTGTCCTGACTTAGACCCAGTAGACAGGGAGCGGCTCAAATCTGCCATCATTGAGCTGAAAAGACGTACTGCTGAGGGGAAAACAAATCTTCGTATCGTAAATTATCGGGTGGTTGCAACAATCTGCGAATCGGGTTAAACTGGCTGCTCACACTTCAAGCACGCCCGCCGGCTCCTGCTGCGACCTGCGAGTAGCCTACACAAACGTTTGCAGTGTTATGAACAAGCTCGATGAGCTTTGTTGTTTTGTTGCGTCTGAGCGGCCAGACGTAGTGGGACTCGCAGAGACATGGCTGCATTCAGAATTATACACCCAAGAACTTGAACGCAACGGTTACTCGTGCTTCCGATGCGATAGACTAAAGAATGCCTGCGGTGGTGTCTTGCTTTACACCCGGTTTTCCCTGCGTTGGAGACTTGTGAGCACCTATCAAAGTGACGATGGTTTGTGTGAGTTACTGTGATGCTCCATACGCCTCAGGCGCGGAGAACTGCCTGTGGGCGCATTTTATCGCAGCTCCCCTGAGACGTTGTTTGGATTGGCTACCCCATCTTCGAACTCACATGAGTCGTCCACACTTTCTACTTATCGGCGATTTTAACTGTCCTCTAATAAGATGACCTGATGTGCATTTGATGCCTAGATATAGTGAGATTGAAGCAAAGTTCGTGGATTTAGTACTTGAAACTGGTGCATCGCAAAAAATATGCCAGCCAACCCGCATAGCAACACGCTCAACCCCATCCTGTCTCCACCTGATGTTAACGAGCTACGAACAACGAGTGCGTGACGTTCAGATCCTGGGGCCCCTGACTACAAGCGACCACTCAGTGATCTCAGCTAATATGGAATTACCTTTGCCGTATTCACGTTCGCTGCAACCAGGTCAAAACTACTGGAAAACGGACTTCGATGGTCTAGCTCGAGCCGCGAGCCAACTGGATTGCTCTCTGTCACAAGCCGCATCTGTGTAAGATTGTTGGATATTTATAAAAGGAGAGCTTGACATCATTGTGTTCCCAATTTGTGCCATTAAAATATCGGAAGGCTAGACCGATTAAGCCTCATTGGTTTGACAAGGAGTATGGAAATCTGACTCGGAGGCGGCGCAGAATGTGGGTCAAATTCCTCTTCACTGGTTCTGCAAATGATTACGAAGGGTATAAATGTCAGCGGAACATCTGCAACAGTGCAAAAAGGAATAAGCGCTGACATTTCGAAGAGCAGCTCGCAATAGCCGCGAAGACCGCCCCGAAGAGAATCTTTCATACGTGAAGCGACGCCAGCAGTCGGCTGGTGATGTGCCACTGCTAGATCGCCCGGATGCACAGCCCCTAACCTCCAGCAATGAGTGTGCATTCGCTTTGGCACCGCACTTCGCTTCTGTATTTGCAAATGATCAGGTGTCTGTTCCGAGTTTGACATGTACTGCTTTTACCGAATTCGACAGTCTGGATTGCGGCTTTGAAGAGGTATGTCAACTACTCGCCAATCTTGATGGCACCAAACCGGCCGGACTTGATGGTTTTACCCACTGGTTCTCAAGTCAATTACCACCATCATCTCTTCTGTCGTGACTGACGTTTTTCAACAGGTTGCTTTCCGAATTTTTGTTGCTGGTTGACTGGAAATGTTCGGTGGTGAAGCCTATTCCGATAGGCGGCGACCATAGTAAATTGGACAACAACAGGCCCATTTGTCTGACACCTATTTTTGCAACGGTTGCTGAGAAAATCGTGAAGAAGGGATTGCTGCAGTTGCTACAGACAAATGTGGTCCTGACGCCAGCAGAGCACGGTTTTATGCAAGGCGGCTCATGCATTACAAACCTGCTGGTGATGACTCATGGGTGGTTGAAGGCAATAAGCAAGGGGAAGTCTGTCGACGTGTTATTCATCGATTTCAATAAAGAGTTCGGCAAGGTCACCCATGAGGTTCTCCTTCACAAACTCAGGATGTGTGATGTCGGTGGCTCACTGCATCAGTGGATCCGCATTTTCTTGTTGGAGGAAAGTGTAGGGCACAGGTCGACGACTATTTAACTAACTGGTATCCCTCTACAAGTGGCGTGCCTCAAGGCACTCTGCTGGGTCCCACTCTGTTCCTGATCTACATCAACGATCTACTTCAGCTTCTCCGGTCGCCGTGTGCCTTATTTGGGGACAACATGAAGATTTGGAGAGAAATTAACGCTCCCGATGACTGTGGCGTACTTCAACAAGACCTCAACCGCCTATCCTCATGGTCTGCATCAGTTCATCTCCAAGTCAACCCAACCAAGTCTGTATTTATGAGCCTGTGGAAGGATGTTGCTGACCGAACCTACACCCTTGAAGCTCAACCGCTATATCCCACACCCTTCGTGAAGGACCTAGGTGTACTCTCGCGCTACGATTTGAAGTCCGTGGACAACTCAAACAGGCTATATCGTAACGGACTGCGCATGCTTTGGGCGCTCAAACGTAGTTTCTGCACATGGTCTGATGAGGTTGCCACTCGCCACTTCTCTTCCATCATTAGACCAATGCTAGAATACAGTGCGCCCGCCTACTTTCCGATTACCTGAGGTAAGGCACAAAAGATCGAACGGGTCCAACATGTTACTACCAGGCTCATCCCGAGTTTACGTGGCTTGGGATATGAAGACCGGTGCGAGAAATGCAGACTCTACACCTTGTTTTACCGTCGAGTGCTAGTCGACCTCATTATGTCCTACCGTATTCTACATCTCGGTGAATTCCCCCTGCTGATGTCAATGCTGCACTTATGATGGCCATGCATCACACGCGGGCACAGATACCAACTTGTCGTACCGGATGTGAAACGTGTTCCCCACCCAATGTGCTTCGAACGGAGAGTAGTAATTATTGGGAACAGTTTACCTGAACATGTGATGGAGACAACATCTGTGCAGCAGTTCAAAACGTTTTTAGATATAAATTTTACAACTATTCGATCCAGAGAACGATTGCGATAATATGTCACATTGGATGTTGCAATACTGTGAGTCAGCTTTTACAAATGTTACATGAGTACGATAACGATATGGACGGCTGACAATTTTATATGGTGTTTCACCCTTTTCCAAAAGAGTTGTACAGAATTTATTTCTACTTGCTCTGTAATACAATATTCAATATATTATTCAGGATTCTTTACGATGCGGGACAGGGTATGTACCACCATTATCCAGTTTTCGTGCGGAGGAACCAATTGCTTGTTTGGGTTTATTCATAACGAGGCCTGATATCATCCACCTCTATTTCACGGCTGCATACCTTAGCAAACTTAGCATTCGCTCATCAAGTCAAGGTGCTGATAACGCCCACCAGTGTTTCTACGTACGTGTCTAGTTGTTGATTTCAATGGTTGCAATCGAGTATATCTTAAATTATTCAATGGCACGCAAAGCATTCAAAATCAGTTATTATTCTTTCATTGAATCGTTGACACTTTCTGCTCTATACAAAATATATAAACAATAGTACATCACGTTATCTTGAATGAATGGTTGTAGCGGTGCTCGCACTGCCATCATCGAGCGAATTCATTATTCCAACACGGAGAATGCAGTAGTTGGAAGGCGAATGCACAACGACATGATAATGTGTCGTACAAAATGTATCAGTGGATAAACTGCAATGTATAACAGAAGATTCCTGAGCTCTTTTGACTTATTTTGGGTGCCCAATGAACGAAGTCCATCAGGGCCAAGAACTGAAGAGATCTGAGTAGCCACATGTGATATGAAAATTTCCCTGTGCTAAACTAACACGCAGACAGTTGCCAAATTCAGAAAATCGTAGTTGGTCTATGCTTCGTTCCATCCAAATAAGTCGTCCTAAGAAAAGTTAGAGTAACCAAATTTCCAAAGTAAATGAAATGACTGTTGGACTGGGGCAGTTGGAAAACAATTTAACCGTTCCCTTCCATATAATATGCAGCACTGTGGTCATCAAATAGGAGGTCACCGGCGTTTCTTCATCACAGCTAACGTGCATAAGATACATAAATGGCCTTAAGACATCCTCGTCGCTGTCGTTGCATTCAGTGGTTTAGTGGCCTTACAATGTTATCCTTCGCATTAGGGGCTAGTCAAAGCAATATAGGCTGGGCGAACAAAATAGTTACATATTTGCTCGCTGACTAGCATGGATGCAACGGGGCTCGTCAGTGGTGCGGATTCCACATCTGACGAGCTCCAACAGGACGGAACGCTTCTCGTATTTTTCCGGACTAAGCTGCGTTATTTAGCTCGTGAAGTACCGTGATGAACAACTTAAAAGGTTACAACTACACTCCTGCTACTTACAAGTAATATAAGATAAACGGTCTCTCCAAATGCAATAGATATAGCGTCGAGTGAGAGGACGTCATACCCTCGCAAGATGGGTAGCCCTATATCTCAGTTACTTTGTAAATTATGTTGCCCAGCCGAAGTCCTCCATGGCTCAGTGGTTTAAGCTTCTGGCTAATTTGCATCTGCCTCTAGACATCACGCGTTTGATCCTCATTAGGTACCGAGGGAACGTGCAACACTGACAAGCCCGAATAAGGGGAAACACATCTTGTACTTTTCCGGACTAAACTGTGCTATGTAGCTTGTGAACTACCGGGATGGTTACAAATAAAAAAATGAATATTGTACATATATCCGTAGTAGCAAGCGTCTGGTGATAATTCCGGACTACTTAACATCGCAGGTGCAAGTACGTTGATTTACTGTATACGATCGAACTTGATCGCTACTCTGTCTTTAGATAGTTATCGGTAAACCGAGTGGTGCACGCAGGAACCTGAGGACAATTTACTAGGTACGTTCTGACTATTGTGGCAGAGAGGCTTCTGCTCAGTAGATCGAAAGCGATATATCCGTTAAAAGGAACGGAGGTAAACACATCCACATTCGTAGCTGTTGTACCGGTTTAAAGTGCACGCGAGTAATGGATGGATTATTATAAATATAGCAGGACCAAGCTTCAAAAGTTGCGTTTGAACTATACTATACTTTTCGTCTTCAAGTGTCTCCACTGTGCAGGCTATGATTGTCCAGTAATACATGTTGTAAACCAAATTCGTTTGTGGTTCAAGGACACAACGCGCTGATAATGTACACATATGCGCAAACGTTAATGGCCGTTCTATGCAGTGGGCCTTATTTGGACCTGCAGTGCAATATGACCAAGAACGCTAGTGTGCTTTCGTCGGTTGCATTGGTGAGAGGAAAGCGGATGATATCGATGCGTGAACAACAGGTAATAAGCGCGTCGCCCGTGTATCTCCAACAAGAATATAGTGAAGAAATAACTGGCCAAATAGGACTAAGCTCAGACGTTGTAAGAATGATGTCAGCAGGAAGGGGCATTAAAATACTGCAAAACTTTTCTGTAAATTTATGTATCATAGGTTTTCTGGATACAAATGGCCTACGTAGAATGTACTTAAAGACAGCCACTATGGCCTTGTACCTAGAATGCGAACATTTAGTTACCATTTGTCCACCTTCTTGAAAATTAATGAGGCACCTAATAAAGTGATGTCCGTAAAAGGTTACTTTACTTCAAAAATTGTGCAGTTCCTTCACCTCCAACTTCACATCCATCAGCGAGTAGATGCATAGTTCTTTACTTTGCGCCTCCAAAACTTGCATGCCTGATTTTGTACTAGTGTGTTAGGTAGAAGCAAACATATCTACTCTTAGCGTACATGCACTTGCGCTTTGTAAACTTTAGGCAACACATATAGCTGAGTTGGCTGAAAGATAACCGGAGTTAGCTTTTCAAGCAAAATCGTTTAAAGTTTGTTGCCTTTGACTCCCAAGATATTTTAAAGTTTCAACTCACCACCTCTGGTTTAGCTCTTCTAGAGATTCCGGCTGGAAAATCTGTCGAGTCTTATACTGTAATTTTTGATTTCGAACTGTATTATGATTTGTCACTTATCACCCACCCCGATCGCTTTATCTGACATTTAAATTGGATGTTTAGGTATTGAATGCAGTCCTTTGATCGCTTCATGGTGGTTTGTGGAAAGGACGATTGAAAGCCTTTTCACGAAATGTAGATATTACTGTGAAAGTTTCAGTAGGATAGTCTTGGAAGCGGATGTTGGCTCAGAAGTACTAGATGTCAGTTCAACCATTTGGTGCATCAATTCTCCAAATCATATTTCAGTATAAACGTTCCACAGCCTGGTTACGCGTGGTAGAATTTTGACCCGAATTGTAATGTTGCGCATTTCGGAAGTGCCATGCAAGATGCATAATAAGTGCAGGTGATATGTTTTCTTTATCAAGGAAACACGTCTCAGACAGCGACCGCAGTGTTATTAAAGCAAGTCTGCTAGAAGCCTGCATTCTGTTGAAAAGCAAAAACAAATATTCACAGAAGTCCAACTGACGGTCGTAAGAAAACCACCAGATGAATGATCCAACTTAGTTCGATCAAGTCGGTTAAGAGAAAGTTCGCTATAACAACGAAAAGCAATATCAAAAGTAGTGTTTGATATTGTTGGAGAGTGAGTCGAGCGTTACAGAGCTGGAAAGAATTAGGTAATGGCGGAAAGTAATAAATATTATAGGAATATAGACTAACTCAAAGGTTTGTGGTGCCTCCAGGTGAAAACGTCATGACGCAAGGATAAATAGTGGGCTTCACCTAAGCAGGCAGTGTATATTTAAAACCATTACAATGGTAGTAAGTGGTTATTTCATATAGGTTGAGCTCTTGTCAGGAAGTGAGAGACAAGTTATTTTGAGCAGATAAATCATCTAAACAAATCATCATTTAGAGTGAATCCACAGGGGTGTTGCCTCCGAATTTCTTGTATCTGGCATTGGCGTATAAATCTAGAGGATAGTAGAAATTTAGATTCCCATGAAACGAGTTCCAACATTCACTAGTTTTATTTGCAGAGAAAATCACAAAAATAAGCATAAAGACTCTAGGATCCTATTTGAGTGACTGACCTGCGTACCACTTATATGCACGTGTCTACTATACCGTCCAAATACACGAGAGAACGAGCGGCCTATTCAGTGAATAACCGACGTGGACATTTGGATCAAGTACCTAGCTAGACGGAAACATCTGGCAGATTGTAATGTTGACCTTCATTCAGTAGTTACTGAAGCTTTGTTCTCGACCATCAAAATTATTGGTATTCGACATCAACCTGACTGCCGTAGGGCCGCATTTATCTAGGCTGTCCTTTCACACCCTGTGGTCATTCCAATTCTCCACACACAATTTTTTGCGTGTGTTCCTTTATACCAGTTCGGCGAGCGCTACTCAGTGATTTTCATTTCTTGGAACTAACTTGTATGGATCATATGTTACCCTGTCTTTATTTTCGGCATATTCTTCGTCGAGTTCTGCTTGTGACCTCAAATTACTCCCATGCTTTATGAGAATACTTTTGGTTTCATTCGGTAGAAGAATCTGAGGACTCTTAAACGACCCTGTCACCATAATTACAGGCGGCAGCATAAAAAGGTTACGAGGTATTTAACATCGTTCATTCAGTAAACGTAGCGTCCGACAAACTTAGGGTAGCTTGCAGACGCCCCGCGTGCAACGTCTTGTGAAACACCACATAAACACATGCCGCGTCTTCGTTTGCTTGTGTGCGCCCCACTGAATACATCTATCTGCAAGCGACTGCAAGTGAGAGAGAGAGGCATGGAGACAGACATCTTTCTCGGCGGGCTGACGTTGATGCCGGATCAATCAATCCAGGGGCCTGGGTAAGATTAACCGTCGAACCTTCCTGAGCCCCGATAAGCACAACTCACCGAGGCGCGGTTCCTAAAGGCGCCTGTAGAAGGTGCAATAAGATGGTGAAAATAGGGGTTTACTGTGGAAATTGCTCAACCTATTTTCATGCGGATGCGGGAAAACTAACCCACGCAAGTGTGGGCTGATCAGCAGCAAACCGAACTCATTTTGGTTCTGTGTGCATTGTAATACTGTATCCCCAGCCAAAACCGTTATTCTACTGTCCCGGATGTATGAATGGCTTGCAGACGCAGTTGAGTAGATGCTGGGCATCAAAATAGCTTTGGTAGGAACAAGCATGGCAGAATGTTTGACACTGGCCCCTCCAGCGAATTCCACTGCAATCTAAGTGAACAACACCGAATGTTACACTAATAAATTTGTTCTTGCAAACACTGCCAACAATCCAAATCGGCCAAGCGCTTCCAAACAATTCACTCCTAGTCAGTGCAAACCATTTCCCCCAACCCACTTCCTCCCACTAGACTTCGCCGAAATCCAGGTAACATGCAAATATCAGTGGCAGCTGGGTCGTTGTTGCATCCAAGTGCAGTGTATCTCCACACCAATAACAAATGTCAAGGGCAACGCTGCAAGGATGCGTAACAAATCGCTCGGTCTTCCAGCTACGGTCCATACACCTAGGAAAGACACAGTAAAAACTTAGATGACAAATCTATGATATGCAGCACCGTTCTGGGGTCACCATCACTACCCATAGTTAAAAGATGTTTGGCTGACTCACTTACTCACCTACACTTTGTTACCAAGTAATACGCCTCCATCCCACTCGTGGAATATACTTTGGAGTTACTTGCTGTGACATGTTTGCGCTACGTTACTACACGGATCACAGGACTACAGGGAAACAAAAGACAAGTCTCTCTTTTAAGCATGAATTATTCACTGCTTTTTATTTTTCGATAACCCAGCATAAGCACCCAACGGGATAGGTAAAGAACTGCTATTTAGGCCGTATAAGTTCATTGTTCATTGTTCGATTTCTTTGTAAGGGAAACAGGGGATGACCTGAGCTAGTGGAATACTATAAGTATTGAGTTACTTTACAAAAATCTCATAAGCTATGACGAGATGATTAGTTTGGCAGACTACCTCAAGTTTGCTGAAGGAAGGTGTACATACACGGGATCATTTTCAATCACGATGCAGAAGGGCCGATCAATAGGAAGAAAATGTCAGCGAATTTTAAAAATATTACGGTGATTGTAGATGTCGAAGAGTCCATGAGGCAAAAATTAATAAGATGCAACATTTGCACCTTTGGGGCAAACTGGTTTATTTAAAGTGACTTTAAATAAATTTCGACCAGGTGCAAGTGTAGTAGCATTAGCTAGGTACTGTACTAATAATCAGTTATTGTGTAAACTTTACCGAGCATCCAGTTTCCTTTTTTATGAAACAAATATCAGCAATGCTAGCTTTGGTGCCAATAATATTTATTGTGCGTTTAAATTCTGCATACAAATAATACCCAAAGGCTCAATTAAAGCAGTAGATAAATTTCCTCTAAGGTAACAAGGTTCGAAATTCCTCCTTCATTCTCTGTTTAATTACTGGTCCTTGTTATTATGTATAGATTCTTCTATTAGTAGGTAGGTTGTTCAGAACCTAATTTATTCTCGGGGTCAATCCTCTATCGTATTCGTATGAAATAGTAGCACAGTCGTAGACAAAATGCAAAATGCAACAGAGCTTGTTATTTAGGTTATAAAATCTGATCCTGGCGTTCTCAAACTATGCAAGAATGTTGTCACAAAATTGGAAGCGGAAAGCACCAATGTTGGTGCTGTGGCTGATCCAACCTGAACGGGGTTCACTTTCCTATAGAGGCGACTGTGATATCTGCCAAGATTTGCGTTAACATACTAGTGTGCATGCAGTGTGAACTGCCCTGTGTCCCAAAACTATGTGTAGTGCTTTTCAACTTAAATCTACATATGAATCATTCAATATTACAAGTTAACTTCTTCAAATTATGCTCCTTGTGAAGTTACGCAACGATTCCAACCTTGTTCTCACTGATAGTTCAGTATTGCAAGTCATTTTCCGTGTGAGTGCTTAGTTCGTAGGTTATACATTATTTGGCGTTTTCCACGGTTCCATGATGATGATCGCGACAATCAAATTTCAATCTAAAAGAAGAGGTATAAATAGCATTGAGCTAGTTCCGAGCAGTAGGGAGGCTGTGGTAGTGTTGGAATATTTTCCTTTGCAAAAACACTCGAATTGGAAGCGCTGTGTGAGCAGGGGCTTTATCAAGATGCAGCATCCGATCATCTGCAATGTCCTTTCGGAATCGCTGGATCTGCTTTCGAAGTCGTTCCGAGACACCTTTGTTTGGTTAAATTCCCTGAATTGCATTTTCTCCAAGCCAGTTATTTCTGCAATCGTTTTTAAATTCAATCAGCGGTCTTCCAACATTACAGCTCGCACAACTTCCTAATATATTTGGATTGTCCAGAGAATTGGCCTTCTGGAAAGAGGTCCGTCTTCATCAATTTCTCGACCCTGTGTGAAATCGTTGTGACACAAAAAAGTATATTACTCCATAGTGTGGAATCTTGTTAAGCCTCTGTTAACTTTCCAAATATCTTGATGGCAGACTTATTGAGTTTCGCACAAAATTATCTAGCGTAACATTTGAACCTTTGCTCCATCGTAGGCGTAACAAGGTATTAAAACATGACCTTACATAAACTGCTGTAGCGCTGGTATGACTCAGCCGATCATGTTGAAACTAGTCTAGGTATGTAGTTAAGATCTCTAAAGTAGCGTCGATATATACCATTAAGACGTCACTTTGTCGGGCAGTATTTATGGGGGAAACTGTGCAGTTACTTTTGGGACATAGTAGTAATTTGCAAACTCCGTGAGAAAGGAAGGAGAATGTCGTGGTCCGAATTTCACCGTCGGGTCTTTAGAAGGCAAAGAGAACATGAGGAATAAAATAGCATTTCATAACAATATACTTATTTCTGCTAACAAATTTCGGATATTTTCCTAGACCGTGGTAGTCCGCTCTATGTAAATGTCCATTTCATCATTTGATGGTTGATCGAAACGATAACTTGGTGTTTGTCACTGCGTTACTGAGCACCGGTAGACGGTTTCTTGTGACAGGCCGGAAATCTAAGTCTGGGTTTACGTCTACATTTAAGAGTGATGGTGGCAGCGGAGGACGCAGCGTCATAGTCGTTTATTTTCGGTCACTGGGATGATAGCCTGGCAGACACACAGCAAATTTAATAAACCAAGGGGACATAGAGCAGCCTGCGGGTCTAAACCGACACGCCTATAGTCGACGGAGAAGTTTGTTATGACAAGTGGTCGCCCAAACGATAAAGAGATATCCGCAAAACTGAATCCGACTAAATCGGACGGTCTACTAATTAACAACGAGGCCTAGGCGCGTCGATGGCAATCCCTGCTCAATAACCGGGAAAAAGTGGTAAAACGTCGAGCCTTTTAAATGTGCTAAATATCTTTGATGGGTATTTTAAGGAGAAGGCGATGGCGCCTACATGGGGAAGAATCTAATTTTGCCACAAGTGGCACCGAAAATGATTTACATTTTTGGACATAATATCCTATCTAACCTCCCAAAGAAGGTAACGAACTCGATAGCCTTTCTCAAGGTCCAGTATATTTTCCCGTTTCTGGATAATGAAGTTCATCAATTAGAGGCATGAGTAAATAGCTAGATTTCCGCTACTTCTGAGCGACCAGTAGAGTAGGTATTCTGGTTTGGGTTTGTTTGGCGTTCGACAGCGGGTCCACATGAGAAGTCTTCCACACTGTTTGTGGAAACAGCAGTCCTCGTCAAACATCACAATCTGATGAGTTCACCATAATCAACTGATTATTAGAGCAATGATGGACGGTTTGTCAAATGCTTTTTCAGAATCAAAAATGATGTCAAGGTGAGCTCAAAACATAGGAAGCTAACGTCAGCGATATAAATACTAGTATTGTTTTCTGATGAATGTTGACCAGTTTAACTCCGTTGTGCATCAGTAGATGAACCCGGGCATCTAGAAATAGCTTCTGCAGACTAGTGTACTAAATGACAGGTAGTCTTCCGACCAGGTCACTGTTAGTGAACACATCCCTGTTTGCCGATTGCCTGCAGCGCATGACCTAAACGTACATTACTCCAAGTCATTGAAATTCGCCGAACAAATGAGACATAGCATAGCAAACATCAAATCAGTCCTCGGTTACAGCTGTGAGTTGATGTTGCTTAGACAATCTAGACATGCCTTGTATATGTCCTGCGTTTGATAAATTCTAGTATATTGCTCTTTAGGTTTTCCTTATTTACCGAAAAGGGAAAATAGGAAACGAGAGATTGTAACGCTTATTTACTAAGCGATCAATGGAATCTTCTACACTTAACTAGCCCGGTAGATGTAAACTGCTACAGCTGGATCCACTGTGGTTCCGCGCTCAACATTAACCTGGTATTTGTTTTTTGAAATGTGAATACTGAGTTCTTTGTTCAGCCAAACAAGAATAATAATCACATGTTACGAGCCAGATCGTATTCGATAATGTTACCGAAATTGTACCAGTGTGCGCTCTGATTTCTTTCTGTACAGGTTCAGTCAGAGTAGACTACCAGTAAAAATCAGATCGGCACTAACGGCTGCAACATTTCGTACTACTGTAGGCAGCTTTTTTACTACAATCCATATTCAGGAATTTCTTATCCAAGTTATGGAAACGAGGTCCAGATTCATTCTACCTGTACACTGTTACAGTGTATCTACTCGTGTAGCGCACCATTGTCTTCTACAGTTTAGACCGGATGATAACATTAGATCAAAGGCAACATTAGCTCGCCGTCACTTGCCCGTTGCGCGGTACTTTTGATTCTGGTTTCGAGGCGTGCTGCTCCTACAAAAGCTCTGGTGGTTGGAAGACTTTCACTGCAATGACAAACGACCAATTTCATCTTCGCCTGCCACCCTTGATTTTTCAGCCCTTACTTTCCTTGGATATTATCCCAATCTCTTCCATCGTGACTCTTGACCAACGAACAAAACATCTCAGCTCGTCACTCTGTCGTTCAGCGCAACACTATAGTAAACCTCTGTCCCTTTGTACATCCTCAATTACTTCTTGTATTCCTTATATAGTCATTATGCTTAACATTTTTGGCTTATTCTGTTGGCCACACACTCACCAGCTTCACGTGCAGTCAAACCCGATTTATTGTCCAACCGGTTTATAGTCCAGTTCGCTCTATTGCCCAGTTGTTCAAAACACAAATTTTTGTCTCACAAATAGGCTCAATGTTCACAGTCTAATTGCTCATTACCGGGGTCGTCCCATCGCTTAATTGACCAGCTGCGTGGGCTGTGCTCTTGTCGCTTTGTAAATTTCCGTGCCGTCTGACTCTGTTATTAAGATTTGTGCACAGTTTGCCACTCCGATATAGTCAAGAACAACAATGATGTCGGCGGCGTTATTAATAGATCAGAAAAGGTTACCTATGTCATTCAATACACGAGCGAGCTAAATATACAGAGGGCTGTTGGCAAACCCTCGTCCCTAAACGAAACTCGAGAACTGAGCTAAGTCGGGTAAATTTTCCGTTTCACATTTATCACTACTCTATTGGTTACACACAAGTATGCCAAATAACAGAAAGGATTTGTCCTTGGCATAAAATTTGGACGTTTTATACAAATTAAAACATATCCACCAGTAACCTCGCAGAACAAGCTATTGCGTGATTTACATATTTCTCGTCCTACCCTAGCCAGGTTGATTGCCAGTGAAAAGGAACTCCCGCAGCATTTGTCACATGACACTTCAAGCTTTCAGAAAAGGAAGCGATGTGGGATGCATGACGAAGAAACTGCAGTGAAAAACTGGATGATCTGGGTTCGTGAGCACAACCAAACAGTTACAGGCCCGCTTCTGAAGAAAAAGGCAGAAGAATTCGGGGAAGGACTTGGAAAGAAAGCGGTTACGACGATGGAATAATAAAACTCAAATTGTGTACATGCACGTGGCGAAAAGTGTTCCGCGGACAGAACGGTCTATGAAAACGGGATGAAAGGTCGACTGCCTTAAGTTTTAAATGCTTTTTTTGATGACAAAGTGTACAGTGCAGAAGAAAGAGGTCTTTTCTTCCAAACAACTCTAGCATGCTATTTGTGTTTTGCTGCCATCAGTTCAAACAGATCGAAAAGTCATGGATGGGATTAGTTTGCAGTGCTGCACAAATATGTCTGGCACGGATAAAATAAATATAGTATTGCTATAACAAGTAAGAAAGCACAATTGTTTACTGACGTAAGCGTACTTACACTTCGTAAATTAAGAGCTAAAATGCGTGAATATCGAAAGAATTTTCACCGAGTGGGTCCTCGAATAAGACAAGGAGCTAGGCCAATATGGCCGAAAATTTATGTTGCTCTTGGCTAATTGCACAGCGCATCCACAGCTAGATGGCCTGAGAAACATTCAAATGGAATTTTTGCAGGTAAATACGGCCAGCATTCTTCAACCCATGGACCAAAGTGTGATTATGCATCTGAGAACCCGTTACAGAGAGGAAATTGTCGACCAAATTATTTATCACATCAAAAACCGCGTTATCTGGCACATCATCGGCGATGGATGTCAAGCCGAGATTTCTGTGCGCAGTTCAATTAATCTCTTTTCAAAAAGGTGGAGACAGGTTACCAGTGCAAAAATAAAAGCATACTTTCCTCATGCTGAGTTTAAACGGCTAGAATCTGATGCACTTTCTGATGATGCCGTCATCGTTGAAGACGAGATTACCACTTGCGCAGTCTCATTCATGAATTCAGTAGAGTTCGTCGCCATTGAAAATAATATGGTATGTACCTCAGATCTGACAACTGTTGATGATAGGATAATTAGTAAAATTTCAGAGAACCGACTGGAACAGAAAGAAGGCAGCGATTCAGAGGATGACGTGCCGGATACATCCTTCAGTAACAGTAATCAGCGTATATCGCATTCAAGAGCAAATAACCGTGTGAATGATTGTAACTAAAGACATTTGCATGGGCAAGCCGAAAACTTCCTATCCTAACTGGACTTCATCAGCGCTAAAGTGACAGGGGTATCTGCATGAAATAATGTGCAACTGACGTTGCATTTTTCTTTCAGCAAGAATCTACATTAGCGCAAGTTTTTAGCTATCCAGGTAAGATGCTTTATGGTATAACGTTTAAATTATAGATCATGCACTTCTGAAAAAACTTCGTTTGCAAACTTCAGTGAAAAGTACTTCTTTTATCTTTCTTAGCAAGTTTCAATTAAAGTGATATACCGTACAATAATTCAATGGTTTCTTCCCTTTTGGGAAAATGGCAATTTCGGTTAAGTAAGTGCCTACATTTGAGATGTCTTGTTAACGGACAATAAAACACGTTGGACTGTATATAAAATGTTAACCCTCAACTCCTGACTCGCGCTTCCACTTCTCATATGACTCATAGGAGCGCTACAATTATTCCTCAAGTTGCGAGCAACTATATTTCTTTTTTGTTCTCTCTGAAGCGACTTAAAATACTGCATGTCTAATGTCTAGCAGGCCATAGTTTATTCAGAACGTGACCTTTGGCAGCCAAAGTACTTGTGCACTCAGTTTTCTTAGTGGTGTCTTGGATTTCTAGCTATTCCGGCTTCCACTGCATAGCTACAATACAATGTCTAGATACGGCTACGCATACTCTATTGAATCTTGTGTGAAACCACTTGTCCACCGGTACCTTTAGCACATCTCACGTCGTACGGACCTTAGTCTCTGCATTTCGAACAGAGACATATTCAGCAACTTTCTACGAACATTACAGTACTCATAAACATCCACAAGTTATCTACCATCGCCCGTTGGACATCAGAAGGAGAGATAATTCGGTCCAATGGGAAGTGCCTAGCGAGTGAGCCAATCTGCAACACCAGGACAGATACTGCGAGCTCCTTGGCAATACGTCGCGCACCAAGCAGAAGTCATGTATTAAATTGCGCACATAATCGTCAACCCTCGGTAGCTCAGTGGTAGTGCAGCGGACCGGAAATTCGTGGGACCGCGGTTCGATTCCCCATCGAGGCAGATTATTATGCAAAGTTTAATTGTGGGTTTTCAATTTTGTCCTAATGCTTTTCTTTCTCATATAAATGTCTACCTATAATCTCTTCTGTAAAACTGCACACGTCGCTTAAGCCAATCATAGTTAATTTCCGTAACATTTTCGTGTTTGTATCATTTCCGTAAAACATATTTTCTGACCTCGTGAACTTATCTCGGATTGGTTTTTAATCAACTTATTTCATATGCTCCTTAATTTTAGATTTCTGTCACCGCTTCCTTATGCAGTACTCGATTTATTTTCTTTGTTATCTTTCTCTCAAGTGATTGTCTATTGCTTGATATCCCCCGTGTGGCTGCTCTTGATATGCATGTTGACAAGGTGCCTACCTGTCCATTACCCAATACCTCGTTCATACTGGCTCCAGGAGACAGCTGAGTGTTGCTGGAGAGGACAGAGTGCACGGTCCTTGTGGCCGTGTTACGATCAAAGACTGGTTCCATGCACTCAGTGTGGAGCGGACTACCGTCCAGCCACCGCCTTGTGTGCGCTTGATTCCCCAACTACAGCGTGCTTGTGTTTGCCTGTGAAGCAGTATGGGCCGGCTCCATTGATGAAATGTGGCTCCCATCCACATGCTTCCCGGTCTTATTTCTTCGGGTTTACACTGGATATGGGGTGTGTGGTTGGAGCTGTGGGGGTTGCAGCGCTAGCCATCCCTTGTCCCTCTTTAGGCGCAGGCGTCCTGTGGCTGGCCACAGTGACAGGCAAATCCGAAACCGGATGCCGCGAACCATATATACAAAACATTTTAGTTGGTTTATCACATGCCCATCATTTCTTTTTGTGTCATTTGCAAGGTTGGATGCCTCACACATGTGACGCAATACGAACCTATACACAATTCTTCCGCTGATTCCGATTGCATAAATAAATATATTTATATGTTTAAATATATGCAGCTCCCACCCCGCTAGGTGCTTGTGTACGGCTGGCTGCGCTGCAATGCAAGAAGGTTTCTTTCAGGCTGCGTGGCAATTACTCCTCTGAACTTAGCGAACTGGTTAATGAAGGTGCGGTTGCCTATGCTGAATAACCAATGAGTTGATTACTCAGGTCATAGTCAATTCTCAATGGGATATTACGTAAAAAAGCAGAAGGTTGACATATCCCTTCGGATGACCTGTTAGGGGTAAGCAAAATTCCATTATAACAGCAAGGAAAGTAAAAAATATCAATTGTCAACTTTCTAGTTACAGTGTTCCCCTTCTCAGCACTCCGCACTTTTGTTATCCAAGAACATAGTCTGTGGTTTTCCTTCAAAATGTGAGTGAGTTGATTTTTTGTGTTTCTGTTATTTATGTGGGTCGTTTGGGTTACGTGATATGGTGCAGTGCGGTCAGTGCACCGTCGACACGAAATTTGAACACGGCTAGCGTGGTGCCTGGAATAACAGCTTCTAAGTGGTAAACGTGCAGCGAGATAAAGTTTCTTCCACACTCCAACCGACTGTACCTTTCTGTCAATTTGTGATAGCGACCTCTCATTCAGTTGTTTTGGATGTGCTTCATCAAGTGATGGCATGAGTTATCAGCGTGGTTTATAATTTGGTAACGCTGATTAGATCACCACACCAACGCTAACAGCGTCCGCTGAAAATGCCTATGAATCTGAGACTGTTCGTATAGCATCTGGCCTAGCCGCTTGATATATTAGTTGGCCAAAGTTGCGGTATCTGAAAGGCAGTGCAATCTCGCTTAATTCATGGATGTAATACCTGGATGGTATACTCAAGATGAGGGTTTATGCAATTGTGATGCAATTGGTAGAAAATAGATGCTTTGGAGCGTCCGAGAACTCTCTTGTGAAGCCCCGCCATTTGGACTCTTTTCCTCGATGCTTTTCGAACTGCTCCGAGCAGCTGCGAACTTCCTGCACTAACACACCAACATCAGTTTCATGAGAACAGTGTTGCAAATCCTGGTTTCACAGCTTATAAGCATGAATAATTAGGTGTCGGAAATGGAACACGCGACATTTAGCAACATTGAATAAAATGTGGTTTAAGACTGATTATCCGCTGATCACGCCGAGGTCGCTTTGAAGGTGCATACAGTCTTCTGAAGCTCCGATCCAAGGCCAAACCTTGATATCATCGGCGTAGAGTAAACATTTGACGTGATTTGGCTCACTAGATTGTTTATTAAAACGAAGAATAGACAAAGAATAGACCGAGCCTAAGTACCGCACCCCGTGGCACACCTCATTCGACCTGAATTGGGTCTGACATAGATTCAATCACTCGCAACTCTAGACGCCTGCGTGAGAGAAAATTGCAGATGCACCCGAGTAGGGGTCGCCAATGCCACATCCTTGAAAATTAGTGAGAAGGATAGGACGGTTCAACCAGTAGAATGCCTTAGAGAACTGAAGATAAGCCACACCAGCACCTGTACCAGCGTCCACCATTTCAGTCTAATTGTCCCATGTTAACAATAGGTTTGTAATGCACAACTGATACTATCGGAAGCTATGTAGATGCTGAGAACTGAGACCAAAACCGTCCAAGTAGGACATGAGTGCGTCAGCAGTGACAACCTCCATAACCTTTACCAGAACCGGCAGAAGAGTCAATGACGGTAAATTAGCTCGGCTGGAAAGACTAACCCCTGTGTAAAGTTGAAAAATTACCTCATGTTCCTATAATACAAGAACGCGCCTCTTGTCAAGTCAGTGCTGCAACAGCAGCGCCTTGGTTTCGGCCAAAGCATTAGACGCCACAACAAGCGTCTTTAGGCGGATGTCGTTACTTTCGTAGCAGTCGTGCATGCGCATAAATAGCAGCTTCTTATCTTGAGGTCTGTCGTAGAACATACATAAGTGCGTAGTGATGAAAGTGCATGGATTCCAAAGGTCCAGGATACCACGGGATACAATGAAACTTTGGCGTATTTTGTGGGTGCAGTACAGTCCATATCTCTTTCGCAGCCCGAGTTAGACCATCTGTAGTTTGAAGAGAGAGAAATATACTTTTTGTCTTGCAGTGGTTGTTAACGTGTTTGTACAATAGCTTGTTATTTGAAGTAAATCGCTCTGAAAAATCCTGTTGATATGCTACTTTGTCCTTGCGCCCTATGTTGGTACAATAGTTATGGTGGATAACACAGACCTTCTAGGACCCGGACGCTGATCGATTTTACGGTCATATTCCGCCGTGTTACGCTTCACCATGAACTTGCGTGTCCTACTCCACATAAACGATGTTTTGTTCCCCGTATTGGTTTCCGTTGTCCAACGAACCAAGGTGTTAAACTTACTAACGGAAGGTTTCCACACAATATCCGTTGCATCCACAGTTAGGAAAATCCATTCGCTTGATTCCACAAGTCCAGTTATTGTGTCCTAGCTGGTTGTGGTCCGTGTCGTTTGTATTCTATCCTCTAGGTATTCAGAGAAGCAGGTATCCATGAAAAATAAAGTTGTATTATCACGGCGGACTACAGGAATATCGATGACCACTCGCTCGATCATGCGTTCCTCATTAGCGCATATCAGGTTCAATATGGTTCTCCTGTTTTCCCCCTGAATCTGGCAGGCTAAGTGACGTGAGCATAAAAAGGAAGATTTGTGATGATATCTTGAAAGTCTGTTTCGTATTGTTCTCCTAATGTGTCCTGGGATCCTAGAAGCTGAAATCTCTAACGAAGAGAACGTGACCGTACAACCTGACTCAACGCAGCCATCAACCTGAAGTCCACCTCAGGTGTATACGGTGCCAAGCGGTAAACAACAGCCTCGTTCCCACTCAGCCGTAAACGACGCCAAATGAAGACGGGCAATTTGGTTTCCGAATCCTGCACGGGTTCGCACTGGAGGTTGTTTCGAACGCGGAGGGCCATCCGCCACTCAATGATTCCGGACAACGGACATACCTGTTAGCGCAATCTTGGTTCCGTGCTAGCGATGTGGCAATAGCTGTTGAGGCATGTCGAATTCACAATGCAGCTAATTTGCTTGGTAGTCTTTGGTCATTTGGGTAGATGCAAGAAAGGTTCTCAGAAGCCAAAAGCGTGTTAAATGTGGTGGAAGCAGCGAGTCTAAGCCGACCGATGAAAGCTCGGCGACTAATCTTTTTGGCTAGGTTTCGGGATGTCGAGACGAAGTTGGGATACACATGCATCAGTTGTACCAGATCCTGGTGTTCACGCGTGTACTACTGTCTCTTCTGAGGTTATGAACGTTGTTGAAACCGTCACCGAGTCGGATCCTACAGTGGGTGTTCTCCTTGTGGTTGCCGTCCCTACTGGGTTGTCAGTAGACTGTCGTTGTGTTCTTGCTGATTTCAGACGAATTTTTCTTGTCAGTCTGCTACAGAATTTAGCCTAATTCTCTATATTAGTTTGTGCCACTCCAGTTTCAACAACCATTGACCACACCCCCTGTAGTTAGGTGACACGGGCATCATTGTCAACTAGGCGGCGACGACATTTTTGCGAAAATGGGCCTAGCATGTAGTGCCACTGGTCCAGGTCCTGTACCTGAGCATCGGAGGAGGAATCTGTAAGTCCAAGAACAAAGTGCGCAATTACATTCTTTGTTTTATGTTTTCTTCTCGGTTATTGGGATCTGCAGAACTTTGTCTCCACTGGATATCAGATGGTATGCTCACAATAGTTGAGATGTTGCGGAGCCGATTCGTAGACGGAGGAACTGCCTTTGTCTCATCCACGGCGTTTAGTGTTACCCGACGTAATCGTGGTTCACATTAGTGCAGTGAATCTGGGTGACGCGAGATGGGTTTTTATGTCGTGAGATCAGCATGGACACCGAACATCGTACAGAAGCAAATCCATTGATTTTAACCTCCTCTCTGCTTGTCCTTAATTGTATAAGATTTGGATTCGGGAACTTCAGCGTACACAGGGTTTAAAACCACATGGTTGTGCCTAGAGACAAGTGGCTTTGGAGCTCGAGTTGTCAGTGCTTTTGGTGAAATGTGGATGGCACTTGTGGAAGCCATCCGTGCTGCGACACTTCAGTCTTCCCAAATCCGCCCACCGGTGCTCTTTCTGGTTTTGCTTAGCGGTAACGATGTGTACCTGGTTCCTCACTATGAGGATGACCTTGGATAACATGCAAAACTACGGGTGTACCGTCCAGACGGGGAACATTTTATACGACAAGTTGGTAATTTGTGGTCCTTTCCTACTTTCTGTTGTTATTTTTGATTTTATTTTGCGCATACCTAACCGATCATCTGACGGAACATGTTAAATTTTGACTATTTTCCCAGCAATATGCTAATGACAATAATTTTGGGTATTCTGTATGGTTAACGAACTACTTGGCATGCCACACTACAGAAGTTGAAGCAGACAAGCTGCAGGCCTTGTATTTAACTATGGGAGATAGAAGGGTGCTAAGGCTGCTAAAGACTGGGACGCTGAAATGAGGTTAGGAAGCCTGGCAGTCTTCTTTGCCCTGAATAGAAAGTTTGGAGTGGATTTTTTCACGCATTTGCTAGTTCATTTTCTTCTACAGGTGCAACTCCGGCGCTTACCAGTGGCTGGATTGTTTCGGTCAGACTTTCACACTTCAGTAGTCCAGTTAGACAGTTAACAACGGCCTGAAGTTCATCCACCCAGTGAGCATTCAAATAGTTATTTAAAGGCGCCTGATTGTCCAAAACCGGCGAGAAAACTATCCTTCATTGCTGCACGGGGAATAGACGTCAGTACGATTAACGCATGGTAAGGTACACCCATATCAGGAGGCAAAATATCTAAAGACATGCCATTCACTACTGCTAACAGTAGTCATCCTCGAAAGATTTTTATTCGTAGAAAGAGCCCTACGAGGGTCGGGGTGAAACCAAAATATTTTACCATGGTTAATAATGACAAAAATGCTATTTCGCCTGCGAAACATAAACCCATACTCTCTAAGAATACTCTTGCGGACTCATTGGTCAATAAGCCTGTAACACGCCACGACAATAAATATTACTCGTTCTTGTCCCCTTTTCTACTTGCCACCACCTCTTTTATCACCTACTTTGGGAAAATCAAAAAATACCTCCCTAGTATATGTTAAACTCTCTCAAACTACCCCATGTCTTGGAATTGCCTCACCCATTCCTCCTCCCCCTTTACAATCAGCGGATGCCGTAACTGTCACTGTGAAGGAGTTATTGCGGATAGCTCTGCATCCCATACAGACTCAACTTCTAAAGAGTAATGCGGCGCAAACCTGAGTCAGAGTGCTTACGGAACAGTATTACTTAATATATCTTTACTGTTAAATAAGTTTCACTTGGTCTGTGCTTTCGTGTATCTAAATAGGCCTGATCATTTCTTGCTTGCCGAAACTTGGTGCGGCATAAATGTATTTAGTCACAGGATTTCAATTGACGGATATAATCTGATCAGAATTAATCGACACACAGGTAAAGTTGGAGGTTTCATTATTTATTACACACAAAGCCTCCTTCTTTCTGAGTACACACCCGCTTATCTGACCCCCTCTTGATTCTCTCTGGTGACTCTGGCAGTTTGGCGGAAACCGACTTATGTAGGTTACATATATCGCCCACCTTGTGTCAACAAGTATGAAAAGATCCAATTAGTAAAGCTGTTTAGCTGCATTTCGGAACTTATTCTGCAAACTAAGATAATTTGTGGGAGTTTGACTTGCCTGACATAGCTGGTGTTGATTATTACCAACCAAACGCAAAGTTTATAACTTTTCTTGTGACAACAGGATGGACTCAGCATATTCTTTCAACTACAAGGGACAAAATTGTGCCGGACCTAGTTTTTACTTTAGGCCATATTTCCATTTTCATTGAGGTACTACGCGGCTTCCCAGGATCCGACCACAAATTAGTTGCCTGGAAAATAGAGGTCGATGCCCCACTAGTCCATTCAAAAATACATTCTTTCCTTGAAAGTTTAAACTGTGTGCTTTTATCCATTATACTCCAGTCTCCAAATTGGGACCCTCTCTTGCTTTCACATGACCACCAAGTTGATTCAGCTCTGTTTTATCATAATATACACTATTGCTCAAACTTACTATACGCCAAATAGGACCTTTCGCCAGACCTTCGGCTTGCTCGACTATTGCTAAAAGCTAGAAAACAAATGTGCAAACTAGCTCGGACGTATAAAAAAACGCTTGATTACCGCGTGCTGTTGCGTCTCCAAAGTTGTAGTTGAAACGCAGTCCAAGAAACCTACGCATCTTAGACAGGTAGAGGAACAGATTGTACACAGCAATAACAAAGATAGTGAAATAAGTATCTTATTGACAACAAACTGACGACAAACTGACCTACCCTCAGGTATTATCACACCAGACGGCAGTGTTGTCGACACGCCTACCGCTATGGCAAATGCCTTTAGTGCATACTTTGCTGAATCTTTCAGCAAGGAAAATGCGATTGGCATTTCCAGTCTCATCCAACCCCCCCCGGAAATATTTCAGTCTTTGACTTTAGCATCAGTCACTAGGCGTTTGCTTATCTTGCTTCACTCTTCCCATAACTTTTGGTCCCGATGGTATCTCTTCAGCCGCAAACAAGCTTGACGTTGATGAGATAGCAGTGTTATTCTTGAATATTTTTCCCTGTGCTTACAGACAGGAGAGTATCTTGATAGATAGTAGGAGGCTGTTGTCATATCGTGATATACATCTGGGCCTAAAACAGATATTCGTAATATAGACCCATTAGTCACACCCTCACCTTATCAAAATTGATGGAGAGAACTGTAAAGGAAAAACCCACTTCTTTCCTCTGATCGCATAGTCTTCTTTTACCTACGCAACATGGTTTTTGCAGTTTCGTTCTTGCATAACATGCTAAATCGATATCTTAAATAATCTCACAGGAGCGATTGACACTGGTATTCAATGCATTGTCTTATACCTTGACATGCGGAAAGCGTTCGATCGAAAAATGGACAATGAACAATGAATTTATACGGGTTAAGATGCGTTGCGTTACAAGTCCCACTGGACCGTTCATGGGAGTGTCAACATAACAGTAATGATGATAAGGTTAGCAAAATAGTTAATAATTGAAATATGAAAATGAGGATTTATCGTTTGCTCAGCCGTAGGCCTGTAAACCCACAGTTAACAGCAAATAATTCCATGGTATACTCCAGATGTAGGATGGAGATGTAGTGTTAAGTGACAAAGTGTAATTGGATAAGTGCATCAACTAACCGCCTTTTAAATATTATTAGTGTCGGTGCAGAGACGAGGGATTCTTGGAGGGCATTCCAAGGGTGACAGACACGAATGGAGTAAAGTTTGTTCTGCACTCCAGACGACTGCATTGTTCTGCGATTTTTAATGAGTGGCCCCTCAGATTTGTATTGCTGCTGAGTTTCAGTAAAGCAACGCACATTATGTGGGTCTCGCAGAATCAAGTATACCATAATCAGGTCACATCGTAGTCTGCGATAGCTTCCACTGAACACCCCCAAACGTTGCAGCCTCTCCTGGTATGAGAGACTGCGCATTACAAGTACATTCTTAGATGCCCGAGGTTGTGGCTGCTCAAATGTATCAAGGTCGTGTTTCAACCATGGATGCCAGGCTTGAATTGCGTATTCGACATGGGGGCAAACATACGCACTGAGCATTTGTCGAAATCCGGAGCTGTTTATTTGTCCAAACACCCGCCTCAACAGCCCCACGTGTTGGTGCCCGGTCTTCGAGGCCTTTTCGGATTGCCTGGAGCAACCCAAGTCATCTTGAACCAGGACACCCAAGTCACGTTCGAGAGTTGATTGTTGCAGTACATCCGTTCCGAGTCGGTATGAGTAGCTGCCGTGATGTCGGATGGAAAGCACCTTGCATTTACTGACGTTGAAATGCAATAAGTTTCGGATCGACCATTGATACACCGTATCTAAATCACTCTGAGGCACATGTTGGTCTGCGTTCCCTTGGATCCTGCGCCAGACCTTGATATCGTCGGCAAACATTAGGAAGTTTGAAGCGATTCCTTGTGCAAAGTCATTAATAAACCCCAAAAACAAACGTGGACCTAGAACTGAGCCTTCAGGCACACCACACTCAACTTGTATGGGGTTCGAAAAGAGCTCCGAACTCTGACAACTAATTGCCGTTGAAGTAGAAAGTTGGCAATCCAGCTTAGAAGAGGGTCGCCGATCCCGTAATGCTGCAGCTTGGATAGTAGTATCCGATGGTTTAGACGATCGAAAGCCATGGAAAAATCCAGATAGATCACATCAACATTTTCTCCAGCGTCAGCTGACTCGGTCCAACTACTGCGTGCAATTAGTAAATTCGTTGTACATGACCGCTGTCGACGGAAACCGTGCTGCTCAGGCATGATGATGTTACAGTTTTCCAGATAGCACACCAGTGCATCCGCAACTATGGATTTCATGACCTTGGAGAGTATAGGAAGAATGGGTACTGGGAGATAGTTGGAGAGATCTGTTCTCCTTCCACCTTTGTGAATCGGGGTTATTATTCCAAGCTTCCACATGACGGGAACTTGATTCTGGTCTAAGCTGCGCTGGAAAATCTGAGCTAAAGGTCCTGTCAGTTGGCTTGCTGCTGCTTCCAGTGTCTCTGGACGAATGGTCTCGAAACCCGGCAAGCTGTGTTCGCGTAGAGACGTCAGCTTTTGCAATACAGCCTCCGCGGTAAAACTAATATGGGTTAGTCCTGGCAAGAAGAAGACAAAGCTTGGTAGATCGCGTTGTAGCAAGACCCTTCGAAACGGTGGAGCGTATTGCATTTGCAGCTCGTTAGCTGCTTCCACAGCCGTTCTTGTTGGTCCGTCAGCCGTCGTGAGTGGAGGAAATCCTTGCCTCACATTTCACAGGCTATTAACGTGCTTGTACAGCAGTTTGTGGCTAGCACTGAAGGTTTTGGCGATGTTCTGCTGATAGGCGGCTTTGTCTTCTCTTAACAGTTGAGTGCAGTGGTTACGTTGGGCTACGTACATGTCCCAAGTTTCTTGTGCTGGAGCTTCTCTGTACATTCGCCATGCTGCGTTGCCTACTGTCATCCATTTTCTAGTTCGGCTCTTAACGAAAGAAACTGATTTGCACTTATTGCAAGCTTTTATCTCTGAAGCCTGTGCAATCAGCTGACTGAATGTGTTGACGAACTCGAGCCAGGCGCCTTCCGGGGTTCTTCTTCGAGGAAAGACCAAGAAGTGGCGCTGACGAACTGGGCTAATCGATGGTAGTTTGTGATAGTTCGCACAGTCTCATCGTTCTCAATTAGATATTCTGTATATCAGACGAAACTGAAACTGATGACTACATGATCACTGCGACCCAACGGCCAGTCTAAAACCAACACATCAATCATATGCCCCTAGTTGGTAAGCACATGATCCAGCACAGATGGCCCCTTACCTCTTCTGAACCGAGTGGGCAAAGTGATGTGATTGTAAAGAGGCACAGTAGTTACGAGATCTTGTAGATCGGCTTTGAATTGTTCTCCGATCGTGGCGGGTGTTTCTAAACCATGTTCGTTGAAATCACCCATGACAAGAATGTGAGTGTACTTTTGTTGTAAACTGTACCTTAAAGCAACCGCTAGGTGGTAGTCTGTTTCGGATGTTGAGTTAGGGGCGCGGTACACCAAGACAATAAGGCAAGCGTCCCTGCCTTTTAACTGCAACCGGCACCAAAGAGAGTCGGGGAACTGCGAGTCTGAATCCTCCACGGCTTCGCACTGTAAGTCGTTTCGGTAGTACAGGATTACCCCTCCTCCTTTTGTGAGCCTGTCTTTCCGGATCAGCGACATGCCGGAGAGCGAAACTTCAGCGTCCGACTTTCCCGTGTGCAACCACGTCTCGGAGATACCAATGACATCATATGAGCCGGAAGCTTGGCGATCTTTCAGTTCAGCCAGTTTGTTAGAAAGGCCCTGAGCATTCGTATACAAGCAGGCCAGTTTCTCGGTCTCTAGGAGCCCACAGAGGAGTGAAGGGGTCACGTGTGGGAGAATGCCGACCGATGGGAGGTCGGCAGTTACTAGTTTTTTGATGAGACTATGATACCTCGTTTGAAACTTGATTCGGCCAAGGTGCGTCCCAAACTTCGTTTAGACCTACGTCAGAGTCAATTAAAGCAGCAGTCAAGTTACGCTTCTGTACCTTTGTCGGTATGTTTGCTGCTTCAGCTGCTTTAATATTTCAGCTGTGCAAACCTCTTGCAAGCTTTAACCGAAGTTCAGAAGGAAGATGTTTTCGATTTCTCCGTCATCGATCTAAAACATCCTTTGCTTGTTGTTCTGGCTGGACCACAAGTTTTAACATTCTAGGGCCGCATCCTCTATAATCGTTGGTGAAGAGATATCTGGTGAGCGATAGTACCACAATATTATCCAAAGAAAGTGTTACGCGAATGAAACGCCACTGATCTAAATCGTGCTTTCAGGTCTCTTAACATCGTTAGATGGATGCCCTGGCACGCCATGTATAAAGATTGCGTTTAGACGATCTTGCTTGCTGTGCCCTTCTTCGATGTTTCTTTTTGATTGCCGTGCGCTCCAAGGGACGTCAGGATAGATACGTATCCCACAGGATCCGTGTTTTAGCGCGCTTGCGGAGAGCAAAACATTTTCTACGTCGGTGGAGGATTCTAGTGTTACTCGAATAAGTCTGGGTTCTCCATAGTGTGGCGAGTTCGGATGACGAGTAATTCGTAATAAGTTTATGGGCTTGGCTTTGATACTCATCTGCATGCACAATGAGTTCCATTGGTCTTGGTCGTCTGATAACTTATCCGGCATTGTGATGGCGGTAGATTTAGGAACATTTGAGCATACAACAGTCCGGGCGCTGTTGTTGGATCCTTTTTCCTCGATCTACAAGGTGTGGTACTCATTTGTCCTGAACTGCTGACCAGTTTGATTGTTTGCTGTTTTCCTTCTATTCGCGTTAACGGTGTTTACAATGGAAGAGGCCGCAACGGCGGCCTCTCGGTGGACCTTTGCAGCAATCTCTGCATAGGTAACTGATGTTCTGGGAGGCTTAGTCTCGACAAGAGATATTTGAGCTACAGGTACTGAGGGTTGGAGTTCGGCTGCATCATTTTTTTTACTGCTAGATGTCAGGTCTAGTAGAATTTGCTTAACCAGACATTTTGAGTGGTGCCTGATTTTCCTTGTCGCGACTACTGTTTGACTCTCGTAGATACAGTCTGTTTCCGCCTGGGGTTCTGGCAAAATTGGAGAAGACAACGGAGATGGAGATGTGGCTGATTGCGCTTCGGAGGAAGCGGATTGTTCAGCGTTCCGTTGCCTAGAAGCCGCTACGCTTCCGCGGTGCATACTCGCTTCCATTGAAGTAATCTTATCGTTTATCCTCTGCTCTGCTGCTGGGATTAACCGGTCGCATTTCTGAGCTCGGATAAGCGAGCACTTAACGAGGGGGATGGTGGAACACGCAGTACAGAACCAAAGTGCATCTTGGGCGCTGTTTCGCTTCCATATCTGTTGTTAGGACACATTTGCACATTTCGTATGATGCCATTCCAAACAGTGCGAGCAAGCCAGACCGATTTTTACTACTCGATGAAATGTTCCTAACCCGCAAA
>OX104070.1:37415980-37467193 GCA_944474145.2 Dicrocoelium dendriticum
TGAAATCGACGTGTGTTGTTGGCGCGCCGGGGGTGTGGATGTAAGAAGAGGCGGGGTCGCCATGCTATGATTGGTCCAGAGGAATGAAGGCCATCACTTTTGAGCTGGCCTCGTTGGAGCGTCTCGGCTCCTTGGTTGGGGTCCGAAAGACGATGAACACGTTCAGTTGGACACACTTGCTGATATGGCTAGGAGCCGACCTCAGTGACGTTCGTGCTGTTAGTTTCTTTGTCCCACCCCATCCCTCTTAGCCTCCCCCTCCAACCACGATCTCATTACTTAGCCTTATATAATTTTGCATAATAACTTCCTTTTTGGTGCACAGCAGCCGGCTGGTAGCTTACCGGAACGATGCCCATCCGTTACCGGTAGCTCAGCCAGCTTTCACCAGTTGTTTTTTCTCTCTCTCTCTCCTTTTTTCTTTGTATTGCGGCACAGTAGCTGAGATGTTCCTCTAGCTAACGTGTATGATGATGATGATGATGCCCACCGGTGCTCTTTCTTGTTTTGCTTAGCGGTAACCGATGTGTACCTGGTTCCTCACTATGAGGACGACCTTGGATAATACGTAAAACTACGTGTGTACCGTCCAGACGGGGAACAGTTTATACGACAAGTTGGTAATTTGTGTTGCTATTTTTGATTTTATTTTGCGCATACCTAACCGATCATCCGACGGAACATGCTAAATTTTGAATATTTTCCCAGCTATATGCTAATGACAATAACTTTGGGTATTCTGTATGGTAAACGAACTCCTGGGCATGCCACACTACAGAAGTTGAAGCAAACAAGCTGCAGGCCATGTATTTAACTATTGAAGATAGAATGGTGTTAAGGCTGCTAGAGACTGGGACGCTGAACTGAGTTTAGGAAGCCTGGCAGTCTTCTTTGTCCTGAATAGAAAGTTTGGAGTGGGTTTTTTCACGCATTTGCTGGTTCATTTTCTTCCACAGGTGCAACTCCGGCACTTACCAGTGGCTGGACTGTTTCTGTCAGACTTCCACACTTCAGTAGTCCAGTTAGACAGTTAACAATGGTCTGAAGTTCATCCACCCAGTGAGCATTCAAATATTTATTTAAAAGCGCCTGATTGTCCAAAACCGGCGACAAAGCTATCCTTCATTGCTGCACGGGGAATAGACGTCAGTACGATTAATGCATGGTAAGGTATACCCATCTCAGGATGCAAGATATCTAAAGACATGTCATCCACTACTGCTAACAGTAGTCATCCTCGAAATATTTTTATTCGTAAAAAGAGCCCTACTAAGATCGGGGTGAAACCAAAATATTTTACCGTGGTTAATAATGACAAAAATGCTATATTGCCTGTGAAACATAAACCCATAATCTCTAAGAAGCGCTTGCGGAATCATTGGTCAATAAGCCAGTAACACGCCACGACAATATCTGGTACCCGTTCTTGTCCCCTTTTCTAATTGTCACCACCCCTTTTATCACCTACTTTGGGAAATTCCATAAAAATACCTCACTAGTATATGTTAAACTCTCTCAAACTACCCCATGTTTTGGAATTGCCTCATCCATGCAGCCTCCCCCTTTACAATCAGCGAATGCCTTAACTATCACTGTGATGGATAGCTCTGCATCCAATACAGGCTCAACTTCTAAAGAGTACTGCGGCGCAAACCTGAGTCAGAATGCTTACCGAATAGGATTACTTAATATATCTTTACTGTTAAATAAGTTTAATTTGATCTGTGCTTTTGTGTATCTAAATAGGCCTGATCATTTCTTGCTTGCTGAAACTTGGTGCGGCATAAATGTATTTAGTCACAGGATTTCAATTGACGGATATAATTTGATCAGAATTAATCTACACACAGGTAAAGTTTGAGGTTTCCTTATTTACTACACCCAAAGCCTTCTTCTTTCTGAGTACACACCCGCGTATCTGACTCTCTCTTGATTATCTCTTGTGAATCTGGCAGTTTGGCGGAAACCGTTTTATGTAGGTTACATATATCGGCCACCTTATGTCAACAAGTATGAAAAGATCCAATTAGTAAAGCAGTTTAGCTGCATTTCGGAACTTATTCTGCAAACTATGATAATTTGTGGGGAGTTTAACTTGCCTGACATAGCTGGTCTTGATTATTACCAACCAAACGCAAAGTTTATAACTTTTCTTGTGACAACAGGATGGACTCGGCTTATTCTTTCAACTACAAGGGATAAAAGTGTGCCAGACCTAGTTTTTACTTTAATCCATATTTCCATTTTAATTGAGGTACAAATTAGTTGCCTGGAAAATAGAGGTCGATGCCCCACTAGTTCATACAAAAATACATTCTTTCCTCCAAAGTTTACACTGTTAGCTTTTTTCCATTATACTCCAGTCTCCAAATTGGGACCTTCTCTTGCTTTCACATGATCACAAATTTGTATCAGCTCTGTTTTATCAAAATATACAATATTGCTCAAACTTAGTGTAAGCCAAAAGGGACCTTTTGCCAGACTTTCGGATTGCTCGACTGTTGCTAAAAGATAGAAAAGAAATGTGCAAACTAGCTCGGACGTATAAAAAAACTCATGATTTCCTCGTGCTGTTGCATCGCCAAAGTTGTAGTTGAAACGCAGTCCAAGAAACCTACGTATCTTAGACAGGTAGAGGAACAGATTGGCTGGCTAGCCGAACTACCTCCTCGTGGTGCCAGCTGGGTGGTTCGGGTTTAACCCGTTCCAGCAAATAGTCGGCGGCAGTGTTCCAGGACGTGGTGGGTTTTCGCCCGGCAAGCGTTCTCCCTATAAAAAGCCACAAATGTCTGCTTATCAACACTGTGACGTGGCGGATGTGACTCGCCACAAAATAAAGTCACTGGTCCGTGGACATCCGGAAAATGGTATCCAACCCACGGACGTCAATGGCTTATTCTCACATTCCTACCGATAACAAACAGTCAAAAATTCTGCGGCACATTCAAAAATACTAGCTACATTCATAGACAATTGCATACATATATACACCCATACACTTACATTCACCGTTATGCCAAACATGTACTCTTTGTACATTTTGATCACACTATGTTAGCTAAACATGATCATGCCTGTACAGGTGTGCCTCGCATTGTCGAGAATAAAAGTTTATTTATTTATTTATTTATTTACACAGCAATAACAAAGATAGTGAAATAAGTATCTTATTGACAACAAACTGACGACAAACTGACCTACCCTCAGGTGTTATCACACCAGACGGCAGTGTTGTCGACACGCCTACCGCTATGACAAATGCCTTTAGTACATACATTGCTTAATCTTTCAGCATGGAAAATGCGACTGGCATTTCCAGTCTCATCCAGCCCCCCTCCGAAAATATTTCAGTCTTTGACTTTAGCATCAGTCACTAGGGGTTTGCTTATCTTGCTTCACTCTTCCCATAACCCCGGTCCCGATGGTATCTCTTCAGCCACAAACAAGCTTGATGGTGATGAGATAGCAGTGTTATTCTTGAATATTTTTCCCTGTCCTTACAGACAGGGCAGTATCCTGATAGATAGTAGGAGGCTGTTGTCATATCGTGATATACGTCTGGGTCTAAAACAGATATTCGTAATATGGACCCATTAGTCACATCCTTATCACAATTGATGGAGAGAACTGATCTGATCTTATAGTCTTCTTTCGCCTACGCAACATGGTTTTTGCAGTTTCGTTCTTGCATAACATGACAAATCGATTTCTTAAATAATCTCACAGGAGCGATTGACTCTGGTCTTCAGTGCATTGTCTTATATCTTGACATGCGGAAAGAGTTTGATTGAACAATGAACAATGAACAATACATTTATAAGGGTTAAGAAGCTTTGCTTTACCAGTCCCGCTGGATAGTTCGTGGGGATGTCAAAATAACAGTAATGATGATAAGGCTAGCAAAGTAAATAATAATTGAAATATGAAAATGAGGACTTATCGTTTGCTCAGCGGTAGTGCAGCGAACCCACAGATAACAACAAATAATTCCATGGCATACTCCAGATGTAGGATGGAGACGTAGTGTTAAGTGACAAAGTATAAGTGGATGAGTGCATCATCCAACCGCCTTTTAAATACTAGTAGTGTCGGTGCAGAGACGACGGATTCTGGGAGGGCATTCAAAGGGTGACAGACACGAATGGCAAAATGTTTCTTCTGCACTCCAGGCGGCTATACTGTACAGCGAGCTTCAGTGAGTGGCCCCTCAGATTTGTATTGCTGCTGAGTTGAAGTAAACGGCAGCACACATGATGTGGGTCTCGCAGAATCAAGTATGCCATTCTCAGGTCATCTCGTAGTCTGCAATAGCTTCCACAGTATACCACCAGTTGTTGCAGCCTCTCCTGGTATGAAAGATTGCGCATTCCAAGTACATTCTTAGATGCCCGAGGTTGTGGCTGCTCCAATGCATCAAGGTCATGTTTCAGCCATGGATGCCAGGTTTGAATTGCGTATTCGACATGGGGGCGAACATACGCACTCAGCAATTGTCAAAATATAGAGCTGTTTATTTGTCCAAACGCCCGCCTCAACAGCCCGACGCGTTGGTTTCCAGTCTTCGAGGCCTTTTCGGATTACCTGGAGCGACTCAAGTCATCTTGAACCAAAACACCCAAGTCACGTTCGAGAGTTGATTGTTGTAGTATATTCGTTCCGAGCCAGTATGAGTAGCTGCACTGATGTCGGATGGAAAGCATCTTGCATTTACTGACGTTGAAATACAATGAGTTTTGGGTGGACCATTGATACACCGTATCTAAATCCCTCTGAAGCACATGTTGGTCGGCGTTCGCCTGGATCCTGCGCCAGATCTAGATATCGCCGGCAAACGTTAGGAAGTTTGAAGCGATTCCTTGTGCAAGGTCATTAATAAACACCAACACAAACGTGGACCTAGAATTGCGCCTTGCGGCACACCACACTCAACTTGTATGGGGTCCGATAAGGAGTTCCGAACTCTGACCACTAATTGCCGTTGATGTAGAAAGTTGGCAATACAGCTTAGAAGAGGGTCGCCGATCCCGTTATGCTGGAGCTTGGAGAGTAGTATCCGATGGTCTAGACGATCGAAAGCCTTGGAAAATCCAGGTAGATCACATCAACACCTTCTCCCGGATCGGCTGCCTCGGTCCAACTACTGCGTGCAATGAGTAAATTAGTTGTACATGACCGCTGTCGACGGAAACCGTGCTGTTCAGGAGTGATGAGGTTGCAGTTTTCCAGATAGCACACCAGTGCATCGGCAACTATGGATTCCATGACCTTGGAGAGTATAGGAAGAAGGGTTACTGGGCGGTAGTTGGAGGGATCAGATCTGCTTCCACCTTTGTGAATCGGGCTTATTATTCCAAGCTTCCACATGGCGGGAACTTGGTTCTGGTCTAAGCAGTGCTGGAAAAACTGAGCTAAATGTCCTGCCAGTTGGTTTGCTGCTACTCCCAATGCCTCAGGACGAATGGCGTCGACACCCGGCGAGCTGTGTTTGCGTAGAGAGGTCAGCTTTTGCAATACAGCCTCTGCGGTAAAATTGATGTGGGTTAGTCCTGGTGAGCAGAAGACAAAGCTTGGTAGATCGCTTGGTGGCAAGACTCTTCGAAACGTGAGAGCGTATTGCATCTGCAGAGCGTTAGCTGCTTCCACAGCCGTTCCTGTTGGTCCGTCAGCCGTCCTAAGTGGAGGAAATCCTTGCCTCTCATTTCGCAGGCTATTAACGTGCTTGTACAGCAGTTTGTAGTTAGCACTGAAGGTTTTTGCGATGTTCTACTGATGGACGGCTTTGTCTTCCTTTAACAGTTGAGTGCAGTGGTTACGTTGGGCTACGAAGTTGTCCCAATTTTCTTGTGCTGGAGATTCTATGTACACTCGCAATGCTGCGTTGCGTGCTGTCATGCGTTTTCGAGTTCTGCTCCTAACGTAAGAAACTGATTTACATTTATAGTAAACTTTTATCTCCGAAGCCTCTGCAATCAGCTGATTAAACTTTTGACGAACTCGAGCCAGGCGACTTCCGGGGGTTCTTCTTCGCGGAACGACCAAGTTGTGGCGCTGACGAACTGGGCTAATCGATGGTAGTTTGTGATGGTTCGCACAATCTCATCGTTCTGAATTAGATATTCCGCATATCAGACGAAATTGCAACCGATCACGGCGTGACCACTGCGACTCAACGGGCAGTCGAAAACCAACACATCAATCATATGCTCCTCGTTTGTAAGCACAGAATCCAGCACAGATGGCCTGTTACCAGTTCTGAACCGAGTGGGCAAAGTGATGTGGTTGTAAAGAGGGACAGTAGTTACTAGATCTTGTAAATTGGTTTTGAATTGTTCTCCGATTGTGTCAGGGGCTTCTTAACAATGTACGTTGAAATCACCCATGATAAGAATGTGAGTGTACTTTTGCTGTAAACTGCAACTTAAAGCAGCCGCTAGGTGGTAGTCGGTTTAGGGCGTTGAGTTAGGGGCGCGGTACACCAAGCCCATAAGGCAAGCGTCCCTGCATTTTAGCTGCAACCGGCACCAAAGAGAGTCGGGGAACTGCGAGTCTGAATTCTCCACGGCTTTGCACTATAAGTCGTTTCGGTAATACAGGCTTATCCCTCTTCCTTTTGTGAGCCTGTCGTTTCGGATCAGCGACATGCCCGGTAGCGACACTTCAGAGTCCGTCATTCCCGTGTGCAACCACGTAACGGAGATACCAATGACGTCATATGATCTGGAATCTTGGCGATCTTTCAGTTCAGCCAGTGTGTTAGAAAGACCCTGAGCATTCATATACAAGCAGACCAGTTTCTCCGTCTCTAGGAGCCCACAGAGGGGTGAAGCGGTCATGTGTAGGAGAATGCCGACCGATGGGAGGTCTCCGGCCACTCGTTTTTTTGATGAGATTATGATACCTCGTTTGTAAGGTGATGCGGGAAAGGTGCGTCCCAACCTTAGTTTAGTCCTACGTCAGAGTCAATTAAAGCAGCAGTCAAGTTACGCTTCTGTACCTTCGTCGGTATGCTTGCTGCTTCAGTTGCTTTAATATTTGAGCTGTGCAAAGAGTTTGCAACCTTTATTTGAATTTGAGAAGGAAGATGTTTCCGATTTCTCCGTCATCGATCTTAAACATCCTTTGCTTGTTGTTCTGACTGAACCACAAGTTTTAGGATTCTAGGGCCGCATCCTCTATAATTTGATGAGTGAGGTATTCTGGTGAGCGATAGTGCCACAATATTATCCAAAGAAAGTGTTTCACGAATGAACCGCCACTGATCTAAATCGTGCTTTCTGGTCTCTTGAACATCGTTGGATGGATGTCCTGGCACGCCATGTATGAAGATTGAGTTTAGACGATCTTGCTTGCTGTGCCCTTCTTCGGTGTTTCTTTTTGATTGTCGCGCGCTCCAAGGGACATCAGGATAGATACGTATCCCACAGGATCTGTGTTTTAGCGCGCTTGCGGAGAGCAAAACATTTTCTACGTCGGTGGAGGATTCTAGTGTTACTCGAATAAGTCTGGGTTCTCCATAGTGTGGCGAGTTCGGATGACGAGTAATTTGTAATAAGTTTATGGGCTTGGCTTTGATACTCATCTGCATGCACATTGAGTTACATTGGTCTTGGTTGTCTGATAACTTATCCGGCATTGTGATGACGGTAGATTCATGGACATTTGAGCATACAACAGTCCGGGCACTGTTATTGGATCCTTTTTTCGTTGATCTACAAGGTATGTTACTCGTTTGTACTGAACTGCTGACCAGCTTTGATTGTTTGCTGTTTTCCCTCTATTCCCGTTAACGGTGTTTGCAATGGAAGACGACGCAACGGCGGCCTCTCGGTGGACCCTTGCAGCAATCTCTGCATAGGTAACCGATGTTCTGGGTGGCTTAGTCTCGACAAGAGATATTTGAGCCACAGGTACCAAGAGTTGGTGTTTGACTGCTTCATCCTTGGTAATGCTAGATGTCAAGTCTAGTGGAATTTGCTCAACCAGACGTTTTGAATGGTGCCTGATTTTCTTTGCCGTGTGTACTGTTTGATTCACCTAGGTACAGTCTGTTTTCGCCCGGGGTTCTAGCAAAATTGAAGAAGACAACGGAGATGGAGACGTGGATGATGGCGGTTCGGGGGAAGCGGATTGTTCAGCGTTCCGTTGCTTAGAAGCCGCTACGCTTCCGTGGTAGATACTCGCTTCCATTGAAGTAACCTTACCGTTTACCCTCTGCTCTGTTTCTGCGGTTAACCGGTCTCATTTCTGAGCTAGGATAAGCAAGCACTTAACGAGGGGGATAGTGGAACACGCAGTACAGAACCAAAATGCATCTTGAGAGCTATTTCGCTCCCATATCTGTTGTTGGGACACATTTGCACATTTCGGATGATGCCATTCCAAACAGTGCGAGCAAGCCAGAGCGATTTTTACTACTCGATGACATTCTCCTAACCCGCAAATGCCTTTCACTTAAAGCCTCTTCGGTTTCACATTTCTGCCATCCAAGTTGGTGTCGTTACCTGACACAGTGGGTTGGTTAGCGTTTTTTACTTTTACAGCCTTGAGAGCAGCGCACATCGGTCAGGCGAGCGTGGTGGTTATTATCGGAACTGAGTAGTTTTGGCACATAAAATCCGTTTCTTTCTTGGTTTATGTGCTATTTGACAGCACGCTTCCAGACGGTGAAGATAAATGGGTTACTGTCTACGCCCAAACGAGTTACCAGTGGCGTTATTCGAAGCAGTGTTCTAGGTTCTGTTCTTTTCTTATTGTACATAAACGATCTTATACCTGTCGTACGTTTCGGAAGCTCATACTTGTCTGATGATTTGAAGGCACTATATTCTTTCCATTCATCCCAATGCATAACTGAGATAGCAAATATTAAATGTGATTTACAAGTCAGAGGGCTGGGCTGCAAAATAGCAGATGCACTTCCCCACCTCAAAATGCAAATCGTGGCTTAAGGATGTCATATTTAGTAGGATTATTTCTACTTAATAGTGATCCCGTTGCAGTGCGCTCTTCTGTCAGACATTTAGGACTGAGATATTCCAGCTCCTTAAATTGCAGCGAGCATGCGAACTACATCGTTTTTAAGGCAGTGCAAGCATCGGGACGTACCAGTCAGTTACTGACGTTGAAAGAGACAATGCTCACGGCGAATAAAATCTAGGTAAGACACTTATTAATATACTGCAGCATTATGTTCAGCAATTTACGTACATGTGAATTCAAGGTCATAGAAATGTTCAACGTGACCTCACTAAATGCATGTTTGGTGAAGCTACATTTGTTCCTTATATAGTTGTACTTGGGCCATTATTGCTGAATAGCTTACATATAAATCTTGGTTTTCTTCACAAAGTTGTGTGGCATAACGTGCATAGTGAACACCACCCTATGCCATTTTGGTTAGAAACCAGGTATGAAATACACGACACTGAATGAATATTTTTGTAGTACCTCTATTGAAGACCACAGCCAGACAGCACTTTTATCTTATAAGGTTCAGCCTGATATTGAATAAGCTACCTAGTTGTATACGATGTACAAAAAGCTTGAGCGTATTCAAAAACGATTAGAATTTTCCTGACACCCGCAAAAGTACAATAGACCTTAAGTTTGTAAATGAACGACGATAGATTGTTTGAGAAAGGCCCGGGTCATATTTGAAGAATAAAAAGCACAACAGCCATTTGTTGCTGACTAGTCTTGCTCTCCGTTTTATGTCCAATATCACTCGAAACCTGCTCTATTTTAAGTTTCTATATTTACCCGCACATCAGTTATTTCTTTATCATGCCTCTACTGAGAGACATCTAACGGATCTCTTCTTTGCGATCGATTGTCTGAAATTAATGAAATGCTCTTCTTCTAGTCATGATGGATTCAGTTGTTCGTCCTTTGGGAAAAAGCAACCACAACTGTAGACACGTATTCAACTGCCTTCGAATTATCTTTACTGCTCTTCATTCCTTATAAAATCCTGAATGGAATGCAACATTGCTTTCTCCCAAACTTGCTGTATCATCGTCGTTATTCATCGAGACTTCACATGGACATGTGATTGACCTACCTGCATAAGGTTGTCATTAGTATTAATATTTTAATTGTAGTATTAGTATTTTAATTCCGCATACTTTATGTTCTTCATCATTTGTTGTTGGCCACGAGTGCGCTGATCTCATGAGGCGACGGACTATAGCTTCCAAAATACAAAGGTATACCACTTCAAGGCCTATTACAACTGACTCACTGGCGTGCAATAAATGGTGCCATACCTGCATGGTCCGCATGTCAGAACGGGCTGAGGTATCACCTTCCATAGAGAATGCATAAAATAGCCCTTATAAAAAATGTATGTCAAACACTTGACGGGTTACGTCCTTTTTTCCACACCGGCACACAGACAGTTGGAACATGGATGTGCGGACGAAACCCATCGAGGGAATAACCCGCATAGAAGCAGGTCCCCTAGGGACGGTTCCATGGGTGGCCGTATTACTTTACTTGCACTTTTGGCCAAATCTGCATTCTTATTATTATTTCCGGTTACTTAATCTCTCTAGTACTATCAAGCTGCTAATCACTTTAAAAACTTAAAACACTTTAAACACTTTAAAACATTTGGGATCCGTTATACAAGACAGAATAATGTAAAGATTTTATACTACCATTTTATACAGATTGATCAGTCCATTCAGTTGAACTGTGCGTCGTAGTGCCGAGAAACAAGGAGTTTATTTATATATTTAGTAGCATTGTATAATTAGTAGAGTCAAAACGCCTCTGTCTTGTTATTGTACCGATGCGTCATGACGAAGCAAAATGCTGACTGGGATGTGCATGAACTCGAACCCCTTAGAATGAATAGCCAATGGTCGATGGTATATTGCGGATAAAACACGCCGAAAGTTGAAATGTAGTGCTGCAGGATCACTTAGGGTGCGCAAAATAAAGGCAAAAATGGCTATAGCAAATAGTGAACAATTGCAAATTGCGAACTTTCCGATTACAGTCTTCCCGTCCTTTTTCTATACTATCCAAGGTTATCGTCTGTGGTTTCTTGGCAAAAATGGAGGTGGGTTTGTTTGTTTTTGCTTTTCTGCTGTTTGTATGGGTCGTTTGGATTATGTGATATTTGCTGATATGAAGCTGTCCGTAGAGACCACTAAGCGTGTCAAGCCCAGAAAACATTTTGTCGCGTCTGGCCAATGATAAGTATTTCATGGGGGTAGATCTATCCTCCGCATTCTGGCCCGTGATTCTAGACGATTAATTCAGTTTCATTATAAAATTTATGGCATTCGGCGATATGGTTAGTTGTCTTTACCGTTTAGTCTGAAACGTGCGGTTGTTGCAATCGGTCGGCGAACTAGTCGTGGCAGCTTGCAAGAAGTTTTGGGTTTCTGCTCGACTGAGGAACCAACTAACGATAGCATCCACAATTTCTGGAAGCTTTGTGTGCGGAAGGGCATGTGACTTAACGTGAGGAATGTGCGCTTCGGGATTGTGAGGTGATTTCTCATAACCGTGTGCCAAAATTCGAGGGCATCAGAGTAGAGTTGAAACTAATCCATTGTTGTAAATGTATTTGAATTATTTGGGACGTTTCATCTTAAGATATCATGGCGATGGTCAATAAACCCGTTCACACAGGATTGGGAAGGTTTAGAGGAAACAGAGGAAATGGATTTGCAACCATTAATCCTGTTATTAGCAGTACGCCTGTGCTCGGGTATTACGACTGGTTGCAGTCTCTGGAGGAAACCAGCGATAATAGCTTCAAAGGAAATGACGCGGTTTTCCTGCGGAGTGGAAAATCATTTACTTTCCTCACTCGAACATCCACAATGGCATATCAAAAGAAAAGGCGGGTTCGCACTTAACCAAGTCAATTGAATGTCATGGAAAGCAAGAACAATTCAGTAGGAGTTGTAACTCATGATATTGGAGAGTCGCAACCTCACTTCGAAGGATAAAAATCGTAATGTGATGGCAGTATCTTAGAAGGATGAACTGTTAAATCCAAAGAGCAACCATAAAAACTGATGGGAGAGAGAATAAAAAGGCTTTGATCATTGAACGATGATTTACTGAAGATTATGTGGGATATAGTGAGTTTTCCTTAGGTTATTTAACTGGATTAAGGTAGGGATCTTATCAGCCTATTGTGGTCGTTGTTTATGGACAATGAATATCGAGTTCCGTGTGTCACATGCACTGTAATTTCTGTGAGTTAAATGTGTTTAATACTCACTTATACTGAAAGAATGTTCTATGCGGAATTTTTGTCAAAGAAATAGAACAAAAATGAGTAAGGCTAAGTAAGACTAGTCGAATTTCTCGAAAGGACAACAAACTGCTACGGCCGACAGGTAGCAAAAATACGACTAAGCCCCAAATGCTATGTTCACCTGATAAGACAAATAATTTGGATAGATATCTCCCCACAGCGAGTGCGATGTACGGATGTCTTCGGTATATATGCATATATATGTGGTATGTATGCATCATCAATTCATTTCTCCCCTGAAACCTCAAGACACTGATTCAATACTTGTCAAATCCAATCACTATCAAGGAGAAATCCGTCTCAACCGGTCCATTATGCCGCTTGCGTCATAACAATATTTATGAAAGGACGAGACTGTGTGAGGAGGAATAATTTTGTTGTTCGGCTGCTTGGCTTTATGTGAACAAAATCTAGCATCCTATTCAAAGACGAATTGTCTTGTTTGTTAAACTTTCAGCCAGCCGCGAATTTCATACCTTGTCGCTAATGAGTGCAACACAGATGTAAATATGCGAATGATGATCTGCATGTAGGCTACCCAAGGCAGTCGTTTCCCACCGCCATGTAGGTTCCACACTAGGAAAGTCGGCATATACCTCAGTAGGGACACGGAGCAAAAATTATCAGGATCATCGGATTTAGTAATAAATGAATAGAAAAGGATGGATAACATTTTGATAAAAGCGGACAACTTAACATAAAAAAGAGAATGTACCAGCCTTCTTTTCACACCGCTTCAAATATTTTTTGCTCGTAACAAGAGTGCAGGCACGAGTTCGACTCATGCAGAGAAGAGAGTTACGTCGAAACAATAGGAAACTTTTCTTCCCAAAGCACAAAATACAACTTTAGTAAAATGTTATTAAGGTGAGCCTCACTTGCTCCACAGTAAAAGCTCTGTAAGTTAGAAGGTCAAGGGACTGGACCAATGTGGTGAAGCAAAAGAGTTGGTAAAACTACAGCCATCTGGATTCATAGGATTTATTTTGTACACGTTCAAGCAATAAAAAGCGGTCATGTTGATACGGTAAGCAGACTATGGGGGTGCTCAACTTTTGAACTTTTACAATATTTCTAAATAAATGTACGACCAGTAGTCGACTGTTTATAAGCATCTGATGAAATACGCTTCATATCGAAAAAAGTGAAAGAATACGATCATAAATGCACATTAAACTCCATAGAAGTTGGGATGGTTGTAAATGCGCAACATCGCTTTTGTTTTCACTAACTGCAGTTGATTCCATTGAGTTACAAACATCAGGGTATTTGTTGCTTTTGCTGAGGGGAGGAGTTTGGGAAAACACCGACACGCTACTTTTCATTATGCCACCGAGTAGCCAAACAATAGTTCCCTCATCTCGCAAAAGATGGGACAATTTAACAGTAAACATTGTTTTTACAACTTACGAACTCTTACATCTAGATACTCAAAATCATATCTTTTCTAATTAAGCAGGACACTGAAGTTATTCCTAAAATAATTACATTGGTTACACAGCCATTTTATAATCATAAAGCTGATGATTGTTTTAGGCAGCCAATAACAGCGCGCTGGCACTTAGGTATGACTTTCTGTAGCGCATTGAATGGGGCTGTACAATGCTCTGAGCCATTTTCTTGGCTATTTTGATGCGAACGCCGTAACAGACAAACGATCGTCAACGAAGACTTAGATGACCGACAAATTCAATGTCAAGCATTGTGGAAAGGTTTTCTGTCGTCTATTTTGTACGGTTACACTGAACGCCGTAAACAGCTTCCTGCAAAGAAAACAGAGAACAATGCTCCATTGAGCAAAAAGTATGATCGCCAATGATATTTATCCCAACGCAGCCCAGTTTACCAGACATCGAAGGCGAGCGAAGCCATTGACCTTCGATCAATTTCCCGGGTCTCTTGGAGATTTACCAAGTTGTATTAGACAAGCACAGGTTACTGAGATACAGGGCGGCCGTTATTGCCTTCGAGAAGCCACTGACAATGTTCGCCTACGACGTGGCGCTTGGACCTGTTACTAGCTTTATTTTAAACTGTAAATATTAGCAGTTGTCCCCACGTAAATCAGAGCGATCGCCACATATTAATGAGAATTGTGTGTTGAACACACCAATAGATACACAATGGAAAATTTGACAAGAATAGCGATTCCTTCTGAAGCGTGCATATTTTAACCGGTGAGCTGAAACCCAAGTAACACACGTCTCTTTTTTGTCTGAATGTAATTGGAAACGGAACCCGCAAGAAAATGTTTATGCGAACAGCAGAAAGTGTTCTATTTCACTATGCGGCATCAGTAAAGCAAAATTACTGATAACCCTACATCAGACTGCCTCGAATAGGCACGGAAACATTTTGTTTGTGCGGTGTGCATACATTTGGACAAGCGTTATCTTGAAATTGGGTAAATAAGTGACGCACAAGAAATAGAGGTTTCTAAACCACACGGAAACATTGTATAATCCAATTTAACCATCAATAGTGCCAGCAGCCTTAGGCGCAGTAGCTCATTAGAAATCTTGTTCGTACATGTGGATTTGGAAATTTGTTGTTGTATTTGAAATCAGATATGCGTAACACATTTTCAACCGAACAAGCTTTGTTATCGCTTCTGTCAGTACGGCATATAGGATAATAATCGGAAGTGACCCATTGTTCTCTGATGCCATCACTACCAACTAAATCTGCTCGGAAAACCAATTGTCCACTTTGATTGACGTTGCATAAGACTATCAAATTTAGGACATTTCTAAACTTATTCTAAAATAAATAGGATTTAAAGGGTGTATTCCGACGCGGATTTTGTACTGTCCTAGCATAGATATCCAGTTTCTGATATTGGTAAATCTACGCCATCCGGTACCAACTCATCACTTTGCCCTCCCCCATGAATTAGGTGCCTACTTATTCATTATCCTGAGGTGAAACAAAAGTGGCCGCTTGAAAATGCCCGCATCTAAAGACAAAAGAGCAAGTCCATTCATGAAAGTTTGTTATCCAATTGTGAAGATCGCCTCATATCGAGTTGTGCGAGACGCCTCCAAACTCGTTGGAAGTAACTGGAAGAAAGGGTTCAGTGCACATCACTATACATGAAACTGTTCAATTAAGTTACCACTCATCTGCTATCGCCAACCCAATATCTACGGTGCTGAAGAATCGAATATATATATATATATATATAGGATATGTACCTCTTTCTTTGTTCAATTCTGTGGTTCCACTGCTTATTCTGTCTTACTTTTACCTATTTATCTTTCTTTAAATGCAGCGTTGATGTTTTGCTAGCCCAAGTATGGCTGCACTTGATGTGAACGTTGACAAGTTACATACTTGTCTGACACCCTCCACCTCGATTACTGGTTCTAGAAGATTGAATCTTTGCTGGAAGAGTGAGCGCAAGGTCCTCGTGACCGTGGTATATTCAAAGCATGTTTCCATCTACTGTCCATCGGAATACGGCCCAGTCGCGATTTTGTGTACGTCTGGTACCTATGATTCCCTACATAGCTAGACAGGAATGCTACTACTGTGTATTTTTAGGGAGTGTGATCCGGCTCCGTTGCAGAAACGTGGCTCCCATCCACTTGTCTCCGCGTCTTATTCTCTCAGGTTTACGCTAGATATCTGGTGTGTGGATGGAGCTTTGGATGGTTCAGCACGAACCACACATGGTCCCGGCGTGGGCGTAGGTGTCCTATGGCTGTCTTATGGGGCCGCGTTGACAAGCAAATCAAGGACCGGATGCCATCAAAAATGAACACAGCGCATACGACAATTCTAAAAACACACCATTCCGATAATTTGTAAGCAATTTAGGAAGATGCAGAATACATGTGGACGAATAACGCTACGGAGAGATTATTTTGCAAAATGGTCCGCTTTGCGCTGCCTCAATTTTTCGCTAGAATAGCACAAACCTGTTGCAATCCCATCCTTATTATTACGCTTGACATCAATGAACTGGATGCACCTGAAGAGTGGCGACATTTTTGTGTTAGAAGCACATGTTGAAATGAAGTTGCTTACGATATGGTGGATTTTGAGTGCTGCCCTCCGAAAACGCTACACTCCTGGACTATTTCAGAACTGGTTTGATGTCATCAGGTAGAGATAACAGTAGTCCACTCGAAAACGGGGCTTTTAGTATATCAACCGTGTGCAGCCTCACTATAACTATCTGATAAAAGAAAGAAAGTTCGAAATCTGTCTGGGAGTCCAGTGGGTTCGGTCAGATAACACAAAATACTGAACTGCTTCATCCTTTCTTTAAACCCTCTGTTTTCGCGACTATGCCACTTTTGTTACTTGACAGGTGCTGAATGTAAAATCAACTAAATTCAACTATTCACATGTAAGCAGCAAAAGCACTTTCCAGTAAAGTCGCCCGACTAAATTAACGTTGATATATCCTAACCTTTAAGGCATAGGAAGTCGTATACAAATATAGCTGGAGCACACAGGAATGCTGGAACTTCTTGCTGAGGCACGATGCTGACCGTTTCCTCGGCCCTTTGCACCCGTCCTTGGGTGGGAGAATGTCACGCTTCAGTTTCCGGGCGCATCCTGCATACTCGCTACAAAAATATTGCGTAGATGTTGGTGTAAGGTTCTGTTATAAGATAAAGCCGTATTACAAAGTCCTTTTGCTTCATGTGAACGCACTAGGATTCTGGACTTGCGTGCTATCCTTAAACATGCAAAACCGCGCCCATCACCGTGTTCTAGATTACGAGCCTTGCTCCTAAAAATGATAAGCCTTTGTACAGTGAATTGGTTAGGTATATGAACAGCTTAGACAAGCTCAACGGCACAAGGAAACAATGGAACAATGGATTTCTCACGGATATATAAGAAAATCTTGGCAGCTTTCATAGATGGAGAGACAGATCAAAACAAAAAGAAATAAGAAAGGTAGCGGCAAACTTACCGCAAAATATACTTGTTCACGTAGCTTGGTTGTGTTGGCACGTGCCACAGCAACTTGGGTTAAATCACGTAATGCAAGTGGTGCAGTGTATCATGGTCGAGTTTTCCATTCGGACAACGTAGGAGCGGGTATGACATAAGACGGAAATAAGTTCCACGGCTGGGATACACGAAATGAGCAAATGTTCTGTTGGCAGCCCAAACGGATATACTGCGTGGCCATCTTCAAACGGTGGCCTCTCTGTGAGTTGATGTGGCTGAAATTCCACGAAGGTCGGCATGGTTGGTTAGGATGATTGAGGATCTGATTCACAAATATGGGGCCTCCTCACAGAAGACGACATTCTTCAGTACCAATTCCTAGTCTTTAGTCTTAACTGACAAGTGAGGTGGAGCAATACCTTAAGGTTTTTGTCAATCTGTTTTGGCTTTTGAAGAGCAGTGAGGTCATATTTTGCTCTTGGTGCTACATCTGAATGGCATGTGCTACATGTGGTCTCATGTAAGCCTTGAGCATTTACGAAAAGCAAGTAGGGTCAAGCTGGCCAAACGCTGTCCGCAGTAGGCCCAAGTGTTAGTTAACCTTTTCACTGTTATCTCAGCTTTCCTCCGGCATCCAATCGCCTACTGCATGAGCAGCCCAAGATCGCTCACATAAGAAGCACACTGCAGGACGTGTTCCCCTAGCCGATATTGGTATGTTGTCTGATGGATTACGCCTATTACTTTACACTTGACAGTTAAAAACAAGCATGTTCTGGTTAACCACTCGTAAACCCGGTCCAGATTACGTCCCATTGCTATGTTGTCCTTTACTCTTTTGATTGGCCGCCAACTCTTATGGTCGCCCGCAAGGTGCAGGGTGTCTGACATCAACACTCCAGTGAGGTCTTTTCTAAGCACCAGCACTAATCGTAGTTCTAGTACCGAGCCTTGAAATACGCCACAGCGAACCTCTATCAGGTCGGACAGGGAACTACGAACCAGCACATTCGAAAGTCGCTGGAGTTAGAATGAATGAATATGGCCTAGGATAGGGCCACCGATCCCGCATCGTTGAAGCTGGTGCAGAAGAATGCGGTGAATTTGGCAATCAAATGCCTTCGCAAAACCTAAGAAGGCGGCGTCGACCCCTTCTCAGATATCGACGGATTGCATGCAACTCGCACGAGCTAACAAAGAGCTGTGATACGTGAGCGGTTTTGGCGAAATCCACGCTACTCATGCACGATATATCAATGGTCAACCCAAAACTTACTGCATTTCAACGTCAGTAAATGCAGCGTGATTTCCATCCGATATCAGGGCAGGCACTCATACCGGCTCGGAACGAATATACTGCAACAATCAACTCTCGAACGTGACTTGGGTGTCCTGGTTCAAGATGACATGGGTCGCACCAGGTAATCCGAAATGGCTTCGAAGACTGGAAACCAACACGTCGGGCTGTGGAGTTGGGCGTTTGGACAACTTAACAGCTCCATATTTCGACAAATACTTAGTGCATATGTTCGCCCCCATGTCGAATACGCAATGCAAGCCTTGCAGCCATGGCTTAAACACGACCTTAATGCACTGGAGCAGCAACAACACCGGGCATCTAAGAACGTAATTGGAATGCGCAACCTTTCCTACCAGGAGAGGCTGCAACGACTGGGATTGTTCAGTGGAAGCTATCGCAGACGACGAGGTGACCTTATTATGGCATGCTTGATCCTGCAAGACCCAACTCATGTGTGCCGGCCTATACCGCGTCTCAGCACCAATACAACCTTGAGCGGCCACTCACTGAAACTCGCTGTACAGTATAACCGCCTGAAGTGCAGAAGAAATTTTTCCATTTGTGTCTGTCACCCTTGGAATGCTCTCCCGGAATCGGTCGCATATGCACCGACTCTAACCCTATTTAAAAGACGGTTTTATGATGCACTCATCCACATACACTTTGTCTCTTAACACTACATCTCCATCCTACATCTGGAGTATACCATGGAATTATTTAATGTTAACTGCGGGTGCAGTGAATCTAAGCGATTGCAATACTACGGAGGAGCAAAGGATAAGTTTTATCTTCATATTTGAAGTACTAACCGTTTAACTACCATTTGTATTATTCTTGTTATCTCGATACCCCCGCAACTATCCAACGGGACTAGTAAAGCGACGCTTGTTTACCTGTATAACTTCATTGTTCGTTGTTCGTTTAAAACCATGCTAAATTTCTTCCGTTGCAACAAATTCCATACCTTTTTCTAACTTTCACGATAGACACTATCAAATGAATCGTCATCTGAAGAATCACTGAGAACTTCTTTAACACATGATAACAGTTTATTGTATTGCATGTTGCTATGCATATTCAGCGTAGTACACATAGCTTCATGGTCACGTATCGTTAACATAATCTCTACATCTCTCTCTAACCTCCCGGTCACGATATCTTCACACACAACATTTATATAGATTTGGTGGTTTGACTACCTGAACACACAGGGTTGGAAAATATACTCCCTTTATTCATTGCGCAATAAACGCTGACTATTTATTCCACTCTTTTATTACACGGAGCAGCAAAATATTTGAAACTTCTGTTGCAAGGGCTTTTTAAACTGATTCCAAATGAATTTTTAATGCTGATTTCAAATATGATACCCGTTTTTTCTATATGCTCTAGTTTTAATGCATTTTGAGTTTTTGCATAGATATGAAATTAATTACCAATCCACTTTCTCTTCAGTATGATCATAGCCTACTCATTTCGAGATAAATGGGTAAATGAACTGAAGGAATTTTGTTAAATATGCGGCTGTTATACACTAGTTCATCAAAGGAGGAATATCACTTGTTATATGAAATTGGTCTATAAAGCATAATTCGCATTACCCATGGGTGACCATGATCGAAAATGGGCACCTCACATTTTGTGCTATTGTTTTAAGGTGATGCTTCGAGATTGGAAAAAAGACGAACGCAAAGGCTTGCCATTTGGATGTCCCATGGTTTGGCGAGAAGGTACAAACAACATAACGGACTGTTATTTTTGCAGGGTTAATACAAAAGGAATATTCGAGAAAAATCAGCATAATATTTCGTATCCCAGTATTTTCACTGTAATTCGACACACACACTCTAAAAAGCTTCCAGTTCAAAATTTAAAGAATTTGGGCCATCAGATGATAAAGTCTGTGGGCTTGAAGATGGCGCCCAGTCGCATGAGTCGGCTCCAACTTATGCTGACTCTGCAACTGATGCTAAGCTTTCATCAGCCCACCAGCAATTAAGTAAACTAGAATTGTATGAGAGTGCGCCATTTCGAGCTGTCCAAAACAGCGGCGGTTATTCGCCATCAGGCTACATTAAACTATTTAGTTAACTACAGAGCAACAGTTTCCTTCTCTCGGACGTTGGGGCAAACACAGGATGGCTGACTCTACTTGGAACATCAAAGGCGACTTCCCTAAGATAAAAATTGTTGACTCAAAAGCTAAATACGCAGCTTCTTGTCTGATTAATGCCTGTTATGTACCTAGCTATGTGCAGAAATCATGCCTAAGCAAAATATTGCGTTGAGGATATTTGTTTGCTTCCACTAAAATATTTAAGATACACAGGGACAGATACAATCATCGTGAACATTTTCGTCCGCTACAAAAACCATTATGGTAAATCTTGCAGAAGTTTATACCTTATAGAAAAAAACAAATGGCAAGTTTGAATTAGGCACGCTAAAATAATATAAGAGCACTTGTTTGATTTTTGCAAACAAATATTGTGGCGAAATTTCATCTATTGAAAGGTACTTAAAAGTGCGCAATCTGACCTTCATTGTTGATTTTCAAAAAAATATTGTTTGTAGGAAAACAAATGTCGCTCGAATTTTGCGTGTCCAAATTACATAAGAACCAGTTTTCGTTTCCTTACAACGACACTTTTTTGTCCAGTATTAATAAAACTTATTTTTCCTCGCAATTCTTCGAATTGCAATATCAACACAACTTATCTAACACGTTTACATTTTGATGCAATAAAATTCATATACATGTCACGTGAGTGATGGATAGAGTAAAAGATGCGTGTACTTATTCATTTTCTCCTCATTACTGTATTTCCGTCTATATCATGTTGCAGAATATCCACAACAATAGTGTAAATACTGAAAATGGACCCAATGGTGTACTGAAAACTATCTGGCTGACTGACTTTATATTTATCTACTTAGGGTTACTGTGTAGGTAACTGTTGCACATGGAAACAGCAAAACAAATACTGCACCCAAATATACTGTTTTAGACTAATACTGTGAAAAAGCCAGCGTGTTAATTTCTCACGAGCTTCGCAGTCACCAGCGGACGAGTTGATGGATAACGATATTCTGAAAACACGCACTGAATTAGTTGCCCGTATTCTAGGTCCTCATCCCAAAAAAGCGAGTAAGTTTATCTGGACGACAGAGATTACAGATGCAGTGTTACTCTTTTCTTTGCTTACTTAATCAAGATATAATTGATCTGCAATCCCACGGCCAAGAATGAGCTTTCGGTGAAGTTGTATTTCGCTTAGAAACACTGACAGGTGAGGAGACTTCAAACTTAATATTGGCTCCATTCTGACGAGAAAATATGGTTGTCCAACTCCCTAGCTTTGGCGTCATAAGGGCATATAAACCTGGAAAGCCGCACAATCCTGGAGTAGGCGTCATCAGTTACCTCATTCAAATGTGGTGTATGTCGGTGACTTTACTCTTTACATACGCAACATCGAACGTGTGCCGGCATTTCATTGAATGAAAACCAAACGTTTTTTGACGGATTTCATTATGTAGTCATTTGTAAGGTCGGCACAGCTTTCGATACACCACAGTCTGAGTTGAAGAAATTCGCCGACCGTTTTCTCCAACGTTAATGCGTGAAACAGAGTGCTCCCACTATATCACTGTTGGTGAGTTCAACAAGTGTGACAGGGCGTTCACCTAATCACTGGGTTTAACGAATATGGTTAACTTTGCGACCAGGCTAAACGCACTGTTGGATGTTGTTTTCACAAATACAATTCAGTTGTTTTGTACCTTAAATAGGGCTTCTCGCGGGAATTCAGATCACTGCATTCTTAAGTTGTACCCAGGAATGTAATGCAAAACCACGTTCTTCTCTGACAAAAGACCATTCACAGCTGTCAGACGTCGAGATGTTCAACAGAAAATATTGGGAAACTCAAAGCGACGCTGGTTTCAACTGATCACAATTTTCAAGAACGAAATCTGTCTGGAGTGCGACTACTTGCTTGAATACATTAACTGCTGCTTCGACATATGTTGTACTGTGGAGGCCATCTACTTACGGATGGATAGATTTCTTTCGCCGCGCAAAAGAAATTTAGGAAATAGAACGAACAAGCTCATGGATGCAAAATGACTGCGTAAGTGCTGTCTTCGGCGATCAAATCCGAAAAAAAGATTGCATGGTTTATACCTCGCGACTGTGCTAGGCAATCATCATTATCACGATCTTTGGAGATTTTTCAAGCACTTATGTGACCAAGATTTCCATTACGGTATTGATCAAGTGAATGCTAATAAGCTCAACACTGACTTCTGTTGTTTTCACTACTTCACCAACATAGGTCCGGTAATCACCTTTGGCTGGCTTATTGTTTGCCGAGAAGACAGAAATAATAAGATATAAGGCTACTGGCTCCGATGCATTGTCATCACTTGTCCTAAATCATTGTGCAGATTATGTTGCGAAACCACTGCATGCCATTCTCAACCGAAGTCTTATATATGGCGTAATCCCGAACATTTGGAAACCAGTAAGTATAAGGTCTGTGCCGAAGAGGGACTCCCACAATTATCGTCCATTCGCATGTACATCGGTGATGTTGAAGGTCTTCATGAAAGTACTTGTCACTCAGATTTTTACACACACTAAGGGAGGCGATGTATGGTTGGCGGCATCTAGTTCCGGATTTGCCTGTCCCTATGTCCTCCAGAAGACAGCAATAGGAGGCTTGCGCTCTCAGAGGGACCATAGGTGGCTTGCGCAGCACCACCCACAGTTTCATTCACACTCCCCCATATCCAGTACAAATCCGAAGGAATAAGTCCGGGGGCCTGTGGAAGGGAAACACATTTCGTCAAATGAGCCTGCCCATAATGCTTCACAGGCAAACACAAGCAAGCTGTATTTGCGGAAGCAAACACACACAAGGTGATGTATACCAGTTCGCTCAAAACATCCGCTCCACACTACATGCAGTATCATATCTTGTGCACTCCTTAAAATCTGCACTGGATGAAACATGTGGAACATTACGCTTTTTGTTTCTCGACTATACAAATGCTTTCGGAAGCGTTTGCGAAAGTCATTGCAACAAGCATTTGTAGCTTGGTTAAATAATAGTTCACAAATCGCTCTCAGTTCCTAAAAATTAATGGGCTGATATCTTCTGTGTTTCTCTCTAATCTTGGTGTTTCAGAGGGATCCATCCACTCATTTGCTCTATTTTCTTTATATTTTGCAAAACTCCCCCAATTATTTACCATTATTATATGCACGTATACCGACAATGTTGTATTTTGTTGCCTCGCTCCAACCGCTGGGACATATTCCAATTACCAAAATAGTCATCGTTTTGGTTGCTGATTTGAAACACTCCTAAAGATTGACGTAACATGCTCGTTTCTGTCGTTGACAAGTTGCGATTTCTTTTGGACGCCGCCTCTCCGTTGGCAGTATGTAGTCAGTTCATATTCAGACCGTCAAGTATAGATATCCAGTGCTTTTTATCCCGAAACTTATCTTGGTCTATTCACCTTACTGAAAAATTTGTAACGTTAGGCGGTTGTCATTGTACGCCCTTTGACTTAAACAACGTGGCTGGAATCTTAGATTTTGTGACTGTATTCATTCTGTCGCGCTGGCTCCACTGTTCTCCGATAATCTTCCATGGTTTGCACAAAAGAGATTTCACATTGATTGTACGGTACACAATGCTTATTGCTACATTCTTTGGATCGTCTAGACAACCTTTATAGATTTTATTGTGTGCAAGCAACTGGACGCTTGTATCAGTTTTTCCTTCAAAATTATATAGGACCCTCTTCATCCACGAGAGTTTGATCTATGAAAAACCCTATAAATTCCATATACCTGCTCCAAATGTAAGGTTCTCTTTTCTCCTATTGCATTCTACCGCAATTCTGTTCTGCCGTGCCTATCCCGCGCGCTTATTAACCCTACCCAAACTATCAGTAGGTTACGAAATTATTTATTAGATTGATATGTTCAGACATTTTAAGACGATTTATATTTTTCTTTAACAAGATTTTCATATACTAAACCATTCACAGTGTTAGTGTAACATACTGAAAATTCACCTACCCATGAGCATGAAGAGTAGTTTAACTTGACTTGTATAATAAGAATCAGTGGAAAGTCACAGATGCACTATGCGGAACATCGATTTGTCTTATCACTGTTACTTTGTCAGTTTTGATACGGCATGCCTCCTGTTTTCGTTTTCAATAAAAACACTCCGGTATTTGAAGTATACACTTGTGAAGATCACATAACGGTAACAACAGAGTGGTTCTTCAGCAAGTTTGTAGGTCATTTAAAAGTATGTGCCTAATATTAACCACCATTATAACTTGTGTCAACTACCAAAGTGCAATGACATATTTCGAATTTGTTTCAGGAAACGAAACTGTCCTCATGTAATTTATAACCAGTAATACTGTTCGGTATGGACCTACAATTCATGATCAACGGTACAGTAGCGTCCGTGGAGGACGTGATATAAGTTATTCTAAGCGCTTATTATGCACAAATCTTAACCTTGGCCACCAAACAGGCATCTACAAATAAAGACTAAAAAGTCATGTTAAAGTCAGCTGTGTTGTTAAAGTCGACTATGTCAGTTGAAATCCTTATTGATTACTGTCTATGGACATTTATTTGTTCCTGTTTACACGATGAGCGGATGCTTAGAATCAACCTTTGCTTCAAAGGCGAAACTTCTATTGCTCTTTTACTGTCCCTTGAAAACTCACGCACATTGCGGAACATAACTTTATAATTTCTTAAGTCACAGTTTTGAGGTCGATTGTACCTAATAATTATCTGCAAGCCATAACGAAACGAAGGAAGAGGATAGGGAAAGTAATCGGGAAATCTTGCATGGCTAAATCATCCAGAAAGCGTGAGGATGATACTTCAATTGGTAAGCGAATGAACGGAACAACAAGTTTAATAATTGAGAATTTATCGCAGCAGCTTGCAAGTTCAGTGGCCCATCGCCTGTCCGGAAAAGTACCAGTTAGCCAGTTTGTCTTTTTGGGTTTCGTCAGTTGTACGTATCCCAACTCTCCAGAAGGAAAGGAACCCAAGACCTATATCGACTTGTCACCCTGACCAGCAGCTTAGGCTCTTAACTCATGGGGAATAGCGTCAAGGCACCATGATTTATGAGCCAAATGCGGCAGACTTCGACTCAGCTTTCACTGCCGTGCAAGTCACTGCATCTACCGAAAAGAGTGATGGAACCTCTTGTGTACCAATTGCCCACAGTGGCAACCATCTACGCATGACATCCAGCGGCTTCTGCGGCAAGTTTCTTATGACTCATGCTTACAGAGATTTATGGAGGTTTACCACAAATTTTTCGCAGTAGCTTACAACTGATGTAGCAGAACTCCTAATGGGAATAGCTACAGACGTCTACCATAAAAACGGGAACTCGTCATTAGTGAGATTCTCCATTAACCGCTTGTGCCAATAGCCAAGAGCTTATGACACTAAGAGAGCCGCTGTCTACTGCACAAGTAGCAACTTGCAAGATCCTTAGGAATGAGCCTCGTTTTCTAGCCACCAGCTTGTAAATCATGATTAAAAATACTTTTGCCGTGATTCTGCGAAAATGAACATAAACTGCGGAATGTATAGATTTCTTGGAACAGGAAAAATTTCGCGAAAGCACAGAAAAATAAGCAACTGCTGAAGCAAACGACTTTTCATTCTCGTTAGTTACAATAAATATAAACAACCGGGGTCGTCTCAGAAAATGCAACATTAAACTAGAAGAAAGGACAACTTTAAAAGCGTGTAGGAGTTTTCTAAAGAACATCACATCGATAAGGAGGGAAAATATTGCGGTTTTTATTTATCTGGTGAGGCGACTGTAGATCCATCTCGCAAATTAATATTGGTTGACCATCCTCGCAGCCAGCAGCATTTTCAGAAACGAGCTCAAAGGGCGATGCATGCAGCTGAACCTTTTGCCAAGAAGCAATCAGCTCCGATGAAAGCACAACAAGCAAGCCTCCTTAGTTTTAGCACCGTTATAAATGCTGTTATAAATGCTGACCCAGTGGTAACTGACTTTTACTTGCTATGGTATCTGCGAATATTCCTATGGAGTGGGCCGTCCCTTCCAGTTGAGGGAATTTCTTCCCAGACATAAACGAAATGGTGGGTGTGTTTCCGAATATAATTCGCTAGGTCTGAACATTCTCCAGGTATACGAGGAACACTCGCAGACATTGAAAGAGATGTCCCGTGATACCTTGGTCAGCGTCATAACCGAAATACAATTGATGAATGAGTGAAAATGTAACTGCGCATCCCGTTATGTTCACCGGTGAAGATCAGTAAGGACAGTCTCGAATGCTCCTAGAGAGAGTCAGTCCTGCCACAGTTGGAGGAGCCATTCCGTGCAGCTTGACAATGATGGGCATAGACTTAAGCCGTGTGAGGGCTTTCATGTCAGGTGGCTCAAGAAATATGATAGTGTATTGCCGAGATTTCATAAGGCTTGTTCGTGAGGATTCAGTTCATATTAGATGTGCTGTCCATTGCATTACTTTGGTTAGAGTGACACCTTGCAACATAATGCCTTTTGCCTCTCGAGAAGAAATAACCGCGGCTATATTCAACATCTAACACAGAAAGGTGTGGAGAACCTGACCGGCCCAACTACACCAGTCAACACCCGCTGAAATTCCTGATTCGAGGCTGCCGCGCATCACAGCAGGTAGTTCCATCATTATCCAGTCGAGCTACAAGCTGTACAACGTGTGTTTACAGACCAAGCTAGTGATGGTGAAATTGTGAGTCTCGTAACTAACGAAACAACACAGAAACCTTTGAAGTGGCATTGCAACCTTTGGCAAGAACATTATCTGTCGCTTAAAAACCACCGAATTACAGTCTGCAGTAACACATATGACTTACGACGACCTCTCCGAAATAGGCACGTAGCTGAAAAGTGCCGCTGAGGAAATTTGGCTGTAGCATTTGTTTGCACAAGGACTGAGCTTTGATGCGATTAGCAAAATCAAAAATGACAGGCAACTCTGCTTCTCCCAAGTTGCTAACATCAGAGGCTAGCTGGCAGTATTTGAAATTCATTGGAGCGCTTGACACTAGCCAGATCATCACCGTGCCCAATAATCTATGCAGCTATGCCGAAATTACAAGCCTGGTTGCTTCCGCAGTTCTGGCAACTGAATGGCTAATCTATCAAAAAGTGATTGAATAACTGCATGGAAACAAGTGTGAGAACACACAAGCCTTCTAGCGTGGGATGCGAGGGAGAAGTTCACAATTGGTACACAGTATCTGCAGTTATCTATGCACTCTAGTGAATTCGGTAGACATTGATTTTACCCTTACTTCCCACAAGAATGTGTGTGAAAAGTGTCACAAAGTTTCAGACAGAACACATTGTTTGACTTTATTTCAATTTTTCTGATTTTACTGACAACGGATATATATATATATATATATAGTGGATGAACGTGCCCAGATTTCTGTTTATTCTAGTGTTCGCTAGGAAAACACAGGAATTTTATGTTAGCACGGTAGTATTTTCGCAAAACTTCGAATGTTATGGCAGGAGAAAAATTTTACCACTGCAGAAAACTATTGTCTTTAGCCATCATTGCGTGACACCTTCCTAGATGATGTAATAAACTTAGACACTAATGTTCGTGGGAAATCTCCTTATGGAGCAGTAGTATGGGCGCCACTGACAGATCACACACTGGCGAGTCGGCACTGTGCTACTCTTACTGGTTGGTTTTGTGTCAGTTGGCTTGTACGCTATCGCGAAGAACTCTAAGTACAACGCCAGCAACAATCCTCCTACTCGTGAGAAATCTGATTAGGTTACGGAACAAAATTTCCGCTGTCATTTACAACGGCAATTATGCTGTGTTGCAATTACCCTTGCTTATAGACCAGATGCAATGTCAACTGCATAACATGTATGGAGACGGGGTTTGTTGGAGTACCCATGGCAAACTCGATTTCGGCACTAGCGTTTCGGTACTCCTCCACTGAGAGGCCTACTGGACCATAATGGATACCATGGAAAACCAAATTTACGAACTATGTAAAAATGCTAGTTCTACTTGCCTGGGAAAAACAATAATGTGATGATGGAGTTGCAAAATTCCAATTACTGCGCCACCAAATCGGTTATGAGTGTCAGAGACATTTCGCTTGTTTGCAGCTAGACGTGAGTCAAATGATACATACTGTCCTCTTTCTTCGATCAACTGTGGACTGAACAGTAACCCGTGATTACGGAGCGCTACTAGTTTAATGTCATGATACAACAGCCAATTTAGTTCGTGAATGACTTTATATCTCACCTCCTTACTTCCCTCTTTGACTGTGTGCACGATTGGATTCCATCGAATCATGTCGAAGATTTAGTGCTGGTTCAAGCATTATATGGTAATATCCTTGATGAAAAGACCCGAGAGCGTTTGTTGTCCGATCAGAAGCTCGTGACTTGGAAGAAAGCTTGCTGGATATTTCGCCAGCGTGTTAACCTCGTACGGCAACTCGCAGATTTTTCCTCGGCTGATCAGGCTTTATCACCAGATATTAACACAGTTTTCCAGATAACTCGTGACCGTAACTTGCCTTACGTCAGATAGCACGGAGACTTTTTTGTTATCTTTCTGTTGAGCCTCCCTGGAATCCGAAAGAGTGTCAGCACCTACACTTATAGTGTACATTTTGAGGAAAGAAGGATAGCTTTCAAACTTATGCTCTTCTACACGGAGTGCCTTAACTTGAGTTAAACGCGAACCGGCGAATCACCTGGCTGTAGAGTTGAATCAGAACTCGATCAACACCATAAGAGTTTTGCTCTCAATGTGACGGCAGAAATACCGTTTGTTGCATCTTTGCAATCATATGATCAATTTGTGCCTTTCGAACTTTATAATGGATTAGCGTTTAGGAGGATAAGATCAGATGCTTTATCACAGCTGTCAAAACTGAAACATTTCAAAATATAACTGTCATCTTACAACAAGCAGATGGTACCTTTTCTCAGCACTTTTGTTGCGCGTATCTTGAGCCACACGTATATGTAGGTGTGTGGTGGAACAGGTCAAAGCATACTTGGTCGCGACGGGATCAAAAGTCAGTCTAACATTATGCCGAACCTCAACATGAGCCATGCGTACTGACAGCTGGGCGGGAGAGCTGATTGCCAACGCGCCTGTTTGCCACAAATCGTGCTTGGGAAAGATCCTGCGAGCGGGTTGTTGGGGCCCAGCCGAAAACTGATGAACTCGCGCATCAGACAGCAGGGGCGTTGCCAAGGCCTGACCGGAAGCTGATGAACTCGCGCGTCAGCATCATGTGCCTTGCCATGCACCGGGAAGGCGGACGAAGACTGGAGTGCCCGAGCAAGACGATGAACTGGGCAGGCGGAGTGGACATACATGTGTGGAGCGTGGGATTACAGCCAAATCGGCCTGGTGATGTTTGGGGGTTGGTGAGACCGACATATGAATATGAGCGTTCTCTGTCCTAATACAACTCTGGTCTGCTGAGTCTTATTCCGTCTTCCTTCCAGTCGGGTTTGCCAAGGCGCCAAACAGCACACGCGTAAGGGCGCAGATTTAGCAGCAGGCGTGAACCAACCGGTCGATTGCGGGCGTAGCGTTATAACACGTAACAACAGTTGGAACTCGAAACACAAACGCAGGTCCACACTACCGTACGGAATCGCAAGATAGGGATGTATGTCCTCTCGGTTATTACGACCATTAGCAACTCGTCATAATCTTTTATGCAAAAATCGATTGTGGAAATGGAACGCGGTTCACGAGTAGGTTTTCAACGCGGTAAAGTAACACTTGGTATTGACTGATGTGTTTGTTCATGATAATCTAGGGAAACCGATTGTCCTATCCTGTGATGCCTCTTCTTACAGTCTTGGGGTTGTTTTACTACACAAATAATTTGGTGGTTCGCACAGACCTATCGTTCGCACTGCACAACCTTAGGCACAACCAAAAAGAACTACTTTGAGCTCAATCTCCAGGCATCTGCTGTTATGTCCGCTACCAACCGATTCCACCACTACTTTATCCTCCAGAATTTTGTGATTCCCATCAGCCACAAACCCCTTGTCGCGATCCTTAAGCACAACAGATAGCCTCAGTCAGAGTGATTCGCTGGTTCCTCATCCCATCCGCTTACGCATATCAAATTCTGAATAGGTCTGGCTGTCAAAATGCCACCGCCAGTGTTCTTGGCCGACTTCCCTTAAAGAATTTCTCTTTTGAAAACTTCACTCGTCATGAGCGTGTAAATCAGATTTAGCCGTTCTACAAGGCACTCGTCACATCTACAGATATTTGCAAGCAGACATGTTAAGATTCCTTATTAGCGCTTGTACAGTAATAAGTTTGGGTTGGATGATCTGAAAACATATCTGCAGATCTAACATCTTCCCGAACTAAGATGACTGAGCTCAGTCTCTAGAACGGATGTTTGCTGTCGGATGCTCGCGTCGTTGTCCATGTACGATTGCGATCAATCAACCTGGAAGAACTTCATGATTTGCACTCTCCTGTTTCTACTTGTAGTAACCCGGTTTCGATGGTGATGATGCGTCTAAGGTTGGGTATTTCATCTTGCTTTGTGTTTTTGCATGCGCTACCAAGAATATGGAAAAGCTGCCCCTCATGTGCGCATACAGCCTTAGAAATGGCCAGGAAAATCCTGGAAACGTGTCAACGTAGACTCCTTCGATCCATTCGAAAGCCAGATGATCCTGTTGGCCGTTGATGTTCATCGTTAGGGGACTGACGCACACATGATAGCAATAGCAATATCGGCTATCACAATAAATATTCGCTGCCCATAGGCGCACGGAAAACTAGTGTCGGGCAACTGACCTGCGTTCACCAGCGCCGAATTTTTCACCTTCGTCGTTTCAAATGGAATTAGACTTATAACTACTGCTCCTTACCATCGGTCTTCAAATGGATTGGCTGCAAAGCAAAGTGTGCAAAAAGCCGCTTAAAGAAGCGAGTGCACCGCTGTGTTTGTACCTAGATCGTGCCGTTTTTGCTTACCGAATTATAGTAACCGATCCTACCGGAAGAGGTTCTGTAGAGTCAGTGTTTAGCTTGCGTTTGCGCACTTTATGAACAAGAACGAGATAAACAGCACTTTGATGGTCGCAGTAACAACAGGCAATGCAACCTACATGTGTTTGCTTTCAGAACACCAAGGGTACCCATCTAATGGACAGATCAGCGATAAACCGACTGAGGACTGCATCACAAGCTTCCAAGGCGGTCAACTTCCGAGTCAAACTGAGAAACGAACCCATTCATTGTTCTACGCCATGACTTAAGACAGGGATGTCCAAAGTCCGGCCCGCGGGCCAATTTGCCCGCGGCCTCCTCGTGTAATAATAAATTCGGGCTTAGACTTTATTCGTACAGGCGTAATGATTGTTGTAATATTAATGTCAGACTGAATATGTCCCGATATTTTTTTACCTCACCAAATGTGGTCCTCCTTGCAAAAACTTTGGACACTGGTGTAAGTGAAACCTTGCCAGACGTCAATCCGCAAACCGCCGACCGGTCGGTTGCTTTCAGCCAGGATAGTTAGAAACACAAGAGGAAGATGTGATGCATAAACAACTTGTTGCCTTTACGTTACCTCAGCCGACCGCGCAAAGCATGTGTGCGGCGGCATTGTGAGTGTGTGTGTGCGCGCATGTACCACGTGTGTGTGATTCGCCCCTGGCACATGGTTGGCGGCATCCGGTTTCGGATTTGCCTGTCACTGTGGCCAGCCACACGACGCCTGTGCCTACAGAAAGACCACGGGTGGCTTGCGCTGCACGCACCACAGCTTCAACCACACACCGCATATCCAGTGTAAACCCGAAGGAATAAGACCGGAAGGCGTGTGGATGGGAGCCACGTTTCATCAATGGAGCCGGCCCACACTCCTTCACAGGCAAACACAAGCACGCTGTATTTGGGGAAGCAAGCACACACTAGGCGGTGGCTGGACCGTAGTCCGCTCCACACTGAGTGAATGGAACCCCTCTTTGATCCTCACAAGGCCACAAGAACTGAGCACCACGTCCCCTCCAGCAACGACCACCTGTCTCCTAGACTCAGTATGGACGAGGTAGTGGATAATACACAGGTAGGCACCCTGTCAACATGAACATCAAGCGCAGCCACACCGCTGATATCAAGCAACATCCAATCACTTGAGAGAAAGATAACAGAGAATAAATCGAGTAATGCATAAGGAAACTTGACAAAAATTTTAGATTAATGAGCATATGAAATAAGTTGTTAAAAAAGGATCCGACATAAGTTCACGAGGTCATAAAGTATATTTTACGGAAATGCCACGAATACGAAAATGTTATCGAAATTAACTACAATTGGCTTAAGCGACGTGTGCAAGTTTATAGAAGAGCGTACAGGTAGACATTTATATGAGAAAGAAAAGCATTAGGACAAAATTGAAAACCCACCACCTGAAATAAATAGACTTAGCATGCAAGCACGCGGTTAGTAAATCGAATGCAGCGTACCTACAAACGCTGCGCCGGTTCTGCCTACGTTCTCTGCAGGACCCGTCGTCGCTTCGGTAGTGGTCCCGAGTGGCCTCGCTGATGGCTCACAAAGCCTGCCTGACTCAGGCACTCGCGACCGCATGTGCTACAGCACCATGCGCTCGATGTCGATGGAGTACAACCTATCGGTGCTTGCCACTTCCGCACTTGCCGCTTCTTCTCAGCATGTATGAGGTCTTTCTCCCGCACTTCAGCAACTGCCTTCGTGATTAGATCGCGTCATGCACGCCGATCAACCACCTTCAATTTCCATGACCTGCAATCAATAGTAGGACGTGATATGCTCACTTCGATCATGTACTGGTAACAGAACTTTGATTTCCCCATATACCGCTTCCCAATACTCAGCTGACCGTATAAGTTTTGTTTCGGTATCCGCGTTGAATCCATACGGTTCACATGAGCGAACCACCTCTGGTGTCTCAGCAAAAGTATGCAGTCCACTGCATACATCACGCTTCGGTGCAACATTTCCGTGTCTGCAACTCTGTCGCTCCAACCGATGCGCAAAATCCGTCGCAAGCACTGCTGATGGAACCGCTCGAGATATCGCACATCCCGCCGGTATATCGTCCACGTTTCACTGCCGTATAGTATAATGGATAGCACCATGGATTTTTACACAATCAGCTTCGTGCCAACGGTAAGCTGATGGTTGTTCCACACTCGGTACTCTAGCTTCCCGAATGCTGCTGCTGCCTTCGACACGCGGATACGCAACTCACTGTGTAGCTGCTGATCAGTCGACATCACACTCCCAAGGTAGCAGAAGCGGGAGGTGGTTTCTAATACTTAAACACTAATGCTGATTCGCGGCAATATTGAAGATTGCACCTCCGGTGAAGGCTGTTAGAGACAGACAGTTTTGCATGTGTTTATGTTGGGTCCCGAATTTGGCCGCTGTCGAAGCCAGAGCACTAGTCATGTGCTGCAACTCATCCGAGCTGTGTGCAAACAACGCACATTCGTCAGCAAACAGCAACATACGGATAGTTGTCTCACAGACTGGAGTTCTCGCACCGAAACGACGGATGTTCAGCAACCCACCATCAATACAGTGCTCCACGCGAACACCGTAAGCACAAGCCACATCAAAAGCTCAAGATACCATTGCATGAAGATAAATAGTAAACAGGGCAGGAGCTAAGACACAGCCTTGCTTCACACCAGAGACAAATGCAAAGTCATCCGAGGTCTCTCCACTCAGCTGCAGACATTCAATTAAATTTACAAACTTACGCGGGCAACCAAACTTACCCAACACCAGCCACAATGCCTCGCCGTTCACAATATCAAATGCCTTAGTGCAATCAATAAGAAACGAGTACTACGTCTGGTGTCGTTCTCTGCACTTCTCTTGCAACTGACGAGCAGCAAACACCATAGCTATAGTGCTGCGACCCGAACGGAATCCACATCGCTCTTCCGCCACGTTAGGTTCCACAACCTGACTGACGAGGCGGTTGAGCAGGATTCGGGCAATCACCTTGCCCACACAACTCAGCAAGTTGATGCCACGATAATTCGTGCAACATTGCTTGCTCCCTTTATCCTTGTACAGTGGTAGCACAAGTGCATCCTTCAGCTCAGGAGGCACCTCCTCCTCAATCCATACGCATTGCACCAAGTGGTGAAGCGCAGTCAACAACGCGGGTCCGCCGTGTTTCAATACTTCAGCCGCGAATCTGTCGGCTCCGGCACACTTGCCGTTTCGCAGCTAAGTGTTCGCTGCGTCTCATCCAGTGTCTGTGTGTCCGCCAGACTACTCTTCACACCGTGCTGCCTCAGGCAGTTCCAAGTAGGCCAGTCGATCCCTGAACGGTTGTTCAAGAGACAGTCAAAGTGTTTTCGCCAGATCTGCATTATGTCTGTAGTCTGTGCGCAGATAGCGCCTGAACTACCATCGATCAGCGTCCTCAGCGTCTCCAATCTCGGTCCATACACCGCCTTCAAGGAGTCAAAGAATTCCTTGTGTTGGCGGCGTTCGGCGTAGCATTTCATCTGCTTCGCCTTCTCCGTCCACCATGCCTTTTCTAATGCGACTGACCTCTCGGGGCAGTCGCCATCGAAGTTTAGGGTCTGCACATGTGCAGCAAATGCCGATTTCTTCTCCGACACCAATGCGCCAATCGTCGCATTGTTGTCATCAAACCAATCAAGCCGCTCGCAGTTTGCGCGCTAGATGGTCCCCTCGGCAGCAGCTGTCACCTGGTCGCGAATGTGGTGCAACTGGTCGCCCACCGTGGCTATGCAGCCCACGTCACACAGGCGTGCAGCCATCGCCTAGTCCAGCTCAGTACGTTTCGCCACAGTAGCGAGGGAGTGAATGATAACTTTACGCCGATTCACGGCAGAAGTGCAATACATAGATTTACGAAAATATATGTACAGTTTGGTCCGCATCAATGTGTGATCAGTGCCACACTCAGCTCCACGCAGTACACGTGTCATGCGCATTTCACGCATATCACGCTGACGTACGATGACATAGTCGAGCAGGTGAGCGTGACCACTCCGTGGGTGCGTCCAAGTTGCTATATCACTCGCACTAGTGCAAACCGAGTGTTCGTGATCGTCAGGCCGTGAGTGGCACACAGTGAGAGCAGCCTATCACCGTTCGCATTCGCTGAACCAATGCCATGCGAACCGATAACATCTGTCCACGCTGATGCATCACGCCCAACGCGCGCGTTGAAATCACCCAGCAGAAATAGTCGGTCGCTCCTCGGCACAGACCGTATCACGGAGGATAGCTCAGTGTTGAACTGATCACGCGTGTCATCAGGATAACACATGGTCGGACCGTACGTGCTTATAAAGTAGTAAACTTGCCCCTTCCGAGTCGTAGGCGAACAGTCATCAGTGGTGCTCTGATGCCCGTTGGTTCACCTACAAGCTGTCCATGGAGGTGATCGGGTATTTCAAATCCGACCCAAAGATCACGTGGTGCTGAGGCGGCGTTGCCCACCCAGTAGGATGTGTAGCCAGCACCTGCTTCATGCAACTTACCTTGCTCAGCGAGCCGGGTTTCACTAAACGCCGCAGTATGGATGTTGTAGCGCGCCAGTTCCATCGCGACGAGTACAGTGCGTCGCTCCAGCGCTCGCTGGAGTTCCGGTCCAGTTGTGAGTGCACGTTCCAGCACCCGATGCTGAGTGCATTGCGCACAGGCATACGATTGCATTGGTGGTCAATCGCACGCGTGATGGTCGTTGTGCTTCGGAGGTTAGCTTGAGGGACTCCACCCGGAGCCTTTGGCTCAATATCCTGACCCACAAGGCAGTGGGTAGCAGATCCACCTCGGCAATGTGATTGCAGAGACAGATTGGGATCACCTTGACTGCCGTCACACGCAGTCTTGGAGGTACTGGAACGATTTATATATGTTTTGCGACCGTAATAGGATACACCTGTGACCACAGCCAGACGCAGGTGGGTTTTGGCGGGTATGCACCAATTGGAACAGGGGATGCCTGGCTTGAGGCGGGCAGTAGCAAACCATTGAACATCCGGAGGTGCCCTCCCATTGTCAGAGACAATGCGTGGCGCTCAGGCTCTACGCCAATCGAGCTGTGAGCTTATAACCCGTAGACTTGTTGTCTCCCATGGCTAGTTTTTACGGGAAGAGGGCCATCGACCAATTCCTAACCTCCGAGGAGGATGGACTAGGATACTGGCAGGGTGCCCACACCTGACAGGAGAACGACTCGGGTCCTCAGCCAAAGTCTTCGATTAAATGAACACCCGAAAGGCAGCGGGTCTAGCGCATGGTCAGTTCACTGACTCATGCGGATTGGTGTCCTGGATCTTAGCAGGGAGAAGGGCGAAACCCAAATCCCACCCAGCGGTCGCCACGAAGAGGCGCCCAGGACATGAGCAAATGGCAAAACAGTAGCAGCAATGGGTAGACCATATGTCAGGATCTAGCCACAACCAGCCTCAGCAAACTATAGGCTCTCCCGCAGCCCTTGGTACATGGTTGGCGGCATCCGGTTTCGGATTTGCCTGTCAATGTGGCAAGCCACAGGACGCCTGCGCCTACAGAGGGACATGGATGGCTTGCGCTGCACCACCCACAGCTCCAACCACATACCCCATATCCAGTGTAAACTTGAAGGAATAAGACCGGGAGTCATGCGGATGGGAACCACGTTTCATCAACGGAGACGGCCCACACTCCTTCACAGGCAAACACAAGCACGCTGTAGTTGGGGAATCAACCGCACACAAGTCGGTGGCTGGACCGCAGTCCGCTCCACACTCAGTGCATGGAACCGCTCTTTGAGCCTAACACGGCCACAAGAACCGTGCATCCCGTCCCCTCCAGCAACGACCAACTGTCTCCTGGAGCCAATATGAACGATGTAGTGGGTAATAGACAGGTAGGCACCTTGTCAACATACACATCAAGCGCAACCATACCAGGGATATCAAACAACAGCCATTCACTTTAAACGACAAGCTAAAATAAAATAAATCCTTGGTACATACTGCCTAATCAATACACTGACAAGGGACAGTGCATTCCACTGTCTGCTTATCCACCAAACGATTGTACGCATGCATGACTGATTGGTCTTATGACATACTTCTATTGTTCCTATTTATTTCTGATTCGATTTGGGTATACGAGTTAAAAAACATTTGGTCGGAGCAGTGAGTAGACACAAGTTGCGATAAGTTAACCTTTTGGTTGTTCTCATCAGTCGCAAACACGGTACAAGCGGGATTCATGGACGGCTATATACAGGGAGAAAAGTTGGCACAACAATCTAAATGTCAAAATCAAACCACGGTAACCTAATTGATTGTCTTACTATTTTCTGTGTACACAGCACAGGTTGATAAGCCCTAATTAGCAATCTCTTAGTAATTTTCAAGTTTATCGGATTGTTGTTACGTAATAACACCTTGAACGCAGGCTCCAGGTTCACATGAAAACGCGTTGCCAATAGATGCTTGGTGATGGATGATGCGGTACTCATGTTCATCTCGGATTCACTCCGCTTTTTGCGTCACCAGTTGCTCCACCCTTCTCGGCACATGTTCAGCTACCCTCTGAGCTAACTGACGGTCAGTTCTGCCTATGTAAATATCACCGCAACCGCAGGTGAACTGGTAAACGACGTGAGAGGCCGAAATGACTGATGAGTTGCTCTGACGATCATGAAGAACAGGGCTTCGCGTTGTATGTATGAGTCCTAACTGGGCGGTCGCGTAGGTGCGCGTAAGGACGGACCGGAGTTTATGTCCGATATCATTTGATACCTGGTCTCCTTTGAACGACAAGAACAAGTATACATTCTTTTTCTCTGCGGTTAACACCGGTATTTTCTCCTTGGGAGGCCTGCTGTGGATTTGAATGAACTTCTCAGGCTACCCAGTTGACATCAAGGTTTTGAAGAAAAATTCTTCTTCAGGTTGCAACATTTCGGGGCTGCATATCTGTCTGGCTCTGTAGAAAAGCGTTTTCACTAGGCCACGTTTGTATGCGACCAGGGCAAAGTTGGAAAAGTGGAGGTACTGCCCGCTCAAAGTTGCCTTGCGATGAACCGGGCGCTGTAGTACACCATCGGTCCGTCTCTTAATGAGTATATCCAAAAATTGCAGATTATCATGTTGCTCCAACTCATGGGACACCGATAAATTTGGATGAATTGATTTCAGGACTGTCGACAACCGTGCAAAATGTTCGTGGCTATCGAAGACTGGGATGTCGTCCACATACCGCTTGTACAACGTAGCTTCACCAATGCTAGCAGTAACTTGTCTTTTTAGCAAGCCGAGTAAGATGTCTGCTAATACTGGTCCCAGAGGGCTACCCATGGCGACGCCGTCGATCTGTTTATAAGCATTTCCTCAAACACGAACCGTATATTTTCCATGCATAATAGGATCATATCCCTCAAATACTCCAGCGGCAGGCCAACAGACATGTTTTGGCGCGCGATTAAATCATACAAATTTTCAACTGTCTCACGTAGAGGCAAGTTTGTGAATAAGGAGTGTAAGTCTATGGAGTAAGTGTGCTTCGCATCCAGCGAGACGTGTTCCAGTGTCTCGATTAATTCAGTGGAGTCCTTTAGACAATACATGACCAGGAGTTTGCGTACTGGCTACAACATTTTCGCTAGCCACCGCGCAACTTTGTGATACGGTGAGTTGTACATACACATAATCGGACGCAGTGGGTTACCTGCCTTGTGTAATTTGGGAGCGCCCCTCTTCCTGGGTGTCTGAGTGCCGGTCGATTTCAACCGCCTGTGTTGCGAGTCATTGATGTAACCATGTAGTAAGAGATTCTGTAGCTTCCTGGTCACTTGCTTCTCGATCAAGGTTTTGTTTTTTGGTGTTTTGTCTAACTGGAATTTCCGTCTGTCTCGCAAAATATATTCCATCTTTGCAATGTAGTCAGACCGGTCCATTATCACAATGCCTGATCCCTTATCCGGCTGCAGAAACGTTATATGTCCCATTTGTTTTAACTCCTTGATCGCCATATAGTATTCGACATTCAGACAGCATCTCCAGCTTATCGGCGTGTTCACGTGTTGGTTAGCAATATCTACTAATTTTGCCCGGAACCAACCCGCATCTTCCATTGATCTTGGCGCACGGTCACCGAGCTGTTCATTCCGATACGCAAACTGAGCCTGCGTGTTGAGCTTATCCATAGCTTTTGGCGGCAATCGGTACTTCAGTCCAAGTGAGAGAACTTCCAATTGTGTGCGCGTGAACTGTACAGATGACAGATTGTATACATGCTTTAAGCACTCATTATGGAAGGCAGCATTTGGGGCTTTAGCAAGGGAATCCTGCAGATTGCGGACTGTTTTCGTTCTTGTGCGACGGACAATGTCAGCGGAAAAGGCCTCAAATTTCAACCGGCAAACCAACGACAACTTTTTGAGCACGCATGCGAACTGCCACTGCGTCTCGAGGAACTTTCCTTCTCGTTCAAGACAGGCGTCGATGTGCGACGACGCTACCCATGACAGATTGGTGTTGTTAATCGGCAATTTGTTGCTTGACAGCGTCTCGGCAAATCGTCGCGGAAAACAACATGAACGGATACATCCTTCATAAAATTCTCTCCGAGCGGTTCCACAGTTAACTTGCAGCTCAAAGATAACAATCGATCTAATACCCTCGCAAGTTAACGGGGAGTCTTCTTTTCAAAACTTCTTTACAAAACAAAATATTCGTTGCCATTAGAACTTCAAAGTGCTGTAATTATTCTTCCTTAAAGATCCGACGAAATGATAACTGCAGCTCAGGTTTAACACGTAATTTTTTGGCAGGGATAAAAGTTCACTAAAATAAGGTAAAAAGCGGTAAACTAATCAACTAGGGACGCAATAATTTCATGTCATGTGCCAGGCGATGAAGTCACAGCACCCAGTATATTAAAAATTTGCGGTGGTTGTTACAGTAATTGACAGTATAACGAAATTCTGGCAACCTCCGAAATTAATATGTTACAGTGAAATTTTTTAAACTGGAATTAGTCAATTCCCATGAATAGACATGTTGCCATGTCCACTACAGTATGTACATTACTTCAGCATGAATTGACAGACAAGAGAGCGTAATATTTCTTGGATGCAAAGTAGCATATATTTACACTGAACGATTTGACGTACCGTAATTGCGAGAGGTATTTCTGTAACTTTTATCATATCACATTTGTACATGGTATGAAATGTTACGGTCTTTTAGTTTCAGAAAATGTCCGTGATTTTCTTCTGAACCCTCCCACACACAAAACACCGTAGAAAATAGACCTCGACCACCGCACATGAATTTAGCATAGATGCTGCCACATCACTTCTTACCAGAAGAAAATCTTGAAAACTATGGTCTATGTTCGTTGCCTGAGCAAGAGTTAACCTCTGTCGATCAGTTTCAACACCCCTTCCTCTTCCAACTCATCAACAAAAGGATTACTATCACTCAGTGTATGGCAAACTTTCATCAGCGGTGATTTCTTGTTGCACTCTTACTGCAGACTCTACATTGACCAAATCAGAAAGCTGCACGCTAGTTGGCACATTCAACGTTTTATACAGATGAAAAGAATTCTCCCCTTTTCGGCCTTTATCCGACGTTCTAGACACAAACGTAATGGTAAGATAGATATATAAAATCATGCTGTTCATCGCTTGATTTTAAACCTTGCGCTTCTACTTAGCCAATAAGGTTGTTAACCAATCGTGTTAGGTTTAACACTAGAAGATGAGCAAAGCTTATTTAATGGAATAAGCATTGGTTACTTTCAAATCGCTATCCTGATCGACCGCTGGCGCACATGTATGAAATATGGCTACTATACCATCTGCACAATAAAATAATGTAATAAAATATATTTATTCTATTAACCAGGATGAAGTTCCACTATATTTTGAAAAAATAAAAATATTTAGGCAAGAAGACGAAATTTTCATTCGTTATACTGAAAATTTGAAATTCGTTAAACTGAAATGTTTTAACACACATTGAATATGAAAATGGTGGGAGCTTAAAATAATTTCGCAAATTTGCAAATTTGTTTTACGCGTTCATTATATTGATATTTTAATTTAGCTTGGAAATATGATCAGGTCATCAATATTAAGATGGCGGGACATTATCGGGTCAGCTGCTCCCTATCCCTGCTAAGGGAATTTCTGTCACGAGCGCAAATGATAACAAAAACGCAGGCCATGTGAAACTATGAGCTAGCTAATCCTCAATTTCCCCTAAAAGATCAAATAAAATAAGTGAAATAAGTACTAATGACTTCAAAACATTAGGGTGGCGTTGAAACTCATGGCATTTACGTTGTTCACACAGTCGGTTTCCGAAAATCCGAGACGAAATATAGCTAATCTCGAGAATTTCACAGTTTGTGTCGTCGAGTTGGCTGCAACCATCCGGACGTACGTTCCTTCCTGCAAACTACATAATTTCAACCATCACTGCGTGTTCTATTTCTGTTGACTGCAAACCACAGCTGTGGTTCGTCTCCTAACATCCCCTTCCATTGGCGCTAACTTAACGAACCACGCTTAAACTATTAACTGCATTTTCACATTCGACCTGAAATTCCTCGCAACCGGTACATGTTCAGCTGAATAAGTTAACCAATTCGCACCATCCGTGAAAGATGGCAGTTAAAGTCATGTAATCAGGGCGACCAATGCATTGCCAACTAGTAAATCTTAAGCTAATGATCAAACTCTTGGAACAGCGTTGGAATCGATGGTGATTTCATGACATCAAAGCAAGTCAAGCCTAGTCAAGCAATGGGGAATGTTTTGTAGACAAATGTACGAAGCCGAAATTTCTCCAAATCTTTCTGAGCCATTTGAATGTACTGAGGTGAGAAGGATCAATCATGCGGCAGATAAAAATAGTGAGGGATTATGATTTGCCCTACCGTATCTCTGATTGACTGATTGCTCGTTCTATCAACAAGTTGCTGATTAAAGCCACTGAACTTAGGAGTTAACCTACATTCCTTCGGGTCACAACTACAAATGGATGAGTTTGATGGAAATCGGGCTCGGTCCATCCCGACCGCATTAGGCACTACCAGTGACTGTTCGTGTTTCTTAGCCCAGCAGACTTACTGCATTATCAGCAGCCGTGCCACTGTTCACGTAAACCTTTCCACCGACGCGACAGGAATCATGAGACGCAAGGAATATCCCCTTCGTACACAATGCGTACAACTATACACACACATACAAAATGATTTCACACCATTAGGATTGGGCCAGTAAAATTTTGATTCATGTGTGTAATCAGGTGCAAATGCCCATTTGCAGAACATTTTGGTTAGTTTCGTATTTGTAATTCTAAAGTAGCGTCTCAGAGAAAATGACACCACTTAATGGGTGTGTTTTATTCTCTGCCTTACCAACATTATCTATTTTTAAGTGAAGACGCTTAGTAGGCATGATTAGTAAACTCCCTTCTTAAGACTAAGTTGCTTATATTAATATGGAGAAAAGTACAGTATACAGTGAACAATATTTTAAAACGTGATGCACACGAAGTACCCATTTTGATATCTGCGGATGGTTGGGATGTGCTGCATATGAGAGTTTTGAATGATTTTGGATGAATTTTTTACTGATCAATGCTTCCTTGTATTATTTTATCCATTTTAACCTTTCTGTTACGTTACCTTCTACGGCAGGAGTTAAAATTATTAAAAATAGGAAATCTACCGCTTTTAATTACATACCAGCTTTCAGAAGAATACGTTTGACGATGGCTAACTTGCTACAACGTTTGAATGAACCCGATATAGTTATCCTTAGCTGATTATTTTGAGGATGAAAGCTGCTAAATAATTAAACAGTAAATAAGTAAATAGCTTATTTTTCGACGATGCGAAGACTATTCACACATAAAGAAAGATCAAAATATTTACAGGTTTTTTCACTTAATCCCCTCTACATTATATTATATTCCTGTCAGTTTCACACTTGCGCCTTCCTCAAGTTCAAGTTCAATTTCAAGTGGGACTGGAACAGTAGGATAAATTCCCATGGATGTCCCTTCCGTAGCGTGTCGTTTATCTATGGTATTATTCGTCCGCAATATATGGAATCTGTTTTAGAAGTCATCGACAGTGGAAGATAACTGTAGTCGATAAGTAAACGGAGTCGATATAGCAAACGTAAGCAAGGAGGAAATGGGAAAGGCCTCAGTGGGTTGGGCTTCTGGGAAGAAATAAGTGCGACGGAATAAGGGACAAAGGGAAGGTGGAGTACCAGGTTTGAAGTGCGGCAGGAATACACTAAGCCTTCGCCTATAGAATTGTAAAACTGTTTTCAAAGAAGTTAAACGATATAAACCAACTGTTTAGAAAATCCGTTATAAATCCAATGCACCAATTTATCCGAAAAAGAATCCTTCAAACAGCAGCGGAAATACGACAGGGCAGCGCTATAAGCAGTTGCGAGCTTGCCATGCCTGATGTGCTATATGGTGAGAATGAGGATAGAAATATAATGGATGACGGTGCAGAAGCCAATCTTGAACAATCCAGTATTTATGCTAGCCGAAAGGAAGACACACTTGAGCTTGAGTTCACGCAAAGCTGGCGTGAAGTGACAATCGCCTAGAGATGGAGTTGACCCAAGAAAAATAAGTGGGCAGGAAGATGTTAGCTTAGGCGTGGCTTCACCTCACCATCAGAATACTTCCTACAATATTACAGACCCAACATTTTTGACTTTTTCGAAACAGACAAATATTTATCAAGCGATTAAAACCGGGAACAGTTTGGTTACAACGGTTAATAAAATGCGAAAGAGTTGCCGCATTTCAATGGTAATGGACAACGTTGGCTTTTCAAGACTCCGTATGTATTGGAAAGGACCACAAGAGTGAAGGCAATTGCAGACAACAAAGGCGAATCGGTAGTTGCAAATGCGAACTATCATCCATATTAGCGCTGAGCGAAATCCGCCGCAGCGCACAAATAAATTCTGGAAGTTGGAACCTCTTATCACAGAAGTGGGCGCTCGTTGCCTACAGGCACCCTGAGAAGAGTTCAATGCAATGGATGAGCAAATGATGCCATGCACTGGAAGAATGACAGCATAGCAATACATTAACTGAAAACAAAGCTCAGTGTGACAAAGAATTTTGTCATATTTGGCAAATCAGGAACTGCCATCGACTTCGAAGTTTGTCAAGGCGCTTGGTGTCTCTGCAGATCCAAAACATCCGGGTCTTGGTGATTCAATGGTTCGGAAATTGTCAGAATATATTTTCCACCAGGAAAATTACAAGTCTTGCTTTGACAACGACTTCAATTGGATGAATTTTATATTGGAACCGAAAATGTTAAGTATTCACTCTCTAAGTACGGTGAAAAGTAACCGTGTAATTGGATGTCCGCTGAAATCCGAGGAAGATCTCCGCATAGATGACCGTAGATCTTCTGACTGCAAGGTATCATCAGATAGACGTATCTGTGTAGTCGGGTGGATCGACAATGGCGTTGTTACTCTTGCGACTAGTTCTGTGGACATTGCAATGATGGTCAGTGTACGTCGGTCGAGTGGTAGAAACTCATTCACTCAAGTGAGCAGACCAAAAGGTGTTAAATTTTACAATGATGACATGGAAGGCGTGCATAATCTGATTTTCTTATTTGCTTGCACAGAATTAAGGTCAAAACATGAAAACGGACAGAACCAATGATCATTTACTTTGTGGACTTCGCACTTGTAACTTCATGCTGGTGTATAGAGACATTGCAATGATAATTGGTACAACAAGAAAATGATTCTTGAATCTTCTCCATTCCAGTAGCGAAGTTGCTAATACTTTAAAGCAAACCTAATTGACCACAACAAATCCGTGCAGACGTATGAGAAGAGCAATCCCATCCACATCACACACAGAAGCTTGCGATACTCTAACAACTGCAAAGGCTGCTATTTCGCCCCTACAAAGTGCTTAAAACCTGAAGTCAGCTATTATAAATTAACTATTTTCCTGTCTGCATTACACGATTTAGAACAGCGCTGCAAGCTTGAGGGTGACAAAGCACGCAGCAGACTCAAGTGTACTAAATGCAACCTGTTTATTTGCTGCACAAATGAAAGAAACTCTTTATAGATGGTTCAGTATTGCTCCTCGTAGCATTGACACATGACGACCGCGATTTCGTCCTGGTTTGGACTCATAGGGTGGAGATAGCTTGAGCTGTGGTCGAACTCAGAGCCTAGTGGTTTAAGGCGAAAAGCCTGATCATCAAATCCAACTTTGAAAAGACTGTTTCATAACATTTTACAGCGTAATAACAGGACTTACAGCACTATATTCCCATCCTTCCATTTTGGTACGCTTTGGTAGCTTGGGTCACACTGTGTATAATTGTAAACATCCATTTGTTTAATTTACCAGTAACAGGCTAACTCTTTCGTTAACTATGTAACAAGAACAAATACATTAATTTTAAGACGAAAAATAATTCGTTGAATCGAAACTTTTGTCCGTGAAGGAAGAGGTTAAAAGGATTGTACACTCGGCACCAGTTACAATCCAAGCAAATACTTCACAAGTTTTTAATATGACGCGGACAAAGTGATCCAATTATAGCTTTACACTAACAATGAATGCTAAGATAAAGCATCCGACACCATGCTATCAAAATCTAGGGCTGATCACAACTTCACCATTTCCTACATTGAACAAGCCTTTTATGCTATAGTACAAACAACAGGGCCGCGGTACAGCAGGTTTTCTAAGAAAAAGAAGTAGATTTACCAAATCTAGTGCGCTGTGGTTTATTCGCTTGTGCAGGAAGGCCGATAACTTACAGGAATCTGACAAACCATCAGTCGTTATGTACTGCGTCGGCTGTACACTTGTTCGGTGGAATTACAGGCAAATAGGGTGTGTGAAAAACGATTACTCAACCCAAGCAAGTGCAGCCGAGGCGGTGTAAGCAGAGCGCAGCAGTTTTGTAGACCGGTTGTTGCGACACCTATCTCATCCTAATAGGCCGGTGCCATTGTTGATGCGCACCTGCCAGTGCCCTATGTGACAACGCACCTGTGATTTTCCAGTTAACCTGGGTGGGTTTGAGGGCAAATGCATCGTGGCGACAAGATAGGGGGTAATATGCAGTATCGCTGCAGCGGTCGCCATTTGGTAGCACAAACGTTCAGGACTCCAAAAAAGTGATAAAATCGCAAACGCTGTTGTCGCACTCAAGCTGCAACGCGAACATTGAGTCAGAACACACAGTTAGGGATATGTATATGGGGTTAACCTTAAACCATCAATTGAGATGAATACTCCTGCGCAATTTTTGTAAATTTCGCACAGAGCGATGGCACATTTATTTAATGTAACTATACAGTGTGGGATGCACTACCTTGCTTACCGGAAGACTGAGTCAATAAAAACTGCTAGTTGTAAGGAATAGTGTGGAGTTATGATAGGTTCGAGGAATGTCGGTGGGAGAGTGCAATTTAGATGAACCTGAATGTTTGCGGTATTAATTTGGCGAAATTTAAGCGCAAGGCAGTTGTGCTCATTTCGACCATACACATAAATGACTGCAGTTCGAATAACATCACACTATAAGCCAATAAATACTCGGAAGACGAATATTTCCTATTTTTAGATGAGTTACTTTTGAACTAATTTCATAATTATAGTGGTTTTATTTAGCTTCCAAAAACAAAACTCGGTTGAATTAATTATCTTTGTCTGTGCAATGAATTGTAGCGTAAACACGGGTTTCAGTGTTGGGAGTGGCTTGATAAATTTTGTTTCCCTTGAGTGAATAGAAAATACAGTGGAGGTGTAACCTACGTTAGGGGTTAACTAGAATATTTTGCTAATACCCTTCAGTTGTGATTGAATATCGAAATATACTCCCATATTGCAGGACAGAGTACAGAAATTACTGCCCAAGTTAGCACACGCGTTTTTATTTGGCACCGTGCACAGAAGCATAGATCCATTTGAACAAAATTCAACCGACCAACTGCGCTTCTAGATTTCACCTTCAGTAAAATATTTAACGAAAAGTACCAAGATGTGTACTCATAAGGGTATTAGTAGTGGCTACGTGCGCTGAGTTTTGGCGGCCGACAACACCACCTGTAGATCAAATGTTAGACATATCCGCAAATACACAGTGTAAAGTAATCTGTTAAATTCGACATCCATTGAGGTATAATTAAGAGATATTACTGAGGCGACACATGAGTAGAACTCTTTATCTGTCTCTACTTGGGCGCCGCTTAATGTCTGTTAATTAATACCTTAGAGACCCTCGAGCAGATGCTGTTTCAAATATGCTGTATAGTCTGAAAATGGATTGATGCTGCATTATCTGAAAGCAAGATTTCTGCTAAATGAATCATGAAATTTGCTGCGATAGATGGTTATGAAGACTGGCTAGGAGACTCAGGCTTTGGTAGAATACTATCAATTGAAAGGTCGATTTGGTATAAACGAGCGTTTAACTTGTTCACTTTCCAGTGCATATGGTGGATTAAAGAGACGAATTACTTGTTGCTGAAATTTTTTATTCAAATGGATGATGTGCTTAACTAGGAGAGTACACGTGATATTTGGACAAAAGAAATAGAGAACGATCATCCGCGTTTTGGCATGAAACCCAAATGGTCGTTAACCTGGCTGAAACGTTTCGAGTAAAAACGCCTGCTACGTTTAAGACAAACAGCGACACTTCAGTCTCAGCCAGGCGGAGCTTATTTCGATTAGTTGTCTACTAGCATTACGGTCAATGCACGATACATTTCTGTTCCATGAATATGTCTTCTATGCCTGCTCCATTATGGCATAATTCTAATGGGCAAAGTAAAGTTACAAACATAGAACAAACTGTCTAAGCCTAAAAATGGTGGTGTAATTGCGACGTACGTAGTCTTTGTCTCAATTTCTAGACAGATGTGATTAGTCTGCCCAATAAGGGAATCGACAAGTTCTAGTACGGTGACCGACAAATGATGTGGAAGCAGACACACACACACACACACACTAAAATCCCCGGAACATCCATGCGGCTGTACATAGCCAATGGGGACAATGAAACATCCGGGTCCAGATCAAAGCATAGTAAACAAGACTGTCGGTGTAAAATTATGGGCCATTCGGTTGGACCAAATGTTCCAAAGTCACGATGGGGTTTGGTTTGCTTGCGAGGCGTATTTTGTCGCGCGAATGCAATGCACAAGATTGCATTGATCCATTTGGCTTTAGAATCAATCATGAACTAAGTTTCGCTTTCAGGCGGCCCTCATCTCAATGAGAATGTACAGTAATAAAGGCTTCGCAATATAAGAAAAACAGAAGTGCATACACGGACTTGATAGTCATAATGGTGCATTCTGGTATAGCGCTGAACATCACACGCTGTGGGGAGCCGGTGAATCAAAGGGACCAAATAACACGAAAGTGCTGTTCTAAGAGTCCTTCATGATTCAAAATTACGCAATTGTCTAAAGTGGTTGTCAGTCTGAGTACTATCCAGATGGAATTGCTGTGGATTCTAAGTACCAGTCAAAGCTGCCGCAAGGAGCTGTGTAAAATTGTGTAAAGCCAATCGTTCCACACTCTAAACACTGTTTAGCGATCCAACAAAAAACATTTAGTTAAGGCTATTAACGATTCCAGTTTTAACCTCTTGTTAGAAAGAAACCTAACATTACGTTATCCAACTCAGCGTCTGCTCAAACCACATCTGCGGCAGAGCTCAGGAAAATGGTGCAATTTGTATCGAAATGTGACAATTTCAATTACATGAGTAAACCGGAGGTCCTCCGATATACGTACATTCTGCTGGTAGTTGAGACATGTGTTGCAACGCATAATCATAATCTCCTTCAACTAGCTGTTTTTTTATAAGTCAAGTCAATATAAGCTTTATTAACCCGTGTTGGGGAATTTTCGGCAATCCACAATAACACTAGGGAAATGATGCGACTTGACACGAATAACAACATGTGTACATTTTTAAGCAAGCAAACGTTCTCATAATTGTTGCATCACTGTTGCGTTGACTAAAAAGCGAGAAAGATTTGGCAAATTGACGTTGGGATTTGAAGAGGTCCGGGAAAACAAGAGTTTGCATTTCCACCGCGTTAAAGAAATGGATTCTGAACTAGCTAAAATGGCGTGAAGGGGTTGGGCGGGGTTTTTAGAATTTTGGATGAGCAGTTAAAGCATACGTCAAACTGCTTGCTGGCCACAAAATCAACAAAGGTTTCTCTGCTTACTTCAGAGCATCGGGAAAAAATTTGTGATCTCACAACAAGAGTAGAGACCTTTTGAAGTAGTCCGGGGAAACGAACAGGGAAATAATACAGCCAATGGGGAGAATATATGCGTTTATAAACCTTAGTATTAGAACATGCGGTACGGATACAGTTTGAGCCTAAGAGCGTCAAAGGATAGTCTTCTGACTTTGTGACAACTTTTAGGTATATACGTCGACCAGAATAAATTATAGGACAAGAAAACATTGAGATACTTTGCAGAATATGAACGACGGATAATTTGGACACTCACAACCAAAGGAAGCGAGGCGGTTACAAACAGCGCAATCTGTCGGGGTGGAGAAAAACAAATGAGATGTCCCAATATCTGACTAAGTCAAGAGTTTGTCCAATCCTCATTGAAGTTTTGAAGCTTCCTCAATTACTGAGGTTATACACACTAAGGCGACCTCGTCAGCGTATTTACACTTGATGGAATTGGTTGGTATAAACTGAGACTCAACATAGAGAGAAAACAGAAAGGAGGATATAATAGATTTTTGTAACAACCAATACTTGACTGGGATTGAGGGAGATCAGATGTCGCATATCTTCTTGAAGTGTGTGGGATTCGTAAACTAGTAACACATTTCATTACGTGGAGAAACGCTGTTTTCATACAAAGGGTTGAGTAGTAGTGATCTGTCAAGGCTCTCAAAGTCATTAGTATAACCAAGAAATAGGAGCCGCCCATTCTTATAAATAAATAAAAAAATAGACGGTATATTTCTCAACATGCGAGACACAGGCAAATTACCAGTCTGATCATTGGTACAACAAAGTTGGATAGTGAAGGGATATTTCAAGTTCTATTATGTTCGCATTCAAGTGTTTGATATGCTTTATCATTTAAAGGTAGTACAACATGGAGAAGTTGAGAATAGGAATAAAAATTGTTATAGCCGTCAGAGCAAGTAAAGTAATATGACTCTTCATGGGACCGTCTCCCGGAGAGCTGCTTCCACACTTCACTTCCACAGCTGATATGGCCATGTGTTGTTGTGGCTTAATGCCATTAGCCAATGTATTTTTTGACTCGGTTTTTTCTATTTTTCTTGTTGGCTGTTGTCATATACCATTTTGTCATCATCATGGCGACACATTATACATAAATATGTATAAATTTACGTGGGGACCTGTGTAGTATGTTAAGCTCTCCCCGTCACCCAGCCATCATTTAGCTAATTCGAGTCTAGCACTTTTAATATTCGCCAGTAATTTCGTGACAACTAGCACTTCACGAGCGTACTGCATTTTTTGGAAGCATTTATCCAT
>OX104070.1:37467217-37484850 GCA_944474145.2 Dicrocoelium dendriticum
CAACCATCTATCGAATTACTTGGTCATCAAATTGACTAGCATGGCATCCGGCCGCTCGAAGACCTAGTCAGCGCTATTAAGGACTTTGTTGTTCTGAAACTTTGGCCGCCATCCGCCGTTTTAGTGGGATGATTAACTACTACCGTCGATTTCTGCCATGTTGTGCCGACTTGCTCAGTCCATTGACCGACCTACTTCGTGGACGCAAGAACGGCAACGTCGAGTTGACGCCCGCTGCAACCGAAGCCTTCAAGACCTACAAAGGGGCCTTGGCTGAAGCCGTTATGCTTCACCATTTCGACCCCAAAGCTCCACTCAGCGTTGCAGTCGATGCATCGGACACCGCCATTGGAGCCGTCCTGCAGCAATGCACTGAAGGATGCTGGAAACCACTCGCTTTCTACTCCCGACGCTTACAACTGGCAGAAGTCAAGTACAGCACGTTCAACCGCGAACTGCTGGCAAGTTATTCTACCGTCCGACATTTCAGGCACTTCTTAGAAGGTAATTCCTTCGTTATCTTCACCGATCATATCCGCTTATTTACGCCTTTCGAAATCAATCAGCTCGACATTCACCACGTGAGGTTCGTCAGCTGGATTTCGTGGCTCAATTTTCTACTGACCTCCGACACATTTCAGGTCAGAATAACGTCGTTGCTGACGCTTTTTCGCGCGTCTCCGCAATCCACACTGCTGGCCAGGCAATCGACTTATCTGCCATGGCTACCGCGCAACTAACCGACACTGACTGTCAGAACGTCAAACAAGATTCTTCGCTACGAATCACATCGCATCCACTGCCGTCATCTGATGGAACAATCTTGTGCGGTACTTCTACTGGATGACCTCGACCCGTCGTTCCAGAAACCTTTCGACGTCTAGTTTTTGACACACTTCATAACATCGCTCATCCAGGCATCCGAGCCACGATCAAGCTCATATCCGAGAGATACGTTTGCTCGGAATGCAACGCGATCTTAAGCGCTAGGCACGCGGTTGTCTAACGTGTCAGCAGGCCAAGATACAGCGGCGCGTGTCCGCTCCGCTTGGTCCTTTTCCGCAAGTCTCAGCTCGCCTCGTCCATGTCCATCTCGACATAGTTGGACCCTTGGCACCATCCAGAGGAATGGTCTACATTCTGACCACGATCGACCGATACACCCGTTGGCCCGAGGCCGTACCTATACCCGACGTATTCGCGGACACCGTAACGCGCGCTTTCACTGAGCGCTGGGTCACTTCCCATGGCTGTCCAGCCACCGTGACTACCGACCGCGGTCCACAATTCGAATCCTCGACCTCCAACGATCTTCTAGAATTCCTCGGATGTCAACGCATCCGGACTACCGCCTATCACCCGCGATCCAACGGCATGGTGGAACGTTTCCACCGACAGCTGAAGGCCTCACTTAGTGCCGCTAATGCACTAAGCTGGACCGAAGCACTGCCTATGATACTACTTGGTATCCGATCAGCTCTTAAACCTGATTTGCACGCGCCCAGCACCGAACTGGTATGTGGACAACCTCTTCGACTACCTGGGGACTTCTTTTCTGGAAACCTCAGAACACCCCGCTAGGACGCGAATTACGCTCGGCAGTTAGCCACGAGCATGCGCCATATCAAAGTAACCGACGTGCGAGAACAACGACGTAAATCGTTCATTCCACAAGATCTATTGCATGGCGCTTACGTTTTCCTTCGAGTCGATGGTCTACCCAGACCACTCGAACAAACCTACGAAGATCCATTTAAAGTTCCTAAACGTAGGGACCGCGTATTCGTTATCGACCGCCACGGTAAACGTGAAACTGTCTCTATCGACCGTCTCAAGGTTGCCCATGTGGAACCTGAGATCGACGATGACTGCCGTCCACCTTCGGATGAGTCAACGCAGCCTATGATCGACGACACGCCCACTTCCGGGGCTACGAAGCATTCTCCGACTAATCCTCCCGACTCAGTTCCTTCAGATTCTATCGAGCCGAAAGCTTCCTCATCCGACAAAACTGCTGGATCGACAACGCCTCCGACCGAACGTCCGAAATCGACTAGGTCAGGTAGGCGGGTTCATTGGCCGGCGCGATTAAAAGTTTAGTCTTCTTTTTATTCTTCCTTTCCCGCTTCCTTTTTGCTTGTGGCCTAACCCGCCCAACAAAAACGTTTTGAAAACCAAAAAAATTTGCAAAGCGTTTTGAAAACCGCAAAAACGTTTTGAAAACCTAAAAAGGAGAAAATCGTTTTGAAAACACAAAATGGTTCTCGCTTTCTTCGCTTATCGCACTCGGTAAGAGCTATTGCCTTTGGTTAGCTCTGTCGCTCGCACCTGTTTGACACTCCGCGTTTCCGCTTCTTTTTCATATCCCCGACACGCGGACGTTCAACGACAATCGAACGTTACGTTTTCGGACATTACATGCTCAAACATCATGTGCTGTGACACTACGCACTCGAACGCTAAGGACATTTCCCCCATTTTGTGTTTTTGGAACCTGTAGGGAGGACACGGGTGGGAGCCCCCTAGCGTCCGATAGCATTGGTTCTCCCCCAGCAGCTGCATCAGGTTTCACCGCCTGGTCTCGCAGAAGGCTGGCCGGCGACGGACAGTCCTCACGTAGATCGAAGGGTCACCTACGGTTCCCTTCTAAGAGGGAGGCTGTGTAGTGACCTGGATATTCCCCTGTTTGGTTGCCACATGCTGCGTTAAATATTACAAAATCACAAAATTATATTTTCTCGATGTACATAGCAAATTAGCCGCTGGCCTGTTTGAAAGTTGCTCGCGTTTGTTTGAGTCAACATAGCATCCGCCTTCGAACGGCGCGACGCTCATCGGCTCCGCGGCCATCTTTGCTCTCCGCGCACGCGACCACACCTTTCCCCTAGCTAGCTATCTTCCGGTGTCTTAGTTTTAGCACTAGATAGCGTTTCGCCCCACTTAATCAATTTTTGCTAGCTTTACGTTTGGTGTTCTCCACTCATCGGAGGTTGGACTTATATTCGCGTATTGGTTCTAAAGCGTACGGATCCTGCTTCTAGCTTTTTGCTTACTGAGATCATCAGATAATATTCCATATACAAACAGTTTCTTTTTCATCCTGATGCTTGTCTTGGGAGAAAATTCCTTCTGTCATAAGCAGGTTGATCCGATGGATAGCAAATTTGAACTGCCTTAGCATGATCTTTCCGTATTTGACTCACAAATTCCATGACTGATATCTGAATTATTCTTGATACTGTCGATTCTCTCTCTCCCCCCTCTCTCTCACTCACTCTCTCTCTCTCTCTCCCTCTCTCTCTCTCTCTCTCTCTCTCTCTCTCTATATATATATATATATATATATATATATATATATTGTACCGATGTCACATTGTCACCCTTCAGCAATGCTAAATAAGATGAGGCCATCCATAAGACGAGGCTCGAAGCCTGTCTTCAAAGGGCTTATTGGGACGGACATCCACTGGCTGCAAGATTGACGCAAATCCACCGGGAATCGAAGCAACGGACTACTTCAGTTCACTGCATCGTTACGTCACGTTCACAGTTTGATGTGATACAAAGGGATCCCAAACCAGTCTAGATGGTTTCTTCAAAATGATACCGCCTCGTTTTCACCAAACTGTATTCAGCCAGTATATGGTGCCACTCTGGTCCATACATCTTTTCGCTTGCGCCCGCATGAACGCGCCGCTTGGGAACTTCACTCCTTTAGGCTACGTTTGACGCTTAAAAATAATGCAAGATGATAGACAAGAACCATCCTCCATATACCTAAAAAAGTGTGCACCGTGTCTCCTCGTGTTAAGCTGTCTTTACAAAAATGCTATAACCTTTCTGCTCCACCGTGTGATATGAAGGCATTTCAAAGCATACGGGCGTCTCGTCCATATTTAATATGTGGGACGATTAAATATCCCATAATTTTCTCAGCAGAAAAAAGAAACTTTGAAAAGTTGCAATTTTACTCTCCAATGCTTTCGGCAGTTTCTGCGTTAGTTTTGTTCGCTTCCGGAGACAAATAAATATCGGTTCAAAAAGCGATTGCAATATCAGGAGAAACCAACAAAATTCACCAGTTTTGAGGGCTGGAATTCCGGACATCTTAACATTATGACCGTCTTGATCCGAATGTTCGTTCGGAGAATAATTAACCCACTGTTCCGTGACTACATAACCCACTGCGCTAACTATTCCTCCAATGCAGGAAACATGGTTTTCCTACCGCATGTTGCTCTCTTGCCTACAGGCATTAGTGACAATTCTGACTTTTCCTTTCGCCATTTTTCACCTGCTTTTTATTCACCGTGAAATGGCGTGCAGACCTACAATTATTAGATGGCGTGCCAAATGCGATAACTTTCAAGTTAAAGCCCACAGCATATGCACATCACCTCTCTCCAGATATTTTTTCATGTTTCCACGGCTTCAGAAGCTCGCAAGAAATGTGGGCACATTCCTTCTCAGCGGCATAGTGTGACGTCGCATGAGCGCTATGTTTCTTAGAGAATCACAGTGTTTCTATATTATGCTATGCTAGTCAATCTGGTGAATTATAAGTACAACGGCGTCCCACACCACTGCTCGTGAACTTCCCTCCCACCCGCTGCTCCACTGAGATTCAGATGCATGAAAGCCAAGACTATGTGAGGCGGTATCTGACATATCATTTCACCTTAGCCTTATTGTCGACTGTCTTAGTTGTTTCGTGTGACATGATACCTAAACAATACACTGTACTGTGCTATTAACAATTTTTCTTCTGACCTCTTAGCCCAATTAACTGCAACCATAACACATCAGGTCACTAGCACTGACCATTAGAAAAGCAGCTTTCGCTTTACCACACTCAAGTGCGAGCAGGGCGTGATGCAGTCAAAATTGTGAAAAACAATTTGGTTTCTTTATTACGAATGAGTATAATGATTTGAGTATGGTTCGATTTGGTTCGCCGCAATTAGATTCCAAGCCGCATAGGGAAACTACCTATCCGGAAATACACTAGACGCGCGTTTCGCCACATTAAGGCTAGTCGGTCGTGCGCATCCATCAGCCCCCTACTGGGGATCGAACCCATGACCGCTGGAGGCTAACGCCAACTAGCAAGCAGCTTATGATACTGAGCCAAGTAAGACGGCAGCCGACCATTTCGTACTGAAATCTAACTGCGATATAACCCGACCCATCTCCTACTGCCTTGCAGGTTATTGCCCGTACAGAGGACACTGGTTGGCCGTCACGGTCAGGTCTCCCGTTGCCAGCGTCGTGAATCCACACTGCAATAATGAATACTGGTAGGGCTTAGATTTTCGCTCACTGATGAGTAGACTGATTTGGATATGATTCGATTTTATTTATCCCAATTAGATTCAAATAGCACAGGTAAGCTAGCAAATCGGAAGAAACCGGACGCGCATTTCGCTCTGTTGGGTTCGTCAGTGGTGCGCATCCATCGGTAACCTACTGGGGATCGAACCCATGACGCAAATCCGTCTACTCATTGGTACTCAACATATAAAATCTACCAGTACTCAAAATTGCTGTGTGGATTCATGGCGCTGACAAGTGAAGACCTGACCGTGACGACCAACTGGTGTTCTCTGCATGGGCGATAGTCTGCACGGCAGTGGGATGGATCTGGCTATGTCGTAGTTAGGTTTCAATTCCTAATGGTCTGCTCTCGGCCCACATGGCTCCGTATCATAAGCTGCTTGCTAGTTGGCGTTAGCCTCCAGCGGTCATAGGTTCGATCCCCAGTACGGGACTGATGGATGCGCACGACTGACAAGCCTTAATGTGGCGAAACGCGCGTCTGATGTATTTCCGGATTGGTAGCTTACCTATGCGGTTTGGAATCGAATTGCGATGAACCAAACCGAATTCCGTTTCTCTTTTTGCTGATTTTTGGGGTGGGCACATTTACGGAGTCACGATTTTGGACATATTTGAAGTTGCCTTCATACTGCCGGCTTGTATACGGATCGGCTTAGACAAGGTAATATGTAGTACACATTTTCCCTTTTCCGCAGTTACCATATGATATGCATGGTGATAAACTTGCTGCATAATTCCACTCAGTATAAATAACTTTGGAATTACTGCAAGCGATTGACAAGTTCGATGATTGGGACACAACTGTGGGCTTAAAAGCATCCATTTCCACAAACCAGTGACTAGCAACAAAATAACCATTCTAAACAACGACATGAGGGACAATATTATTGCGCCAAAGTAATAGTATTAGTTCCTCCATAACACAATAATAGGATTTGAAAAGGCTTGAAATTGTAATGCAAATATAAAGAAATGAGGCTTAATCTGCAAGCATTTAGAACTAGCTAACACCATGCACTCACAAATAGCTGGTTAATATGATCTGTAAACAGTGCTTCAGCATATCTTCTTTTTCATATCCTTAATGATCCCGCTCCATCATCACTAAGGTTTTGCACAGGAAGCAGGGATATGCAGAATATTGGTACAAGGTTCGAGCAGAAGGAGAACTTTAAACACGCCCTAGATTTTGAATAAGAGCAGTTCGCTGCAAAGATTGTTCACGACACAGTAGTTGGCCGCATAAGGTGAAATGTTGCACTTGTGATGGATCTATATAAGTGATCAAATTTCGTTCTACACTGTCAAGTAATGTCGCTTTTGAAATGTGCAATATTCTCTGGGTGCCATGCTATAGTGAAAGTTTCCTGCCTAAATTGTAGCCAAAGTAATTTTTCAATTATATCCAATACTGCGGTGATCGAATTGATTACTATCGTCTACTATTGGCTCGCTATCCTCATCACTGCGGGCTTGGTGCTGTCATAAAACGACAGTAATATTTCGTGGACACCGATGTTTTGGGGCATGACAATACAGCGATTCTTATTTTTGATTGCAACGTACTACATGCCTACCGTTGCTGAAATTAAAATTTTCAACTTACATAAGTAGACCGCCTTTAAACCGGAAGATTAACGTTGAACAGCCTTTGTTGACTACGCGGTTTCCATTTGTTTCATCTCCGCGTCAGACTGATGTTATATAGTTGTTGAACCATCAAATGAACAGCGGTCCGTTAAGGTAGTAGATTGTTCAGTGTGTCTTGATAGGTGCCGCCGTTTGATCGGTTAAGGGTGATCAACATGAAGGCAAAGTAGCAATAGGAACTAGCGAACAACCGCAAAATGTGAACTTAACGATACAGAAATCAAGTCAGTCTGTTATGCAAAAAACATTGGGCAATTTTGTTTAGAATGGGCTGAGAATTATTATGGTTAAGACCACTGAGGGGACAAGAGATTCCTAACTTATTCGACACCTTGCGTCTGCGTTGGAGAAAGTGAAAGCAACTTTGGGTCTCTTGACCGCACAAGCTCTAACACCACCTGCTATTGAAACTCGTAAATTTCAAGCTACTTAATTTGCTGCAATCTTTGTCGCTACTCCCAAGGTCGAATAGACATCCACGGAAAGATGTCTGCAGTGTACCGCATCTAAATGGAGTTAAGGCAGCACTGTCCCATTTTTTTCGCTTTTGGCTTTACACTCAAAACGCCCGATAATGACATTGCACTGCATATCCGTGCCTTTGTAGTACTTCGAATAAGCGATAAAGCGCTGAGCATAGTGTAAATGGACTGCATAAATATTTTGAGTCTTAGCATACGTGTTAGCTTTATGGACCAACTCAGCTGAAGCGATTCGTACTCTGGTACTGTCTTCATAGTTTATGATCCTAGGGTACTGTTACAGCGCTTTGTCAGCACGCCAATGATCACTCAAAACACCGAAAAGTAAATAGAATTCATGGAGTCTTTTATGTACGGAAATGAATATATCGCTTCTGAGGGTCCAACGTGCATGTAAGTCAAACGTTGCCCGTTCCCTGGAACATTTCTCACTCTAGCTTCTGAGCTTTAGTGTGAAACATTCGAAAATTTGAATGAAGTTACCAAACTTGTAAAGGAGAGGGCTAACCCATGGGGTTTCTATCACTAAAGTACACGTGTTGTTCCCAGTCCAAAATTCAATGAACCAGCATTTTTGCAAAGTTTGTTTTTATTTTGTGGGTTGATATAAATTCTATGTTTGCGACCAAAGCGCAACTAGTAAGAGAGCTGTTGGCTGCAGGTTTCTTTCAGTTGCATGAAATAAAAGCAGTAGGAAGCCATGTGAATCTAACCACGCTCTCCAAACAACACAGCGAGAAGACAGGGATTGCAAGCTGTTATAACCTCGTGCACAGTGATCGCATACAAACGAGCAATATACTAAATGAGCAATAGTTTGAACGCTAGCAGAAAGAAAGAGAAGGCTCCTAATGACACATTTCACAGCAGAATCACATGGTGAAGCAAGCGTCACAGCCCTTGAGGAAGCTTGAGTGTGAATGTGAACTATTTGTGTACAAAATGGTCAAGACGATTGTGGTTGCTGGACCCAGCCTTGCTGAACTTGATTATTTTGACGTTTATATTCCGGCAAAACAACAAAAACCTGACGTGGGGTCATCTTGATGAAATGTACTTTGTAGATGAAATGAAATCGAAGGTACTGCAAGTGCGCAGCTAGCCACCTTCCCCGAGTTTGGTCTCTCTTAGTGGTGGTGTAACTGAAGGAGTGGTATATCGACAGTACAGAATTGTATCTGCATTGGTGGATCGGAGATCACACCCCAACATGGGATGATACCACTACAAGAGGGCAAATGTGAGGGCAGGCGTCAAGCTCCAAAATGTCAGAATGCTGCATTTCCAGGCAAATATACGCTACTCAGAAAACGGGAGGGAACAAATAGCCATTTCGTTCCTTTGCGGAGGTGACATAACACTTTGGATAGAAGTATCTGCCTCAGAGTTCGGTTCTATGGGAAAATTTTAATCCTGATTAATCAAAGGATAACCGCTATCAAATATTCTTATTGGACTTAAATAGCATATTTTGTATTTCGCGCGAAGTATCCCAGTAAAGTTCCACTGACTAGGAGAGATGCCACGCTCGACAAACAAACTGAAGATGCATATTTATCCCCTTAACGGCAGCAGTGTATGAGCATATAAGGATGCAATGAGAACTAAAGAAACACAACCATCCTCAGTAAACAGCAAAGTGGATGCTTCTCGTACTAATGCACGTCTATGCGATTTTGTTTAATACTGATTTGTCACTGTTTCTCAGGATGATCACCACAAAATGTAGTCACTATACTGGTAATTTTGATAGTTATTCGTCAGGAAGAAAGTAAACTTATGCCAGTATTAGTCTAACTTTACCATGCATGCATTGCGAGGGACAGTTTTCCGTATTGTACATGAAGGACACATGTCATCTCACATGGGACGGTAAAGATATTTAGCAGGCTCTAGGGGCATGTGCAAAACATAAGTCTCAAATAAAAGTAACTCATTTAAAAGATGTGTAAGTATCCTAAGCCGATTAACGAAGTTGTCGGATGTCCGTTGAAAATTGCTGGATAAATTATCACTCACTAACAAAAGCTTTCCCACTTCGCTCAGGTTAGCTGCGCAAAGTCTGAGTCAAGTTGCTGGAATACCTGGAAAGCTACATGGTTGCTGGCTAAAGTGATAGATGTCCCAACTAACATCCCAGTGGTCCCCGGTTCAACGTATCATTGTGTGTAGTGTATTCGGGCGGCGAACACCTAATTCCATTTTGCTTCATCAGCTACGGTCATGGTGTTGGAAATGGCTAAGATACGATTCAATGCAAATTGCAGTCCACAATGAGATTATGCGTCAAGATTTAGTCATACTGTAGCGAGAACGACAAGACAGGGGGGTAGACGTTTATTGCTCACCGAAAATGGGCACATGAGGGTCTCACGCGCGCCATTGAATATCGACTAGATTTCCGTCCCACAACGCAACACAGCTACGGATGTTAGAGGCGAGCCAGTCCTTTCGCCTCGGGAGCTCTGACTTGGAAGACCCGCCTTCCTGTTTTCGCCTCGATCTCCACTTCTCTGTACCCGATTTGGATCGGCCAGGAGTCGTTCGACAGCTCTCGACTTGCTTGTTCTGGGCTATGTCAATCGGCTCTGCCTCGGTCCCGTGGGCTGCGCTAGTGGCGTATCTGTCTGATTTATTGCGCTGTCCACATATTCCCACTCCGTAGTTCCGGGCCCAGGCTGGTCGCTAGCCGTCTTTAACGATCCGCTCTCAGCTAGCTCCGAAGAGCTCCCCCGAGGCATTCTTGGAAGCGGCCCCTCTACAATACGATGTATACTTCAAAATAATCCTCCAACACTTAGAGCGTTGTTAGCGTCCGTAATATGCCTGATCATTTCACTTGAGCTATCATTTGACGTATGGGTTTGACCAGTGCACAATTTGTTCACCCTTGAAAGTGCCCACATACGCAACCATATAAGGCTTACACCATCTTTGGCTAGCATTGGTAAAATAACTCTTGCAATTTTCAGTTGTTTACAGTTAAAATGAAGCAATATTTAACTAAAGTTGGTGGCAGGAAAGTCAACTATACACTTCGGCCTCTAGTACCAAAACCATAACTATGCAGTCGGGGGTTGAAGGTTCGCCTCTTCTGTTTGAATTTATTTCAATTATTGCTTTATCGCATAGTGCCTTTGATCATTGTTTTTCCTTTTACCCCAACCGTGACGGATAAGTCTATTACCACACTCAGAGAGGGAGCGCAGCCGACGGGCCTTTAATACTATGACTAACTAAGAGCCAAGCGGTTACTGGTAGTGTTTAATCTATGAACAGCTTTGCAGACAGCTGTAGTACCTCGAGTGAGAATACGTTAGGTATCATTCGTTAACTTATCCATTTAAACTGCCAATCCCGGGAAAGTTAAATAACACTGCCAATTTCGCGAATGGTTGCTATTAAGATGACTAAGGTGTCAGCAATTGTGTAAGTTGGATCATGCAAGCTCAGACACCTACTATCTCATAACTCGTCAAACCGAAATTTCCGTCACGCGTATGATTATTCGTTTACATCTATTTCCTCTCACCAAACAACATTCAATCGGTTCAGAAAGTTTAGCTGATACCGCGTATTACCATGTATAAGCCGAGGAACTCTGGACAATTTTCCATGTCCGCAGTGAAGGGATCGGCTTATACAAAGCTTATACGCAATTTGCAAACATCACATGCAAAAGCCACCCAAAAATTCACTTCATACCTATGCTCCTATCCTGCCTTAGCACCACTCCATATTGACAAACGGTATCCCAGGCCGGGGCTTGAAGTGCCTATAGGTAGACGCAATATGTTTAAATCGACAACTCGGCTTATTGCAAATTTCACGGATGGCAGTACCAGAAACATACTGATTATACAGAATCGAACAACACCACATGGAATAACCTTGGAAAATGATGGAACAGAACAGCAAGTACCGGTAGATTTTATAGGCTCACATATCCAAACGCACCTCAATCATATTAAAATTATTCTAATGCTTCGAAAGTGGAATCGATGTCAGAAGCTCCAAACAGTTTCTCGTATTGGTTGTCTCTCTTTTGGACGTCAGGGTGAATATCATCTGCAGGGTTAAAATCTTGGTTCTGACGTGTCTAAGCCAAACTAAATAAATAAATCTTTTATTCTCAACAAGGTGAGGCACGCCTTTACAGGCATGATCATTTTGACATAACGGTGCATGATTAAGAATGTGCAAAACTCCGATGTTTTCGCCATAGCAGTTTGTGTTTGTGTAGGGGGTATGTATGCATGTCATGTGCCCCATGCTGAGGCTGATGTTGCATTCTTGATGCTTCTTCACCGCAGTTGGGCTAAACCAACTTACACTTAAACTAGGTCTTTTTAAGCTGGATAAATTTCATTCCGCTTTATTTCGTTTGTTCTGCCTCCCTGAATAATGTTCTATTAACTGGCCACGTTGCTTACACTAATTGCGCTTATCTTCGGTAATTTTGTTGCGTTTGTAGCAATTTTAAGTAACTTGTGGACATTTCTTACTTATCACGGATTTGTTGTTAACCAACTTACTTCATATGGTAATTTAGGGAAGAGTTATGCCACCGCATCTGTATGCATTGTTGGATTTATTTTATTTCAGCTTGTCGTTTAAAGTGAATGTCTGTTGTTTGATATCCCCGGTGTGGTTGCGCTTGATGTGTATGTTGACAAGGTGCCTACCTGTCTATTACCCACTACATCGTTCATACTGGCTCCAGGAGACAGTTGGTCGTTGCTGGAGGGGACGGGGTGCACGGTTCTTGTGGCCGTGCTAGGCTCAAAGAGCGGTTCCATGCACTCAGTGTGGAGCGGACTACGGTCCAGCCACCGCCTTGTGTGCGCTTGATTCCCCAAATACAGCGTGCTTGTGTTTGCCTGTGAAGGAGTGTGGGCCGGCTCCGTTATTGAAACGTGGTTCCCATCCGCATGCCTCCCGGTCTTATTCCTTCGGGTTTACACTGGATATGGGGTATGTGGTTGGAGCTGTGAGTGGTGCAGCGCAAGCCAGCGCAGGCGTCCTGTGGTTTGCCACAGTGACAGGCAAATCCGAAACCGGATGCCGCCAACCATTGTGTGTGTATTTATATGTAGCTGTGTATTTTGTGCTTGTAGTTGTGCTGCTCCAATCTTCAATGTTTGATATTGTCATCAATATGCGAGTAGTAGATTGGTGTCCGTGGGTTGGAGAGAATTATCCGGATATCCACGGGGCAGTGACTTTAGTTTGTGGCGAGTCACGACCGCCGCGTCACAGTGTTGTTAAGCAGACATTGGTGGTATTTTATAGGGAGAACGCTTGCCAGGCGAAACCCACCACATCCTGGAACACTGCCGCCGAACTATTTGCTGGAACTGGTTAAACCCGAACCACCCAGCTGACACCACGAGGAGGTTGTTCGGCTAGCCAGCCATAACACATTAGTTCTCTAGAACTGACCAATAGGCGATTAGGTTATGCTCGAGCCCACCCAAGTAAGAACAGGTTGTGATTAAGTCAAAATACTGAGAAACAATTTCATTTCACTTTTTGATGCTTTTGGGGGGTCCGCAGTTTTACGGAGTTACGATGTTAGACAACTCTGAGCTTGCAGTGTCATACTGTCGGCTTATACACTGATCAGGTTACGCCCGGTAATATATATTAAATTTTTTTGCTCAAAACTTTGGGAATGTAAATCTACGGCCAGTTTCAAGTCCCTTCTAAGATGTTGAACCACTGCGGGCGTTTAATGTTTTATAATTTGGTGGCCCCACTAGTTAAGGTAAATTACATGGCCGCAATAAAATTTGGCTTGACTTCCTTGTACATTGAGTTGAAAGTACATTCCTTGCAGGAAAGTCGAGTATAAAGGAGAAAACGTTAATATTATAGCAACGTTGGGAACTAATTTATAACTTTTTTCGCCTTATTACAACCGAAAGGAAAGAGCTGTCTGATAAAGAAAAACAGTTGTGATCCGCGACTCAATATTTCATTGTCACAAGAAGGATACCTAGGAAGTTGCCGTTCATTTAACTATCAAAGAAAGTCATTGCTGAATTATGATTATCAATTAGCTACATTTGAGACAATTTCGCAGGTTATATCTATGCAGCTCGTCTTATAGCAGGGCTGAATTTGAGAGGAGCCCACCTGCATTGAGTGGGTGAACTGCTCTTCACTTTGTCTCGTTGAATCGCACCGTTTTCTTCAATATTTTATGTTATTAGCTGTCATGGTTTGCCTTTCATTTGTGCTTACTTTGCCTTTAGTCTTCACAGCTTGACTACTGAACACAAAGTCAATGCTTGCAGATGCAAGCAACCGCATAGCCAACGTCACTAGCTTTAACTACAGTGGTTAACAACGAAATCGCTGCTGACTTGGAAATGTCCCAACCTGCAGCTATTTGGTGTACTGGAGACTAATATGATCAGGAAATCGTTTGTTTGCTCTAGTTTTCAATATGTTTCCTATAGTTCATTCTTCCTTTTCCATCGTATAGATTAATTCAGCATGACTGCACCTACATCCCAAATACTTCTAGAGTTGTGCACATTGCAACACCTAACATTAAATCACCATGACACAGCATATAGAGTTGATTACAGAATTTGCTGAGTTGTTGCACTGCTACTAGCAGGCTCTCGGTGAAGTACACTGATGTCAGCATCCACAATCTAAAACCGTTTGCAACTTCCAATGTGTGGAGACAGCCGAGCATCCATACAAATGCTTTGAAATGTTTAGAAATAACAGTATCTCGAGATGAAGATTCAGTCGTTCATATATTCACCGAGCTTTGCAGGAATGGAGTTGCCGGGTGCTATATTCGAGACTCCGCACTGAGGCTTTTACCTCAATTGCCGACGAAACGTTTGCAACCAACATACCAAGCTCGGTGAATAAATGAGCAACAGCATACAAGTGACTGTTACTGATTTTTGGTTCCTCTTCTTTGCGACTACATAATAACACAATTGATGTCAAGTATATTTTATTCAAAAGTTACGTCTGAGCCAATTCCACATGGTGAGGGATTTCCAATTCCAGAAGAATCAGTGAACTATTCTCCGGCATCAGCTGATGAAGACGAGGGAGAGTCGATCTGTTCTTCTACTTGGTTCTCAGCATGCAATGATTAAGATTTTCACCACGGTGCATCATCAACCTCAGACAGAATAACACAAGAAGAACTAATAAATGACCTAGTTCCTGATTTTGACTTATCCGAGAACAAGACAATTGCTAAGTTCAAGACTCCAAACATTAAACCTTCTAGAAGATAGCAGAATTACTTTATATCAAAAGTGCCTCCATAATTGTATATCTGCAGAATGGAAAGTAAGAATGGAATCCACTTTGCTTCTGAAAGTAAACTGTTCACCTCGGAAATAAATCATGAGCCACCAAAATGAAGCATATTTGTAGACTCACGCATAAACTTAGTTCGGTTCTGTTACACAGTGGAAACTATCTTGCATCTACTGCTGTAACATATGCTTTCCACGTAAAAGCGACGTATGATAAAGCCGTTCTTGAAATCCATTGACTACAACAAGTACAGCTGCCTTCGGTGTGGTGATTTTTAATGGGTGTGTAGCTGTGGTGCACAAAATGCTGTCGTTTTTGTGTGAGTAGGATAGCCGAGCAAGGGTTTGCACTACTTGCGGAAGCAATGGACGCGCAGAAGAATGTAACAGTTAAATAGTAAAACATCCTTATCCAGCTCTGGTCGAGGCCTACAAAACCTTGCTTCGATCCCACACATATCGAACGAGTTTGATGAAGAACGCCGCAAAAACCGTGGGCCAGACTTCAACAGAGCTCCGATACCTGCATGAGAATGCCATTGACTCAGCGAAATAAGGAGTAAAGTGGGCGACTTTGTGGGTCCTCAGATTCGACAGCTATTCAACCATAACGATTTCAACAACTTACTACAAGGTAATATGAAACAAGATTGGCATAAGTTTCGCCTTGTGCCTACTACATTTCTAGGAAATGTTGGGGCACAACACCATAAGGACCGATTGGAAAACATGCTGAGGAAGTATCAGAAACTTGGCAGCACTTTGCCTTCAAGAATGCACTTTTTTCTTTCCCATCTGAATCTTTTCTCCGACAACTGTGGTATTGTTATTGGTGGACATGGCGAACGCTTTCATCAATAATGGAACAACGTTGCCAGAGAATCAGGTCCACTACCGTGATTCCTTACTGCTGCTGGATACGTGCCAAATATGCCCCCAAATAGTCATGCGAAAGACGGGCAAAGAAATCTAAGAAGCATTATATTAGTTAAATTTCAGTGGTAATGACCTTATTCTATGAAAACTGTAACCATGCATTTGGTGATGCAAACAGTTATTGAGGATTAAATCTATGTCAAGTTTCGCATTTGGACTGTCATTTTTGTGTTCAGCACAAAAACATTGCTAACAATTGAGTAATATAATTTCAGTAACATGATTTTGTAATTATTTGTTACCTAGTATAGTTGGAGGGAAACTAATTTGTGAGATTTCTGCTTCTATATAGCCAGAAAATACCCGCTTTAAATCCGACTTTTTACATGACAATCAGATGTTCAAGTTCTCAATCCTTGCCAGGAAAACAGCATTAAGCTTACCGTCGCTTGCGTACCAAAGCTCGTTCTTGTGTAACTGCTGTAGCCAACATTTAAACACACATGCAGTTTTTGCACCTGATTTGCAACTGAGTCACTTACGTTATTAAACAACAAAAACTGAAGATTAACTCCCCCCATATTTTTTCATGCTTGGTCCAAAACTGGCCTTACACATCCATGAGTCGCGATACTGATAAATGTAGTGCAGGTAGATTGACAAAATCGATGTTAACATCCTCGAGCACAGTTGCTTGTGTGTTCCAGCCAGATTAGCGCGACCATATGACAAATAGATCGGTAGGAAGAAAGCAATTGCACGTAATTCAGCAAATTAGGAATATTTTCCCCATTTTTATATATGGGTCACTTACTTTCGTGCATTTGAGGTGTCTCTTTTGACACCCGTATCGTCACCGTATCATCACATCCCAAGTGCTCATAATGTTACCGATCTATGATTGAGACTGATCGGGTAACTTAACCTTTACTTGTCCTCCCATTTAGTTGTTATCGCATGTGCCGGTGAGGGCAAGGTAAAATTAAAATCGCTTACAAGCCATAACCTATTTCGTGTAATGGTTTCATAGCGGTACATTCACCCCTGGTTATGTAGCCAACTAATCCAATGTCAATTGTCATTTTATACCTAATTTTTGATTACGACTTTTACGCCTACAGACTGCAAATTTTCTTCACTGCAATACGAGAAAAATAGTTAAAATCATAAGCACTCAAAGTACACTTATCTCCATTCATCGTTTGACATTTCCTCAAAACTACGTATCTGCAATGATTAAAATATATGCGTGCGTTTGGCACTGCCACCACAACCATCCATCGCTTATACACAACTTCGCATGCACCAGAGACAATCCATTTGACAGAAAATTGTGCACTCCAATGGGATCACTTGAGAATGCTACCGGAGTTTAAAAATAACGCAACTCAAGTTGTTCCTTAAAGCTTGCAAGGCCCCCTTCGTTTTGCTATTAGTGTCTGATACATCCGTAACATTAAAGGCTGACTTTAGTGTTTCGTTTACCTTCGATTCACTGAACTATGTCGCAGTAGATTATAACGGTGGCTATGGTTCAGCTTTGATTCATTTGTGCACTTTGCCTTAACGAACGACTAACGAACTGGTAGGAAAGCATCGACAATTTACACAGGTTGCTTGTGGGTTGACTAAACTTCTACATTCCTTGGGTATGTGCGTTCAGTAATCGCTTTCAATCCCACTGGTTTTCAGTATACAGTAACATTAACACAGGATCAGCAAGGGGGTGTTCAAACTAACTTTTCAAGCTTTTAATCTACAACTCCCCTCTACCGATGGATAAACGGATGGAAAAAAGTTTTTCATTGATAAAACATCCTTCTGCGTCAACACCGAAAAGGAGTGTGTTCGTGCTGTTTACGCTTATTTCAGTGTACTTTGTCAATGCAAGAGGATCATAATCGTGTTTTCCAAGTGTTACGACAAGTGCAAACGGCAGAAACCCGCCTAACACACAGGAAATTATTTGTGGATCTCAAAAAGGTCGTCA
>OX104070.1:37485349-37500620 GCA_944474145.2 Dicrocoelium dendriticum
GTTATCCTTGCTGGGGATTTTAATGCACGGGTTGGCCGCCTGTTACCATACGAACGCCACCTTGGTGGTCATCACGCGCTCGATGAGAACCGCTCTGATAACGGAGAGAGACTTCTCACATTGTGAGAGGACAACCGTCTGTTTCTTTCGAGCACTAGCTTCAGGCGTACGAAGAAGCGTTCCGCAACGTGGCGTCCCCCTTCGCCAACACAACCTTGGTCTCAAATTGATCACATTGCAATTAGCTTCAGATGGCGCGGCAGCGTACTGGACTGCAGGTCCTTTTGGTCTACGTTCGTTGACTCAGATCATGCTCTGGTCTGCGCGAAAATCTGTATGTGTTTTGGAGGATCCCGAAACACGAAGCGCCGCAAGATTGATGTAAACAGATTAACTGATTTCTCTGTCCAGGAGAGCTACCAGTCTTCAGTGGCATATGCACTCAGTTGCAATCCACCGCAAGAAGTGGAACAACACTGGACTTGTATACGGAAAGCGCTGACCATTTCCGGACAGTCAGGCTGCGGTCTAACTCGACGCCCTTTGAAGTCTTGGATCTCTGCTCGTTCTCTGGAGCTGTTCGAACGCCGCAAAGATATCCCCGCGGAACCAGATTGCAACGAGCGGCGCCGTTCTACCAACCGGCTGCTTAAGCAAAGCCTACGCAAGGATCGCGAGACATGGTGGTCTGAGCGTGCTTTAGAGATGGAGACCGCTGCCCTCTCTGGCAACACTCGCAGGCTCTTCCAACTCATTCGGTCCACTGGCTTCAGGAAGCCTGGTGTCAGTGAGGTCATTTGTGAGGTGGATGAATCTCCGATCACCAACCAACAGAGGCGTATGGACCGCTGGGCCGAGCACTTTCACTCGCAGTTCAACTGGCCTCCACCATCCATCAGTACATGCAGTACACCTTGCTGTCCACCCTGGCTCGTCCCATTGAATCCACTCAGCGAAGCAGAAGTCTGCCTCGAGATTCGACGCTTGAAGCGCTTCAAGGCTGCCGGCTTAGACGGACTTCCTCCGGAGCTATTCAAGTATGGCGGTGTGGCAGTCATTAACCAGCTAACCGCGCTGTTCGCAAAAATTTGGCATGAAGAGAAAGTGCCTTCCTCTTGGGGCGAATCAGTTATTGTCCCAATTTTCAAGAAAGGTGCTCGCACTTCATGTGCAAATCATCGCGGGATTACTCTTATTTCGGTTGCCTCTAAGCTGTTGGCACCCATTCTACTTCGTAGACTATCCCCAGTACGTGAATCATACTACCGTGAAGAACAAGCTGGTTTCCGTCCTGGCCGCGGATGCGTGGATCAAATCTTCACGCTTCGCCAACTCCTTGAACATCGCCACATTTATCACAGGCCCACTATCGTTGCATTCTTAGACATACGTGCCGCTTCTGACTCCGTTGATCGACCTGCTTTATGGCGTTGCTTACTAAAGAAAGGGGTGCCCGAGAAATATACCGCCATCTTACGAGCACTTTACCTTCATACATGCGGCAGAGTGAGGGTCTATGGCAAGCTTTCCTCGCAATTCGGATCATCATCATCATCATTATACATATCAGCTAGAGGTGGGAAAAACACCGCTATTGTGCCGCAATACATGAAGGAAATACATCGTTGGCGGCATCCAGTTTCGGATTTGCCTGTCACTGTGGCAAGCCACAGGACGCCTGCGCCTACAGAGGGACCATGGATGGCTTGCGCTGCACCACCCACAGCGCCAATCACATACCCCATATCCAGTGTAAACCCGAAGGAATAAGACCGGGAGGCATGCGGATGGGAACCACGTTTCATCAACGGAGCCGGACCACACTCCTTTACAGGCAAACACAAGCACACTGTATTTGGGGAATCAAGCGCACACAAGGCGGTGGCTGGACTGTAGTCCGCTCCACACTGAGTGCATGGAACCGCTCTTTGAGCCTAGCACGGCCACAAGAACCGTGCACCCCGTCCCCTCCAGCAACGACCAACTGTGTCCTGGAGCCAGTATGAACGAGGTAGTGGGTAATAGACAGGTAGGCACCTTGTCAACATACACATCAAGCGCAACAACACCGGGGATATCAAACAACAGCCATTCACTTTAAACGACAAGCTGAAATAAAATAAATCCAACAATGCATACAAATGCGGTGGCATAACTCTTCCCTAAATTACCATATGAAGTAAGTTGGTTAACAACAAATCCGTGATAAGTTAGAAATGTCCACAAGTTACTTAAAAATGCTACAAACGCAACAAAATTACCGAAGATAAGCGCAATTAGTGTAAGCAACTTGGCCAGTTAATAGAACATTATTCAGGGAGGCAGAACAAACGAAATAAAGCGGAATGAAATTTATCCATACATACAATACACAAAGGAGAAGTAGATACAACAGTTGCATGCCAGCTGAGCTACCAGCAACGGATACGCATCGTTCCGGTAAGCTTCCAGCTGGCTACTAGGCAAAAAGAAAAAAATATTATGTTTTACCCTAGGAAATGAGATCGTAGATGGATGGGGATGCTAAAAGGGATGGGGAGGGACAAAGAAACTCACAGCATGAACGCCACTGAGGTCGGCTCCTTGCCATGTCAGCAAGTGTATCCAGCCAAACGTGTTCACCGTCTTTTGGACCCTAACCAGGGAGCCGTGAAGCTCCAACCGAGGCCAGCTCCGGGGTGAGGGACTTCATGCCCCTGGACCAAGTCATCGCTTGGCCACCTCTCCTCTTCTTCCACCCACATCCCCGGTGAGCAAACAACGCACATCGAGGGAGTCGGTGGGCTGGCATGTGTAACACGTGGCCGAGCCATCGGAGCCTGGTGCGGGAAATAACGGTGCTGAGCGGTTCATTCCCTTTTCCTGGGCCGTAAACAATGCGTCGAACACGCTCGTTACTCACGCGGTGTTCCCACCAGATGTGAGCCAAACTGCGAAGGCACCGATGGTCGAACGTAACTAGCCTCTTCATGTCCGCCGATCTTATGGGCCAGGTTTCGCAACCGTACAGTAAGGTCGAACGTACCGCTGCATTGTACACTCTACCCTTCAGGGCGAGAGTGATGTCGCGCCTGCGCCAAAGGTGGCGAAGGTTAGCAAAAGCACTTCGAGCTTTCGCTATACGGTTCGTGATCTCGTCTTCGATCCCAAGGGCGCTGATACAACTTCCCAGGTATTTGAATTTCTAAACGACTTCTAGCTGATCCCCACCAAGGGTCAGGGCAGGAGGCGATCCCTGCCAATCTTGGAGGAGCGCTTTGCACTTCGATGGTGCAAAGCAAAGCCCGAAGCGGCTGACAGCCAGTGCTAATCTGTCTAGCGCGGCTTGGCACGTCTGGGAGCTATCACAGATGAGCGCAATGTTGTCAGCATATTCTAAGTCAAGAAGTCATTCTCCTGGTAGCAGATCCACACCTTCAAAGTCGTCTCCTGTGAACGCGATTTCCATGACTTCGTCAATAGCGAAGTTGAAGAGGAAAGGTGACAGCGGGCATCCCTGTCTCACACCGCTGGAGATATTAAAGGGTGGCGACAGCTTGCCGTAAGCCCTCACTCTGCCCGTGCTACGCGCATATAATGCTTGGATAATATTTACATATTTCTCGGGCACACCTTTCCTGAGTAGACAATTCCAAAGGGCACATCGATCAACTGAATCGAAGGCACCTTTGATGTCGAGGAACACGACTAGGGTGGGCCGCCAATATGTGTGACGGTGCTCCAACAACTGACGCAAAGTGAAGATGTGGTCAATGCAGCCACGACCACGACGAAACCCGGCTTGGTCTTCACGAATCTGGCTTTCACGAGCGCCAGTCAGTCTGTGAAGAATTATGGAGGCGAGTAATTTGGAGGCGATGGAGATCAGACTGATTCCTCTATGGTTGCCGCATTCCGAGCGCGAGCCGCCTTTGAAGATGGGAACAATAACGGAGCGGCTCCAGTCGGCTGGGACAGTCTCCTGCTCCCACAGTTTCACTAGTAATTCATGCAAACCATCCACAAGAGCAGGGCCTCCGAATTTGAAGAGGGCTGGAGGAAGATCATCTGGTCCCGCGGCTTTGTTCAACTTCAACAGTCGGATCTCGCAATTCGCTGTCAATAGCGGTGTGCGACAGGGCTGCCCTATGTCCCCATTCCTCTTCAACTTCGCAATCGAAGACGTTCTGTCGAAAGCCCTAGAAGGTTACCAACATTTTGGCCTAGAGCTTCTACCGGGTGAACGCGCGACCGACTTAGATTATGCTGATGATATCGCCTTACTTGGTGACGATCCTCAGGGTATGCAACTCATTCTGGATCGTTTGGCAGTTGAAGCATCTAAGTATGGCATGAGCTTCGCTCCATCGAAGTGTAAAGTACTGCTCAAGGATTGGCTTTCACCTGCACCCGTGCTCACTCTCCAAGGTGCACAACTTGAACAGGTAGATAGTTTCGTCTACCTTGGGAGCTGTGTTTCCGCTGACGGCACTATCAACAGAGAAGTTTCGCTTCGTATCGCTAAAGCTCGATCAGCATTTGTCAATCTGAGGCACTTGTGGCGTCGTCGTGACGTCTCATTCTCACTAAAGGGCCGAGTTTACAGCGCGTCAGTTCGCTCAGTATTGTTGTATGGGAGCGAGTCCTGCCCGATTCGTGTGGAAGACATGCGTCGTCTTTCTGCGTTCGATAACGGTTGTTTAAGGAGGATCGCTCGTGTTCGGTGGCAACATCGAGTTACCAGTAATGACGTTCGACGTCGCATCTTGGGGAATGCAAGTATTTCCTTCAACAAACTGGTTTTGTTGCGCCAGTTAAGATGGCTCGGTCATGTCCTACGCATGGCACCTGAGCGCCTAGCGCGTCGCGCTCTATTCGCTCGTCAAGGACCTGGCTGGAAGCGACCGCGTGGTGGTCAGCCTTCCACTTGGCGGCAGCACATGAAATCGCTGACGTCACGTCTAGCCGCTGTTGGACCCGTACGTCTTCCAGGATGGGGACCCAAAGATGAGGAGTGCCAATGGCTTAGGACTCTTGAAGACATGGCCCGCAACCGGAATCAGTGGAAGAATTGTGTACAGTGTTGCATTGATTCACATGTTTAACACTACCAACATTGAAAATGACAAAAAAGAGAAAAATCAGCGTGTGACAAACAAACTAAAAATGTTTTGTTTTGTATTTTTGTCAAAATATTCCATTTCCTTGCGGCATATTAGCTGAAGTGTGTTGCCCACCTTCAACTAGCATGCCACGATGATTATAACGCGATGACTCTCCTATCCACTGATTTCCATGGTTTTTATTGGCTCTATGTCTAGTTACTAGACCGCTGAGATTACATGCATACATACATACATTTCCTCCATTTTGTTTTTGCCTAAGATTGCATTTTGCCCCAGCACTAGAACTCAGTAGGTAACGGTCCGCTACAGGTTTTCTCTCTTGAACCCGGGACTTTTCCGACTCATCTTTGGCTCGCATGTACGCCCGATTCTCGAATACGGGCTACCCGCTGCCTACGCTCTCACCAAATCCGAATGTGATATGATAAAGAAGGTTCAACGGCGTGGATCCAAATCCGTCCCTGAGTTGCGAGACCTGTCGTATCCACACCGACTTCAACGGCTGAACTTGTTCTCTCTAGGTTACCGCCGTCACCGAGGAGATTTGATATTCACTCGACGTATTCTCAGAGGAGAACTAGGTTGCGAGTTACAGGACTTCTTTCAACTCAACACTGAGAGTTCGACATGAGGCCACCGTATGAAACTGTTCAAACCGAGAAATCTCCGTGCGCGGCTCAATTCGGCCTTACCAACTCGCGTGGTGAATGATTGGAACCGGTTGCCGGATCCTGTTGTTGATGCTGAGACAGAGGAACGTTTCAAACAACTGTTAGATTCTCACCTGAGCGCGCTGGGATTCTGTTGTCTCTGTAGCCGACCGTTACCTAATGAGCTCTAGTGCTGGGGCAGAATGCTGTCTTAAGCAAAAACACAAAATTAGGAAAAATCAATGTACTTGCGTTATAGTTCTTTCTTCAATCGATGTTAGTCCGATGCCGACTAGAGATGCTAACATATAATCCGAGTAATGGGTAGACGTGGCAGCAGTACAATTGTAGCGACCTGGAGATTCCCCTGTATGACTGTGTAAACTATCCTAAAATATATGCAAATTATAGCTTTCTTATGTATTAGGGAACCATTCGGTTTGCCTGTTGGAACGTTGTTCCCGTTTGTTGGAAACACGAAAACGATCATTGGTTCATTGGGGTAGTAGAGAGCAGGAGGGGAAATCCCTTGTCAGCTCCATCGCTTCCCGATCATTGCTGGGATGCTCGTCATTGCGCAACGGGAACTCCGGAGAGGCCGTCGCACTCGTAGCTGAAGCAACACGATCCCGGCATATTCAACAGGTGTGTATCAAGCAATCCTCTGTCTGTGCATCAACGACTGTCGGCGGTAACCGGTTCCAACTATTCACAACGCGAGTGGATAGAGCAAGAATGGACCGTACTTTGAGCCTCCGTGGCTTGAATATTTTCCATTGGTGGCCTCTAGTCGAACTCCCGATGTTGAGGTGGAAGAATTCCTGCAACTCTCTCCCCAGTTCTCCCCTGAGGACACGACGGGTAAAGATCAAGTCCCCACGCCGACGGCGGTAATCCATAGAAAACATATTCAAATGCCGAAGCCGAAGGGGATACGGCAGGTCACGTAACTCGGAGACAAACTTCGATCCACGCCGTTGGACCTTTTCGATCATGTCGCGCTCAGATTTGGAAAGCGGGTAGGCAGCAGGGAGGCCGTATTCCAAAATCGGGCGCACATGCGAGGTGAACAGAAGTCTAAAGAGTTCCGGTGTCAAGCGACAGAAAGCTCTTCGGATGGCATGAAACATTCTGTAGGTAGCGGCAACCCTCTTCATGGTGTCCTGAGTGGATCTTAAGTCCGGGGAAACAATCACGCCCAGATCTCTCTCTGATGTAACATTTTTTAGCAAGAAACCACCTATGTGGTACGCGCCAAGTGGTTCAGGAGCGCCGATAGGCAGGACGGAACATTTGTCTTGATTAATGGGTAAATGCCACTGAATCGACCAAGTGTGCAGGAGATCGAGCGTCTCTTGTAGTCGATCAGCATCCTCTAGAGAAGATACCTCCTTCCATATCTTAAGATCATCCGCATAAATCAAGCAATCCGATTGAAGCTCCGACGGTAGATCGTTGATGAAGATGTTGAAGAGTTCGGGGCAGAGGACGGAGCCCTGTGGAACACCGCTGGTCATATAAACAGGATCGGAATACGTTTCGTTCACTCTCACCAGCATGGAACGAGTGTGTAGGAAATCAGAAATCCAGGAGAGAAAGTTTCCAGAGATACCGATTCCTCTGAGTTTGTAGAGAAGCTGTTCATGAGGGACTTTATCAAAAGCTTTACTGAAGTCCACGAACCCAACATCCATGCGTTTGCCAACATCCAATGAATTTGCCCACTTTTCTCTAGCCAGAAGCAAGTTGGTAGAGCAGGAGCGAGCTTTGCGAAAACCATGTTGGGCACTGGATATCAGATCCAACCGCTCGAGATGAAGTCGAAGCGCCTGTTTCAGGACCCGTTCCATGATTTTGCACACTATCGATGTAAGGCAAATGGGCCGGTAGCTAGCTGGGTCTTGCTGGTTCCCTCCTTTGTATATGGGCTTGATGATGCCCATCTTCCAAGCGGTCGGGAGAAGTCCGGACTGAAACGATCGACGGAAAACCTGCGTGATAGGTGAAGCAATGTACTGAGCCACAGTCTTGAGGAACAAAGGGTGCAAGTCGTCAGGACCAGGCGCGCGGCTCGACTGCGAACGATGCTCCGTCTACGCTCTCGACGCCAACGACATTTTCCCTCTCTCCGGGTGCCCTATTTTTAGCATTAGCTAACGCTCCTCCAGTCCAATAAACTTCTTCCCCAGTTTACTTTTGTGTCTGCTACCCACTACTTTTGGTTGGTCGTCTAGTCGCGTACCGGATATATAGCGCACGATCTACGCGCTATAATTGGTGACCCCGAAAAAAACTATTTTGGGGAGTTCGGTACCAATATTACTTTTCAGATCCGGTAAATTATTCTAACCTTCTACTTTTACTTTTTAATACTTGCATTCACTTTCCCTGGATCGACCGAGAACTCAGGGCCAACATGAAACAACGACGAAAACTATGGGACAGATTCAAGCTTTCCCGCTCAGACTCAGACTACTCTAAATACAAAGCCATCAGGAACTTCTGCTCCCTGCAGAAACGTGAAAAGAGACAACGATACGAACATAGCCTGGCCGAACAATCTCTCTCTAGGCCAAAGATACTATTTTCTTACCTCAATAGATCCTCCAAGACGGGCTGTGGAATTCCTGCATTGTCTACCAATGAGCCAGATATGATACACTATGATGATGACGCCAAAGCTGACCTCTTGGCTCTACAGTTCTCCTCAGTATATACGAAGGGAGACAGACTCGCAAACCCTCATATAGTTGCGCACACAGTACCTCTGGAACATATCGACATCGATGCAGGTGCTATCTTGAAGCTACTACTAGAACTGAACTCCTCTTCCTCACCAGGCCCAGACGGGTTACATCCACACTTTCTCAAGATGGTTGCAGAATTCATTGCCGTCCCACTTTGTCAAATCTTTCAGCTCTCTCTTAAAGCTGGTCGACTACCTGTCGATTGGAAGACGGGTGTAGTTATGCCGAAATACAAAGGGGGAAGCCGCCAGGACCCTGCGAACTATCGGCCAATTTGCTTGACGTCGGTCGCCTGCAAGATCATGGAAAAGCTCATTAAATCTGCTCTCCACCGACACTGCGAAGATCTGAACTTCACCTCAGTCACTCAGCATGGCTTCCGAAAGGGGCACTCCTGCATCACTAACCTGTTGGTCGCTAGAGAGAAGTGGGCCAAATTAGTGGACGCTGGAAAACGTTTAGATGTGGTCTTCATCGACTTCAGCAAAGCTTTTGACAGAGTCCCACATCAGGAACTACTCTCTAAGCTCGGCGGAATTGGCGTGACAGGGAACCTCCTACTATGGATCAGTGACTTCTTGCAAGGCCGGAACATGCAAGTCAAAGTAAACGATACCCTCTCATTCCCCGTGCCCATGTATAGTGGCGTACCACAAGGCTCCGTTCTCGGACCGGAATTGTTCAAAATATATATCAATGATCTACCAAGTATTCTACAAACGGACTGTCTGATCTATGCAGACGATCTCAAGCTATGGTCGGAAGTGTCCAGCCTCGAAGATGCCGACCGACTGCAGGAAACGCTTGATCTACTACACTCCTGGTCTATCAAGTGGGGTTTGCCGGTCAACAAAGATAAATGCTCAGTCCTTTCTATAGGTGCTGCTGAACCACTGGGCATCTATCACATTGGCGGGCACCTACTCAAGATTGCCACACAGGAAAAGGACCTGGGGACAATAATCTCCTCTGATCTCAAAACGACCCTTGACACGTTAAAGAAAACTGCTGCGGCGAACAGGATGTGGGGCGCCATAAGGAGATCATTCTCTAAAATGACGCCGCAGATATTTAGACTTCTCTTCACCTCCCATATCCGTCCCATTCTTGAATTCGGACATCCGGCCATAGCCCCCTTATCTAAACATGAAAGTGACAAGATCGAAAAAATACAGCGACGAGCCTCGAAATTTGTCCTTGGGCTACGCAACCTCCCGTACCCCACCCGCCTACAGAGGATGAACCTTTTTCCCTTAGACTATCGCCGACGTCGCGGAGACCTCATCTATACCAGGCGCATCCTACGAGGAGAACTGGGAAACGAGCTAAGGCAGTTCTTTCAGCTAAGACTTGGCAGCTCGACTCGAGGTCACAGCTGGAAGCTTTTTAAACCGAGGAGGCTCAAAGTCCGCTCAGATGTCGCTCTCTCTACTCGAGTGACTAATGATTGGAACCGACTGCCGGACCCGATTGTCAATGCGCAATCAGAAGCGAGTTTCAAACGTTTGCTAGACATCTTCCTACTGAGTACTCCAGGATCCTGCAGGGCTGGTATTACATCCTGAGCCATGACAGCCAACTCGCTTGCAATCCTTGGAAGATCGGGAAGCGAAGGAGCTGACACGGGACCCCCTTCTGCTCTCTACCACTCAATGAACTCAATGAACAATGAACTCAATGAACTTTCACACGCTCCGTAATTTTTCACCATGAAGGTTATTCACTCACCTGACGATCAGGTTAGTGCGTTCCGTTTTCCTATCCCGCCTTTCCGTGATACTAACCCTTACTCGTCTTCTGACGAATCAACACAGCCTATGATGGAAGACTCGACTGCTTCCAACATCCCTGACCCCAAGTTTCACGTCCCATCCAAGCCTTCCACTTCAGCTCCACCGCTTCCCATCGAACCAACTGCCACGTCTTCAGCAGTTCCTCCAATTTTGCGATCCGACAGGACGTCTAAGACGACACCTTCCTCTGATTCGAACAAGTCGACTAGGTCGGGTAGACGCGTTCATTGGCCAGCGCGATTAAGGGATTAGTGTTCCTTTCACTTTCCTTATCGTTTTTCTTTTCCCTTTTGGCCAACAACGTACCAAAGCCCCCAAAAGCTTTTGAAAACGCCAAAAAAACCGACAAAAGTTTTCTTTGAAAACCCAAAAAGAACGCAAAATGTTTTAAAAACCCAAAAAAGAACAAAATGTTTTGAAAACACAAAAACAGCTGCGTTTTGGCTGACGCCTACCTCATCCGGTAAGTGTCACTCTTGCTTTTGCCCTCGCCTCCACCGTCACTGCTCTTGTTTCCGTTTTTCTACCATGTATGAACCGGAGGAGATGCCAAGTCTGAAGCGAACATTTGACCTTCACGAACTCGCGAACATTTAAAGCTTACGAACTTCCCCCATTTTGTGTTTTTGGCACCGTTAGGGAGGACACGGGTGGGAGCCCGCTAGGGTCCGATCGCCTGGTTCTCCCCCAGCAGCTGCATCAGGTTTCACTACCTGGTCTCGCAGAAGGCTGGCCCGCGACGGACAGTCCTCACGTAGATCGAAGGGTCACCCACGGTTTCCCTTCTAGGAGGAAGGCTGTGTAGCGACCTGGAGATTCCCCTGTATGACTGTGTAAACTATCCTAAAATATATTCAAATTATAGCTTTCTTATGTATTAGGGGACCATTCGGTTTGCCTGTTGGAACGTTGTTCCCGTTTGTTGGAAACACGAAAACGATCTCTGCCTTTGGCGCGCGGCTCGACTGCGAACGACGCTCCGTCTACGCTCTCGACGCCAACGACATTTTCCCTAGCTAGCTCTCTCCGGGTGCCCTATTTTTAGCATTAGCTAACGCTCCTCCCGTCCAATAAACTTCTTCCCCAGTTTACTTTTGTGTCTTCTACCCACTACTTTTGGTTGGTCGTCTAGTCGCGTACCGGATATATAGCGCACGATCTACGCGCTATACAATCACAAGTAACATCAAAACCAAAAGCAGCACGACGCGAGCGCGTAGAAGTTGTTGTATTCAAAATTTGTGAATTTAAACAAATGGTACAAAGTGATCGGTAGCGGAAATGATAAAAACAAAGATAAATTACCGTGTAATCACAACGAATCATGGACTACACCGCTCACTACTACTACTGCTATGCCGCTCTTCTGTCTTAACTCAACCGCTCAACGTCCACTCACAGACCACCCCACCTCCCGTCCTTCACATACATGTACTCTTGTGTCTTCTACGGTCACCGTCACAAACGACCCACGTCTCGCAGCTGATGGAAGTAACAGCCAAACTCCCGGTTTTCAATGTCCTGCGCTCGCAACCGCCTCTCACTCCACCGAAGCTCCAGCTCTTCTTCGACCTGGTTCTCCATTCATCCTCGCAGCGTTTAGTGTTCGAACTTTGATGCAGATCGGACGACAAGCATGTCTGGCCCGTACTCTTGAAACGCTATCGGGAGACATCTGTTGTCTTTCAGAGACCAGATTACAAGACTCTAGCGCCGTCATCAGAATGGCCTCTCCGGTAAACTCTGACGCCAAATACTATTTGCGGCTTTCCGGAGACCCAGAATCTGCCGCCACTGGTCAAGCTGGTGTTGGGGTTGTATTAAGTGCCAGGGCTGAATCAGCTCTGCTTGACTGGATCCCAGTCAACAGCCGACTATGTGCAGTCAGACTAAGAGGTTCATGTAACGTAAGCAGGCGTCGAGATGTTAAGCGTGCCTTATTTGTCGTCTCCGCCTACGCCCCTACAGACTGCAGCTCGGATGCAGTTAAAGATAGCTTTTACCAACAACTACATGAACTTCTGCGTTCCTCCAAACGGACGGATATAGTCATTCTTGCCGGGGACTTTAACGCACGGGTTGGCCGCCTTCTACCAAGTGAGCACCACATTGGGGGTAGTTTTGGTCTCGGTGGCAGTCGATCAGACAATGGAGACAGACTACTTGCTCTTTGCTCTGATCATCGCTTGTTTCTTTCGAGCACTAGTTTTCGACACTCGAGGAGACAGACTGCTACCTGGCGCCCGCCCTCACAAACGCAAGAGTGCTCCCAGCTTGACCACATAGCAATCAGCTACAGATGGCGCGGAAGCGTAACGGACTGCCGATCGTACTGGTCAACTTTTCTAGACTCTGATCACGCATTGGTTCGTGCTAAGATTTGCATGCGTTTCGGAGGATCATCTAGGCGCGCCCACTACCGACCGGACTTCGCGAATCTACAAAACGCTGCGGTTTTAACCAGGTACCAAGCCTCACTGTCAACTTTGCTTGGCTCAACTATTGACGGTGATCTCGATTCGCAGTGGGCGCATATCAAAGATGTGTTAGTTTCCGCCAGTATCGACACTTGTGGAGTTACCCGTCACCTAGCGAAACATTGGATTTCCGCCGACTCCTTGTCGCTGATGGACAGACGCCGCTTGATCCCATCGGATTCCAGACACGTTGAAGAACGCCAATACCTTGATCGAGAGTTGCGCAGGAGTCTGCAAATGGACCGCGAAGCTTGGTGGTGTGAACGTGCTAGGGAGATGGAGCTTGCTAGTCTCTGTGGTAATACCAAAAAGTTCTTCCATCTGCTTCGAGTCACCGAAGGTGCTCGATCTGGTATAAGTGAAACAATATGCGAAGCGGATGGCACCTTAATCACCAACCTTCAACGACGGTTGGAGCGATGGGCCGAACATTTTGGCTTGCAGTTTTGTTGGCCCCCAGCTCCATCTGCTACCTCTGGCGCTCGCGCTGGGGCCGAGTGGTCTACCCCAACAGACCCTCCCTCTTCCCAGGAAATCGAGCAGGAGCTCCGGCACATCAAGCGTTATAAAGCTCCCGGCCCTGATGGTCTTCACCCAGCTCTATTCAAAGATGGTGCGCATCGCTGGTCCGAGAACTCACCGCTTTGTTCTCGAAAATTTGGTCGAAAGAGAAAGTTCCATCATCTTGGAATGAATCGATAGTCGTCCCCATCTTCAAAAAGGGCCTGCGCACAATCTGCTCCAACTACAGAGGAATAAGTTTAGTCCCCGTCGTTTGCAAGCTGCTGGTGTCCATCATACTTCGCAGGCTCTCCCCAACACGCGAATCGTTGCAACGAGAAGAACAAGCTGGGTTTCGCCCTGGTCGCGGCTGCATCGATCAAATCTTCACACTTCGCCAGATCCTCGAGCTCCGCCATGTGTATCAGAGGCCAACGATTGCTGTGTTCCTGGATATCCGTGCAGCCTTCGATTCGGTCGATCGTACAGTACTGTGGCATTGCCTTCTGAGGAATGGTGTCCCCGAGAAGTTCGTCTCCATACTGCGCGCTCTATATAGTCTGACCTCGGGCAGGGTTAGGGCTTATGGCATGCTTTCGCCTACCTTTGTGGTCTCCAGTAGAGTTCGACAAGGATGCCCTATCTCTCCGTTCCTATTCAACTTTGCCATTGAGGATGTCCTGAAGAACGCTCTGAGCGATTCGTTGAACGCTGGCGTTGAGCTCCTCCCAGGTAGTCGAGTTGTTGATTTGGATTATGCTGATGATATCGTCTTGCTGGGTGACGATCCACAGGTCGTCCAACTTGCATTAAACCGCTTGACGATTGAAGCATCAAAGTACGGTATGTACTTTTCGCCATCCAAATGCAAGGCTCTCCTTCAAGACTGGCAGGTGCCTCTGCCTGCACTCACGCTTGCTGGTGAGACACTGGAGGTTGTGGAGAGCTTTGTCTACTTGGGAAGTTGCATCACTGCTGGCGGGGCTGTTGGAGACGAGATTTCGATGCGCATCTCGAAAGCACGCCTCGCTTTTTCTAGGCTGAGGCATTTGTGGCGTCGCCACGACATTCGTCTCCATCAAAGGGCGGGTCTATTGTGCAACTGTTCGTGCCGTACTGTTGTACGGATGCGAGACCTGGCCCATTCGCAAAATGACTTGCGCAGGCTATCCGTCTTCGAGCACCGCTGTCTGCGGTCCATTGCCCGTGTGTGGTGGCAGCACCACGTAAGCAATGTGGAAGTTAGACAGCGTGTCTTGGGACGTGGAAGCCACTCGCTCGAGGAGCTCATCTCACTGCATCAACTGCGGTGGTTGGGACACGTATTGCGCATGCCTGTCCAGCGTTACCCCCGTCGTGCGTTGTTTGTACTTGCTGGACAGGGCTGGAAGAGACGGTCTGGTGGACAGCCTACAACATGGAGAAGCCGCAAGAAAAAAGCTGACGAAACAGTTGGCCTGGGCCGGTTGTTGTCGACTACCTGGTTGGGGTCCGAGAGATGAGAATACTTGCTGGTTGAAAACCTTGGAAGTTATGGCTCAAGATCGATGTCAATGGCGGACGTGTGCATCAGTGTGTTGCGGTGTCCCTGCTTCCTCCTCCTAAAAAAGAACAAACGGAAAAAAATTCCAAAATCTGTGAGTGGTAAACCTGACAAAAAAAGCATTTATTGTTGCTCTTTTCTTATTATTCATATTGTTTTCCTATTCAGCCATGAAGCCGATGGCACGATATCTGTACCACAGATTGTGTATTTTATTATATATATATATATATATATATATATATATATATATATATATATATATATATATATATATATATATATATATGTATATATATATAATCACAACCACTACATCTCTACGAGAGCTACAGTGGTGCACTGCGGAACCTTCTGACGCAATGACTCACGCCAACTCAGCAAGGATCGGGAAGTGAAAGAGCTGACAAAGGATCTTCCTTCTGCTCTCTATCATCCAATGATCCAGATGCAAC